>JACATO010000374.1:732500-1332500 GCA_018389105.1 Nautilus pompilius | reverse complement strand
AGAAAACACACAATTTTAAGAGTCAACAACAAACCGTAGTATGGAAATGCTTTTTTAAACAGATAATACTTGCATTCAGGTGTTGATCAAGTTGTCTTGTGTATAATAGAAGTGAAGATATTGTCACTTATACATAGATTAAAGTGGGGGGGGGGCAAAGTAAACTAAAAAAAAAATGTGCAGGTACAAGTTGTTTCTCTGTACTTTTATGTTTAGCAGGTGAAACAGTGTTCTGAAGAATTGTTTAAAATACTTTGCCTTTTTTTGCTAAAAAAAACTACTGCTGGAGAATATGCTTTTTAACACTTTTGTCATCTATTTTGAATAAATAAATTGTGACTACAGAAGCTGAGGAATCTTTATATTTTATACAGCCAAAATTCATTAAATGCATTGGTTGTCATGAACGACACTGAGTTTTCATTTTTCTCTCTCAACAGAAACTGTCTGTTTCGAGCTCTAGGCGACCAGTTGGAGGGCCACAGCAGAAACCATTATGTTCACAGGCTTAAAGTGGTTGAATACATGGACAAGAATGCGAAGGATTTTGCTCCATTTATAGAAGATAATCAGAAATACGAAAACTACTGTAAGTTAATGCAATAATCCTGTTTGCTCCTACGATTATTAATGCTCTCTTGTTTCCATGACTCATTTTTAACACACACAACTATTTCATTTTATTACAGAATTCACTAATCATAGATTACCAAATTTAATTAAATATTCTCTTCAAATTTGGGAAGAATAACTTCAAGTAGAAATAATTTTAAAAAATGAAACAAATGAGAGGTGGTAACAATAAAGCATAACTTAGTAATAGCTGAAATATTGATACTTCAGAAACTGCCATCTTACATTTCTAAGCTCTCCTGCAGTGAAGGCAGAAAAAGTGGTGACAACAACATGATGCCATCTTACGCCATAACTTGCACTGTTTTAATTTGTACTATTTATGATTTGGTTCATTGCTAAAATTTCTAATCACAAATAATAAAATTTTTTATAAAAGAAAGAAAATCAAATATTCTCAAACTAATACTCTGTAGTCTGCATTGTTGCTTTTTCTCTTTGAAGTCAGAATAGAAAAAGTGGTGGCCATTTTTTTAAACAGATCAGTTTTCCTTTAGAATTTAACTGTACAGATATAGAATTCAGAAGCGAGCTTAATAGGATAATTGGTAGGTAATAATAGGTGTTTGTGTTGAACAAAGAATATTCATAAACTTGCAGTTTGCTTCTTTAGGAAGGTTTCTCAAAAACTACTTCCATCTATTTTTATTTGGATGGTTTGTCTTGTCCACTATTTTTTTTGACGTCACACAGCAAAAGAAAAAAAAAATTTATAATGTTTCCTTGTCTTATTTCAAACATGACATGTTTCTCTTGTTCATCTTTGTTGTCTGAAGAGCTTCATGAATGCAGTTGATTGATTGGAGTTTCAAAATTCCTTGCCGCCCACATCTGACAGACTGTAGGTAGGACTGGTGCTATCAGACAGCACCTAGCTAATGTCATTCAAGTAGATTAGTTGGGTTCTTGTTCACACTGTTGTATATTTGTAAAGAAAAGTTTAGAGTCTCAGACATTTTTTCTTTCTAATTTTGTTGGTGAAACCATTAGAAAAAAGAAAAGAAACAGCAGTTGATTTCAGGGAACAATTTCCCAGTTTTAGCTCTTTGACAAATAATGTGACTATTTTCCATTTCAAAATTGTATTGCTATTATCTGTTCTGTACTTATCTATTTTGGATACATGCTATTCCTGTATTTTTATTTTAGTGAACTGTAGACCATATTTGGCTCTTATACATCTAGGAAAATTTAGTTGTGTAGTCAGCTTCGTTAATCTGTATACAGGGTGTTTGCACAGCCTTTGAGAGGTTTCTGTTTAATAATTGTTTAACTACTTAATGTAGAGCAAAATAAGAATTGTATTACAAGGCCGTATACTTAAAGGTTTTGAGTGATGCATTGATGAATCTCTAAACTTCTACATAGTCACCAGCTTCAGTGATACAGCTTTCAATCTTATACGCCATTGTCTTGAACACATTTTTCAGTTGTGATTTGACTGATGACTGTGTCCACTCATGCAACCTTACTTAAAAATTCTATGACCTGTTGAAAAGGGTAATGTTCAATTCTTGTAAGGCCCTAAGAGCGACTTTTGCAGGCTCCAACGGTTTCTTGGTTGGTACCTGGCTTACTGGAGTGTTTTCTATCATTAACTGTACCTGGTTCTTTAATCAACTACGTGCAGCTTGTAGTGTAGTTGTCAGATGATCAATTCCTGTTGTAATGTGCCCTAAAATTTTGTTTCACCGCATTAATCAACTTTAATTCAACAAGCCATTAGATGCAGTTAACCACCTCATTGATTGCCACTATTTTTTGTTTCACAACAGTTTAAATAATTAAACAACTTTTCAGCTAGCTGGCTGTGTAATACAATTAATGTTTTTGTTTATATTTAGCTAAACAGTTAATGAACATTGAAATCCCCTAAAAAATTTAATAAATACCCTAACACTTTCCATAATTCATCAAAAGTGTTTGTTCATTGTCTGACTTTCTCATTAGTTGCGTATCTCCATGTAGCCTCAATGGTGGTGTTCCCATCAGAACTTTATGTAGCCAAATGCATCTTTTTAAGTGCTCCATCAGCTTCTTCACATTCCAGATAGTTTGGATCATTGTCATATTGGAAGATGAATCTTCATCTAATGAGATCTCTTCCATCATGGCATTCCCTCAGAAAGACAACTTGTCTGTAGCTTTTGGCAGTCAGTGCGCCTTTATTTTCATCTGAATCTTTGACATCCATGGCTGGAGCAGCCCACACTTGTATTGATCTACCCCCACCCCTGTCTCACTGTAGCTGTTGTACATTGATGGTAATATCACTCCCTGGTTTTCCTTTCAACAAATTTCCATTGACTATTGCCAAATAATGCAAACTTGAACTTGTCTGTAAAGAACGCCTTCCGGGTTTGGTCATTTGACTGTTTCATTTCAGCTTTGCCATTTGGTTGCCTCTCCACAACAAGGGTTTTCAGGCAGCTTATACATCTATCAAGGCCACTCTGCACTAATGTGTATCTTACTGTTCTTGAAGAAACATTACATCCGTACTTACAGCTGGGTATTTCACAAAACGTTTAGTGGCTTATCATCTATCATGTAGAGAACATTCCCTTAGGCACTTAATATCACTTTTTGAAAGTTAGGGATTCCTTTCTTGATCGTGTTTATTGTCAACCGTAGTAGTTTTGTGTATGCTTCTCGGAGTCTTGCGTACAGCTTCTGAAACATGAAGTCAGGCTGTAATCTGGCACATGGAGTAGCTTTGAATAGCTAAGTTTTTGGTGTCTATATGCTTGTCATGTGATATTTCCTCCCCAGGAGGCACAGTATTCACCACACCACTTACTGCCTGTACTTTTACAGTCCTGCAGGTGTGCTACTTTCTGATTGGTTGTCATGCAACCAATCACAGGGTACTATATCAACACTCGACTAACCTACGGAGCATTTCATTTTTACGCATGAGATGCTTTTATATCATGTGTTGTTTGAATTTTATACCAAATCCCCTCCGTTTTTGTAATTGTTTTCAATACCGTAATATAATTTTTTTTTTTTTTAAATTCAGTGTTACATTTGAAAAAGATGGGAACTTATGGAGACAATGATGCCATAGTTGCTTTTGCTCGAAGGTACAAAGTCCACATTGTTATTCATCAGCTGAACAGTCCATTCCTCTTGGTGAGTGTGCAGCTTTTAAATTTAGCAAGGAAAAAAGAATGGTTTTTTACTGAAATTTCCCCTATTATTGTAAATGTTGTTTTCACGAAGGAAAACATTGATACAGCTATTAAGATCAGAAGCATGTCTGTCAATGAATGCCACAGTTTCCATCTCACTTTCAGCAGGGAGAATGGGTGGCTTAATTTGAAATGGGCACAGTTGAAGCCTGCTTATTATCATCATCTGCATGAGTAACTCCCACTCATCTTGTTTGCTTGTTCTGGTGCTAGTCATTGATGCAGTACCTTTCCTAACAGGCTGGTTTGTTACACGCTCACACTGGCCAGTGCTACAAACATGAAAGCTCTTGCATGGCACAATGAGGTACTGCAAGCCTTTCTTAAAAAAAAAAACAGTTTCTTAACAGACTTTTTAATTATAAAATTTCCAGACAATTATTTTTTGCCGTATGATAATAAGTAGCCTTCAAGATTTTAGCTTTGCTTTTATTTGTTGTTATTCTTCTGCTTATATTCTCAATAAAACAGCACATTCAAAATGGTGTCTCCAAATTCACTAACAGTTTGACAGAAAAGGATGATTTTGTAAATAATATCAAAGTAGTTATTTTCTACAAAACTGGGAAGAGAGACTCTTTTTTTTTTTGCCTTTTGGGAGAATAAACGACAGCAACAAAGAAAATGGGTGACCATACGAGTTACCTGGCTATGGCTGGAGGCTCTTGAGCAAGTAATCAGAGGGTTAGCCATTCTCAGAAGGTTTCCATGAGAAACTTTAATTTTGCTGCGAAAAGAAACTGGAGAAACCCAACAGGGCGCAGTTCAGAAAAGCGAGAAGAAACCATGCTGCGGGAGATTGCCAGAACTGGTGGGAATCTAGCCATGGGTCTTTGCTCACAACAGGCCAGCATGCTATGTACACGACCATCTCCCACACAATACTTGGCCAAATGACATTGTTGAATTGACAGAGCTTTATTTTATAACCATTATGCAATAGATTCAATGCGGTGTAGATGACCCAACTGCTCTAATTAGCTCACCTTGCCTTTCTGTGTCTGTTTTGATTTTAGTTGCTTTAGGGCCCAGTGTACTGAACTGTTTTGTTTGACGAGCTGAAAATGTATTTTCTTAGTCATTTTGAATTGATTTTAAAGGAAGAAGAAAGTGTTGAATGATTTTAACACAAATGGCAATGCTCAGACCTGTGGAATGTCAGTCATTGTCATCCTTTATTTTTACACTGGCAACTTTACTGCGGGTCTGCAATTGATACCCAGGTGTGTTGTGTTTAATGTAACTCCTCTGAAGTTTGCTTAGGGCATTAAATAAAAAAAAAAAGGTAAACTGGGAGATTCTGGCAACATTAAAGGATTAAAAACTGTCCTAGTGCTTTGAGAAAAATTTTTTAAACTTTTTTTTTTTTCAAAATCTTTAATATCTTTGCACTGCATCTAAATGTATGCAGCCATTTGTTGCCCCTCTCTCTTCAAACACGCTTCTTATTTTCAGCTTTGCTGTCACACTGGTAGGGGAGTTATTTTGTGTCGTCGTATAGAATTATTTATAGATGAGCGTGTGTTGTGGGAGAAAAACTATTTTGCTTTATCAATCCACTTACATTCTTTCATTAGCAAATTAAATAGTGTGTAAATGTGGTAATTCCAAGTAGGCTATGTTCAATAAAAGCAACATGACAAAGTCCACTGTGCTGGTTAACATGGCAAATGTTTGAATTTGTAAACTGCTTGCACTCGTTTCTTATTGTATTTGACAGCATGATACCAATTCATCATCTTTGCTGGACAGTATTATAGCCATATTGCTTATATATATATATATATATCAATATTTTTTTTTTGATTTTTGTCTGTCTCTAGGGTAAATGTGTCATGTTAAAATTCAGACAGATTACTAAATATTATACTCAAATAAATGATATGCAAATAAATTGAAAAAAAACAAACAACAAACTTTTATTGGTTTATTTTCAAACAAGTTATCATACTGAGTTTTAAAAATGTTTTTGTAGGACGACTTTTAGTTAACAACCTTGTGTTAATTTTTTTTTTTTTTTTACAAAAAATTGTCACATGATCATCCTCGCATCGTGACATGCAAGAGATTTTGTTAAATTTTCAAGAAGCTGTTGGCTCTTTTAAATATCTTAGGGTCTTTTCAGAAAAACCCAGCTGCTCCCTAATCTTGAGCGTTTCTTTAAGATGTCCTGTATAAGGCCAATGGCTAATGAATGGAGCTCTAGTCATTTTACTGCTGCGAGAGCTAATAATTCATCCAGGCATTTTTAACTGTTTGACATTTCGACGATGATGGAAATCAGCATTGAGATTCCGCCTCTCTCTCCCTAAAATGTATAGTAGAATTTGTTATATGATGGATTGAAATCTTTTCCTGTTTGTAAATTTTAAAATCTTGTATCACCTGAATTTTGTCGTTGTTACTACTTTAAATGGTGATCACATTAGGTTTCCAGTCATTCTGAAGTTGTTGACACAGCTGGGATGATTTTCAGAAGATGATGTAACCAGTTTTCCATGCATCATTTATTCTATCCTTTCTCCTTCATGTTTTTGTGTGAGCATTACTGTTGCAGTGGCATTATTACTAATGGCAGGAGTAATTAAGTGGAGTACCAACATAAGAATGAAGAAATTCTTTAGCTCAAATCTATAGATACCGTATTTCATTGAATAGGGCGGCGCCGCCTTATTTTTTCAATCTCCTCAAAATGTCTCAAAAACTGCCGACCTATTCAGAGGTGCCGCTGTATATTTTCAATCTCCTCTCAAATCAAATTTTGCTCATTTATTGTGGTTTAGCATAGGGACAGAATAGACACATTACGGTAGCACAACTATCTCCTCCAAATCACTCTCTTCTTTCTCGTCGTAGGCTAGAGTCTCGCTCGTCATCGCCCTTTCTTTCAGCAGCTGCAATCCAGCCTGGCACTCGCCATCACTACTGAAGACGTGAATGAAATTGTCCTCACTGCCATCGACAATGTTGGTAATGCCACAAACTTTGAATGATTTTGCAATCATTTCTTCGTCCAGATTGTCCCAGGCGTCCACAATCCATTGTAAGTAGACTTCCATGGGCGGCGCCCGCATGTTGCCCGCTGGTGTGTAGCTCTTCTCAGCAGTGGTCATCCAATCCTCGTACATGTCGTGAATTCGCTTCTTGGATGGTGCATTCCAACACACATCCGGTGCCTGAACAAACTTTGTGCAGCCGCTCGGGACGACTACGGCGTCCACTTTCTTCTTCCGCAGGTCCACCTTTGTTTCTTCAGTGAGATGGCATTTGAACACGTCCCAAACCAACAGTTTTCGACGGAAAGAAAGTCCACGTGACTTGGCATATTGCCATTATTGATTATGCGCTCTATAAATACATAAGTTTTATTCATGAAAAGGAAGATTGATTTCGTCGTTATTCTGTTTTTCTTGTTCTACGTGCAGACTAATTGTGTTCCGGCGTAAAGTACCTTTATTTCATTCAGTCGTTTTGTGGCAATAAAAGAAGTAAACAAGCTCTGCAATCGGTGTCAAACAGATTAGAAGCGCCACATCTGGTGCCAGAGATACACAAACGCCACACTACTACATTCCAACACTTTAGAAGAAAACAACAACAAAGTTAGTGAAAAGAGACACGTTCACACTGCCATGCACTGCCTTTAAAAACACTTGTAATGAATTGAATAACCCGGCATGCCGCCAAAATCAGAGGTGCCGCCTTATTATTTCAATGCCCCTTCACCCTGCCGCCCTGATCAATGAAATATGGTAAATCCTTTGTTCATTCATGTCTTGAATATACTCATTCCTGCTCTTGAGCAGTTGGAATATACTGAACAATAGAAAGATCTTCCTAGTTTGAATTTTAGAATTAAAGAGATTTGATAGCTTTTCAAAATAATTACAGATTTTGAGCATGTGAACATGGGCAACTGTTTTTGGATATCTACATTTACTAATACTAGGGGTCATAAATACAAATAAACTAGGATTTCAGCAGTATTAGATATAAAATTTTAATTATTTTTTTAAGTAATACAACTATTAACTCTTTCCCTTCCAAAGTCGGAGATCACCGGTGTAATGTAGCTTTTGTGACACTCAATAGGTGGCTGGTCAGTAGCACTGGACATCATTAGTTTAAGCATTGGCAAATGCCCTTGGGGGAATTCCAAATCATCTGTTAATGGAAATGATGCCAAAAGCCTTGGCATGGAATGGGTTAATGAGTGTAATAATTTATCAGCAGGTGTAGTTAATAGTGATAATAATCAGTTTAACCATCATACTGATGGCCATTTCTTTTCCCTGGTAGTCTCTGCAAAAGCTATAATGCCTTTCTGCTTGTAACTGCTAAAGTAAACTGATCCACTGATGCAATTACTAATGTGATCCACTGTAGCGTTTTAAGTAAGAATTTTTACATTTCTTGCTGCTTTCTATGGAAATCTTAAAAAAATCATATTTTACTAAGGGATAAAAATAAATATATTTCAGAAATTTATTAATCGTTTTGCTGCCATCATGATGTAGCTTTGTAATGCATTTTTCTCCATTTACTTGCTTCTCCCACCCAAATATTTAAAACTGTTTGTTTTTCCTCCTCTACTCTCCAGTGCCACCATTGTACAATGTCTTCCTTTCACCGGATTTGCTGATTGAGCATGGCAAAACAAGTTATATGAATGTTAGGTCTTGCATCGAAACGGTTTATTTGATCAAAGTGAAGATCTGCAGAATGTTCATGATAAAGTAAAGGATTGATTGCAATTTTTTATTCCCTCCTTTGTGGTGGCTCATAGAAATTGTCACAGATTCTCTGATTAGTGACTTTACGACAATGCATATTCATTTGAAAGATTTTTTCTTTTTTTCTTTCTAAGTCTCAACTGTTGTTAATTTCTCAGCCTGTTGTTGATCATTTTCAGATTCAGGGACATCATCCAAGTTCAAACGCCATACAGCTTCACATAGCGTACCATAACGGTGACCATTACTCAAGTGTACGGTGGTTGAACGACAACACAGTGTCACCGGCACAAGTCCGACTCAAGGTACACTAGTTAAGATATCACAGCTGATGGTAGCTTTACCTCAAAGAAGTAACCCCCTTTAGTGTTGTGTTTTCTAGTAGTATCCTTTTTATTGTGTTTTACCTCACTTTTTTTACTAAAGCAATGTTCTTGGGTTCAAATACTGTCATGTGATTTGACTCATGGCTGGAGCTGCCACTTTGGTGTCCATGGTGTAGTTGTCCTTCTGAGCTGCGAAGTCCATTGGTTTCCGACCTTGAATTTGTTTGAACAAAATAATAATGCATGAGCACAATCCGAATGGGTATGCCGCGTCCTTCTTGAGCATGCGCAAAAATTTTCGTGTCTGTGGGTTGCTCCAGTCACCTGCAGTGACGCGTTGAGTACAGACATGAAGAGTGTGCTGTGCGATTTTTTTTTTTTTCTTTTTGAGTCGAGATGACCGAGCGCATTGAGCAAAGATACTGTATCAAATTCTGCCAAAAACTTGGTGATATGCAAGCCCAGACTATCGAGAAGATTCAGAAGGCCTTTGGAGATGATGCTATGGGAAAAACACAAATAAAGGAGTGGTACAACCGGTTCAAAGATGGCCGCATGTTGTGGCAGACCATCGACTAGCAGAAACAACGAAATGATTGCAAAGGTTCGAGGAATAGTCTATGAAGACCGTCGTGTGACTATTGAGGAGATTGTTGCCGAAGTTGGAATCAGCCATGGGTCAGTTCAGTCAATTATAACAGAAGATTCGTGCATGAGGAAGGTGTCGGCCAAATTCGTACCAAAGTTTGTCTGACCAGCAGAAAGGAAATCTCCCAGGAGATGCTGGAGTGTGCTAGCCAAGATCAAAACTTCATGAACACTATCATCGCTGGCGATGAGACATGGGTGTACAGATATGACCCTGAAACAAAATTGCAATCATCCCAATGGAAGCATCCATCCTCGCTAAGACCAAAGAAAGCAAGACAGGTGTGCAGCAATGTTAAACTGATGATGACCTGTTTTTATTTACTACAAAGGTATTGTGCACCATGAATATGCACCACAAGGTCAGACAATTAACAAAGAATACTACCTGGGGGTTCTTCGTCGCCTTCGTGAAGCTGTGCGGCGAAAACGACCTGACCTGTGGGCAGCAAAGAACTGGCAACTTCTCCATGACAACGCACCCGCTCATTCCACCCACGTCATCCAAGCATTGCTCGCCAAGCATAACAAACTGATAGGAATTTGACTCGTCTGTTACCAGCAAGATTGTGAAACTTTGGCCAGTTTATAATATGCTTTTCTCTCTCTCCAAAAAAAAATGAGGGGGGGTTACCTTTCCTTGATGGGTCTGGGCATGAACTGACAACATCCTAAATTAGTTTATCTGTGATGTTGTCAAGTATGTGCCATCAATTATAATTAAAAAATGTCCTAACATCTATGTAATCACTAGCGCTAGATCGCATTTAAGGAGAAACGTAGTACTATTTGTGAATACTCTGACAACACCAAATTTTATTATTATTATTTTTTTAAGATTCTTATACGCATGCTTGGGTAAGATACCGTAAGCTGCTGCTGCTGGTTGGCCCCTTTTTATTTACCAGAATTTGTTTTTTTTTTTGACATTTTTATATCGCTTCTACTACAAGCCTTTAACCTTGGAAGCACTGATAATGTGATGACTGATATAAATGCATTGTTTTTGTCTGTATTTACGCTTTAATTTACTAGGACCTTGCGCCTCTCGATATTATAAAGTAAAAGTTTCTTTAAACTAACTAACTCCTGAGCTATCTCACCTGTGTACTTTTAGCAGGTGTGCAGTTTAACCATGTTCTTTGATTCCCATTTCTGAAAGATATGACAAAATTGCCCCCTCCTCTTTTTTTTTTTTATGTAATCTGAACAATTTATTCTTTTGTTGTTATTCATTAACTGTTGAATAACTGTAAAGAAATATTTCAATGTATATACAGCGGGCGCAGCGCTGGCTTCAGTTTTTTCATTTTGACAACATTACAAGATGTGAAATGATGTCAAGTGTTTCCACTCCTAACATACATAAAACCAACCAACCAACCAACTTTGGTCATTAATTAGGTGCACATGGGCAGAAGAATTTTCCAGTAATTTTGCGAAACAGAATGTAGGATGCCTTATTACTGTAATTTTTTTAAAAAAAATTTTTAATATCTCTAAGGAGGTAAAAGTTGTATCGGCCTTTATTATATTTTCAGTATCTGTTTTCATAAAATGAAATAAGGTTGGTTTTGTTTCTTTATAGTGAAAAGCGCAACTTGAAATACACAGAAAAAAACATCTAGAAATTAAGGAAAAGCTGATTATGATCTTAATTGGAGAAATCTGTAGTTAATCATCTTAAGAGTATGGCATCATTATCTTTTCTATCAGTTTGCCGTACGCCCCTGGCATGGTTTCTTCTTCTCTTTCACTAGTCAGCCGCATGGGTTTCCTTCCATGTCTAAGTAAAGAAATTCAACAGCAGGACTTTTGCTGCCAAAGTTGGAAGTTCAGGGCCTCTCATCTCAGGGTGCATGTCATCCACCCTTGCAACATTTTTGTTTCAATGAAAGTGCTTTAATTCAACAAAAAAAAAAAGGATTAAAAAAAAGATAACGAAAGAAATTATACGAACCATGTATCAGAATATATAAACTTTTTTAACAGAGAGGTGGTTATGACTTTATGCTTTTTTCTTCAAAATGGCCGCATTTCGGATGTCAGTGATTTGCTTCATGTTTTTGCATATTTTTTTGTAATTTTCAAAAAGAACATTGCTTTGTAAGTGATATTCCTATTGCTGACTGATGTTATTAGGACCTTTCTAGCGGGGTTCATATCTGGATATTTGGGAGAGGGGAGACAAACCAAAGTTTTAAGAAATCCTGATTCTTTCCCTGCAAGGTATTGTGTATTGAGCTTTCCAGTTTGCTTCGTGTCTCATTTCCACTGGAACTAACCACCAGTGGGCAGATGGCCATTTTTCATGCAAGATTTTGCTCGTATGTGCAGTTTTCATCTGCTTTTGGGACAAATGAAATTTAAAATTCATAGGAAAAACTTGCCGGGTCACCGTTCATCTGATTTTTCACCTGTCTTTGTTTCATTTATTGTCTAAGAAAAGTGTCCAAAAATAAAAAGTAGATAGCAGTGTTTTGTATGGTTGGCCCATCATTTTGAATGCTACACCGGTGTATATGTACTGTATCCTTAAGAGCATACATCAATACCAGATTATGGGCGTACACCTTCCTCCACTTAATTATTAAGAGAATTCTGCAGTCTACACCCAATCCTAAGTTTTTATCTGAGCAATGAAATAAGGTTGTAGAGCCTTTCTTTTTTTCCCCCCTAAAAATATTTATAGATTTTAAAGAACAATTGTGAAAAATGGCACTGAGTGGCAACAATGCTACATCTTCAAGCTTGCAGGCTTTTCTCTTATGAAGATTAACCAAAATGATTAAAACGTCAGTTTACCATGCACGTGTCTGCTCTGTCCATGTGGTACTCTAGTACTAGCTTCAATACAAGGACTCTGTAAACAGATTACTACTTGCTCGCCTAATAATTGTATTTTACTGAGGACCCGTGCTTTCTATAATTATTGGATTCAGTTTTGCCTTGCCAAAAAATTCAGGTGTTAATTTAAATTTTTTTTTTTTTTACAAACAAATAAAACTGAAAGCTCTGAGTTTGTTGCTGTTTGATATTTATGGAGATCTCTTATTTAGAATAAGCTTTATTTCTTTGCCTTAAGGGTGACAAGTAAATCTGTTTTTATTTAAATGTAATTTTTAGTTTCTTTATTTTCTAGGTTTTGAGTGATGATGGTAAAAAGATGGAGTCCAACTTTGATGAAGAGTTTGGCGTAGCGAGAATTATCAGGAACACGACTGCTATTGAAGATGAAGTCATAGGAGCCACTGGCTTTCAGGTAGTTGTTCAGGGAACACAGATTGTAGTATGGAAAAAGTAGTATATCACCTTTAATGGAGTTTTAAAATAGACTTTATTACTGTTTGATTTGATCTAAATGTTTTACTGTAACCATTTAATATCATCTGCTTATTTTGCACAACTGTCAGCTCCCAGCAGCTTTGTAACATAAAATTATACGTGACCCAGCAACATGGAGAGGCCTGTTTTTAAGTGAACAATCAATAGTGAGGCATTTTTTCTGGAAATCGTGTTGTGGAGGAATTGATCCAGTTGTGCAAGTTCATCTGATAGGATAATGGGAGGTGGTAGAAGATAATGGGCAGAATGAAGGGGAGACAGAGACAGAACAAATAAAGAGAATGCAAGAGGGATAGCAAATGTAGAGTGAGGGAAGAAAGAGAATAAAAAAAAAAGTGGGAGAGGAATAAAAAAGATTTTCATCTAGAAATTGAGACATCAAGATATTTATTTTACTTCATGTATCTGACTATTTGTTTTGGTTTGTTTTTACTAAATTAATTTATAGAATCAAAGGGCATTTGTTTACTTGTACAGAATTGCTTTTTATACTGTACAACACTCACTTTTAAAAGCAACACTTCAGGTTTGTTTTTAAATTCTAAGGGGTGGGGTGGAATTAGAAACTAAAAACAAATGGTGTTTTTTTTGGCTGATAACGTAAAGTAAATGTATATAGTATAAGAGAATGTTGACACTTGACAAACATCTGAACTGTCTGGTAACCTGAATAGTTAGCTTCTATTTTTGTTTTCTTCTAAGTTTTGAGATGTGAGTTGGTAGGTCATAAAATGAAGTGAAGCATGATGAGGCTGTGAGGCGGAACTCTGTTATTTGAGCCAAGTCCGTGGTCTCTCTCTCTCTCTCTGCCTCCCTCAGGCCCTGCTTTTTTTTTAATTATTCAGTAATTAAAGCAACATCTAATGACTTGCCTATATCATGAATACTAATGAAATAACTATGGCTAAACTTCTGATACTTTTCACATGTGTATGGGGGTGCCAGAGTTTTCTTATCAAGAATTAACAACTTTGTGAACGTACTAGGTGGGCATGTTCACGACTATGGTATACCCCAATAGATAAAGAACAAAACAAGGTGGCATCACTGAAGTAATAACATGTGAATATTTAATTCTCCATTTCTTATGAGCCTGATAATTTGCATTTGATTGGTTTAGCATCAAAAACAAATCATAAATAGTAGTGTAACAGTGTTGCAAACTTGTTTGTTGTTATCATCTTGACCATAAAATGTTGACATTTGTCTATTCGCTTTGCTGGCTTTTCTGTTGCAGTCTAATGTAATTTGGTTTCTTTGATTTTCCAAGAGGATCTGAGAGATTGTCCCTTCCCTGTCTCTAAATCAAATTAACTCCAACTTTTGCATGAAACCGATGAAAACTTGATCAAGAAAATTAGGAAAATATACTAGAGAAGTAAATCTATAGTGTCAAAGTAGGAAAGATAATTATGGAGATAAGAGTGGATTTTAGGAATCATCAACTATTGAGTGTTGGAGGAAGGATTGAAATATGATAATACTATAAAGAAAAACACTGGATGCTTTGAGTAGTGTTTCTATTAGCACAAGTGTGTGTACCATACTTTGTTAACAGCTAACATGGGAAAGTGTTAAATTCTTTAACAGCTGGAAAACAGTATTTATTTTGATTTTTTAGAAAATGTCATTGCTTGCTTGCTTTCTTTCATGAGCAAATTAATATGAAAGTAATTATTATTTACTGAAGGTAAAGGGTTAACTTCTAGTAACAGAATTAGTTAATGAACCTATGTGTCTACAACCTTTTCCTTTTGCCATCATCAGGGATTACTGCACAACGATGTTGGCTTGCAGTAGACCTTTGTTTTTAGATTGTACAAATGGCCTGTTCTGGCCTTGAACTCCTGGTTTGTTGGTTTATGTGTATTTACACTAATACTTCATCCCACTCTGCCAGTAATACTCGTTACTGTACCCCTAGGTTTTCTGTTTGAGCTAGAGCTAGGCATTCTTTAAACTTCATTTGGCCACCATCAGAACAACATTCAGGTGCTTGACCAGCCTGCAAGGTTGCCTGACCTTTCCCCTGTAGAGCTCCAACTGGTATTTCCTAGGAAGATTGATTTTCATAAACTGCGCAGATTTGGTTATAACCATGACCTGAAACACACCTTGCTGCAAGAATAGAACAGTATTGTATTGTCGCAGATCCAAAAATTCACTTGAAATATGTGGAAATGGTGTGTAACTATTATGGTGAAGATGGCGGACATTCACCTATTGACATTGTAGTTTTTGGTTTGTGATGGTGGCTTCTGTCAACGGTAGGTGCTTTGTTTCAGTAATGCAAAATAACTGTTGCATATTTGTCTTAAATTCATTTTGTTGGCATTCAAAAAAATCTAGATATTACTTTTTGGGATATTAATAACTTATCAGTTAACAGGTGCATCAGATTCTGCTAATCTCAATACCTGGTATACTTAATGCATTTATTTCCAGAGCCATGTGGATTGTTTCTTTCACTTTTTATAGTCTCACTGTTTACAATGTAAGGAGCGCTTAACTATATGATCACGTGACCAGTCTGACTTTTCCAGCTGACTGAGTTTAGCTGATTTTTATTTATTTTCTATTTTTGGTGGATCTCTTTGATCTTCTTGCCAAGCTCCTTCCTAACTTTCAAGATCTAAGGACATTTCATGGTAGCAAGATAGAAGGGGAAGGTCTGGGGTTATAGGCCGGGGGGGGGGGGGGTCTTGACCCATAATGGTCATAGTGGTCGACGTGTAAGTCAGTTGAAGGTTGTTCATGGAACCGCCAGCACACGTGCTGGAAACCCCTATTTTGAAATGTGAGAAGAAACTGGCATGAAGAGGAGTAGAAGGAAATCATGATATGGAGGTAGTATATCAAACTGAGCAGGACTCAAACTCAGGTGCTCAGCCCTAATAGTCCAGTAGTCTACTACTGGCTGGCTGCCCCTTGTATTTCCTACAATATCGAGTTATTTAGTATTATTTTGATTTTAAAAATGAATGAGAATGGAGTCAACTTTTTTCCTAGATAATGTGTGAGAGATACAGATTTTGCGCAATTTCTGCTGCTTTCATCTTACAGACTTCAACAGGGGTGTGTGTAATTTGGACAGCTAAACAGTAAAATGGGATTAATTTGTGATTCTTTGCTCTCTCTGACTTGCTTGTGTTCATAGCAGGTCATTTGGCTTTTAAAGCTGCCACTTGTGCTTGTATGTCTTTTTAAGTAAACACTTGCCAAAGCTAAGGTGAGAGAAAGTTTGTTCTCTGGGTGGGAATGGCCTTTTTTATTTGAGTTGTGTAAACAGAATCAAAGAAAGTTGACTCACTGGCTGTACAGGCTACAGTATTTGCTTTTCTAAATGGGTGTGAATAACTGGATGCATTGGAGAGATTTTCTCTCTCTTTTCCCCTATACATATGGATGAGTTGTTAAGTGTGAGAAGTACATGATATCCAGGTTGAGATGTTCCCAAAGCTGGTTGAATACCCCTGACAAGAAGGAGAAGGGGAGGGCAGAGATCTATTAGAACTATTCTGGCTAGTGCGGGGGCAAGAGGGCTGAGAAAAAAACCAGTTTATCTTATTGTCATGCTTTATACACCATCAGCATATGGTTACATGGACATTAGCATGTAACTATTGGAAAATATATGCATGAAAAAACACGTTATGATCGGTTTCTTGTTACTCTATTCACGAAACTTTATCAAAATATTGTCCAGGGTTATTGGAGAGTCCCCAGTTATGACCACCAGAGAGAGGAATGCTTGCAGCATGCACTAATCTTTAACTGTGTTAATCCTTTCTGTATACTATTCGTATTCCTTGTCATCTCCAGAAGAGAGATCTGTTGTAAAGGGGTGGATATTTTCTTTTCTGTAATTATTTTCCTAAGAAGTAAGGTGATCTTCTTTTTGATCTTAATAGGACCATAATGTATATTTAAAGAAGAAAAAATAAAGACAGAGCAGATTATTAAATTCCTGTTAAGGGTTACTCATGTGTGTCCTGTGGGTGAAATGTCAGTCAGTACTTGGTGCATAGTACACAATAGAGTCACTTAGAAAATTCCTTTCATCTGAATTGATGATTAATAATAGCCCATTGAGACTGTTCAGGGTTTGGGTGGTATGAGGTCTACCTGGACTAGATTCCTTCCTATTTTCTTTTTTTTTGCTTTCTCTCCATTTCTAGAATCGGGAGTTTGTGCAGTTGGCCTTGCTAGAGAGCGGGTATGACGTGGATGCTGCTATAGTTAACCTGTTTCAGATGTTGGAACTCTCCGGTGCTCATGGTAACAAAAATGATTGCTGTGTTTCTCCCCCATGAAAAGACAGACAAAAAAATGTAAATTAAAAACGTAGTCGGTCACATGAAAGTTTTAACCTTGATACTATTTTCAATAATTGAAAGAAAAAAAAAAAGTTGGGGGCAAGCCACAGTGGACATTTCAGAATGTGTCGTAAAGATATTGCTGGTGGCTGGCTTTATAAACTGCTGCTTAAACCATTAAAGTGATGCAGCAGTAAATGTCACGTTTTTTTGTTTGTTTTTTTCCGCATCATCTACACATTGTCATGTAGTTATCCCCTGAGCAGCAAACAGAACCTTTAAAATATATATGGTTCAACAATGCCTACAACTCTGGTGAGGATTGTTGAGCTGCAGCAGTCCAGCCTCAGTTTGGAAGTCCCTACTAGAACTCTTCATTTTCAGATGAGGGAGAGAACTAAAGGGCCTGGAGAAAACTCGTGTGGGTGGGTGGCGAAGAAGAGTGAGAAGAAAAAGTAATTTGTTACTGAAGAATGTTTTCTTTTTAAGTTGAGCATCTATAGAGGTGTTTATATGTTGGTGCTGCGTTACACGAGTCTGATTGCTACCAAAGAGACTAGATATAGAGTTACACTTGTCATGCTACTGATTGAAGAAGTAGAGAGAGTGGCATTATTCTGTTTTAATTTTTTTTTTTTTTTAATTACTCAATGCCAGTAAGCAAAAAGACAGATGAAACAAGAAAGGAATATCCATAGACATCAAAACATTTGAAAAAAAAAAAAAATACTAACTTTTCTGAATTTAATTTTTTTACTATTTTGTTTGCTTGTTATTTACATATTAACACTATTTATTGCACACACCAAAGCATACAGGGACTTGTCAAAAGTACAAAGGTTCTCTGTTTATAGATGCAGGAAGCTTTAAATCTTGTATAAAGCCCTTTAACAGAAAAATTAATGTCAAATCTGTTTTTGAAAGCACTGGTTCTGTCTTCTCTCTGATTTGGTAAATTATTCCAAGCTACAACAATATGATTACGATAGTAGCATCTTTTAATGCCTAAATTTTAATGTTGGCTTATAATTTTAAATTCATTTTGTTTGCATATCATGTACTCCTAATACCAAAAAGTTTATCTAGTTTGATGCATTTTTACCAGAAAAAATTTTGAAAACTTCAATCATGCTTCCATGGAAACGTCTGTAGGCTAAACTTGGCAATGGAAGTCTCTATCTTCATAATTTGGGTTACTGTGCATATCATTCTAATAAAACACCCATGGACCTTCTCCAAACCGTTGATGTACTTTACGTAATGTTGGCTCCATTCCCAAACTGTAAACTACCAATACAGAAAAATAAGAATTTCTGGGCTTTTACTATATATGTATATTATAATTTATTTGTAAAGGAGCCATACTTTTTACCTTTTAAATACAATATTATTGTTCAGTATTAGTGAATTTTCTCTCTGCTTTATACAGGATGTGAACTCTACTATAGAGCAGTGGACTTACATGTGGTATCTTTTTATTTTAGACTGCGTATTTAAACAAGCAAATATTAGATCTAAGAATAGTATTGTTTTTAAAAATTTTTTTAAAGAATGCTAAATTGCATCTTCAGAAAGTGGCATCTGGTCAGAAGATGGCACAGGAACTCGGGTCTTTGGCAAAGAGACGGAGGACTTTGAACAACAGAGTAGAAGCAAGAACAATCATGTTCACTTTCGTGAAGATAGTATAAGTAAAAGTTCAGGATATGGGTCGATGAACAGTTCAAATGGAGTTTGGCCTTTGGTAAGTATTTTGTTTTTGAAAATGATGGAAAGTGACATTAACCACTTAAGAGCAAGATGGAGATATGTATGAATTATGGGTTCTGGCAATATTGTTAAATTAGATCTTGATCAAAAAGGTTTGGGGGAGGGAAGAAGGAAAGGAAAGATGTATGATTACTTGTAAGAAAAGGAACTTCCATATTTAAAGGTTTAGTTGTGGGTAATTTAAATCTTTAGCTAGAAATAGTGTCTTAGCAGTAGAGAGAGAATCCTGCAGGTCCATAAGTCTACTTTCAAGTAACAAAATATCCTAGATTTCTCCACAGTTTTTGTATTTGTCAAAATAATCTTTGCTTTTCGAATTAGATTTTGTTACATTAAAATGGAAGGAAAAGTTTAAAAAATAGATGGAAGACTCCCAATGAAACGAGTAGAGTTAGCTTGCTGTTGTGTTTTGAAATTAAAGTAGAATTTTTTACTTAAAATGTAAATATTGTTTGCCATAAGTTTTTAGAGCCAAATATATTCGTGTGTACAGAACTTGCGGTTTTGGTCTGGTCTCATTTTGGTTTGAGGTGGGATTTGACTAAACTAAGAATATTCTGTTTGTATGGGTGCAATGAAATGAAAGTAGGCTATATGAAAACCAAAAACAACTGTGTTTGTGGTGAACTTGGATAATTCTGTTGGCAGGGGTGTTTGGAGTTTGATAGAAAGAAAAAAAGTTTGATTCGGTTTGGCTGCAGTTTTTTTTTTTATTTACTATTCTCATTTCCCGTAAACTGGTATTCAGTTTGTGACATGACACATGATGTTCTTAGTCTGTCAATTGTCTGGAGTCAGCAGTGCTTTTGGAAAATTCTGAGAGTGGTTGTGGGACAAAATTGGAAGTCCACGGAGCAACAGTTATTACATCCCTAATCTATGCATGTGAAAGCTGGACCACCTTAGACAACTCAAACCCAACCATCTCGGTTGCCTCAGAAAATAGTTATGAAGATTAAAATGGTGGGACAAGGTTCCTGATACAGATCCTTAGAAGAGCCAAATTTCTAGGAATGGAGGCAATGATGGTAAAGGCACAGCTAAGGTGGGCCTGATACCAGACTACCCAAGATGGTATTCTTGATTTGAACTGAAGCTTGGCAAATACTCCCATGGTGGTCAATTCAAGAGCTGGAACTGCCCAAGTTTTAAAAAAAAAATATAAAAACTGACATCTTCCTCCCAGGTATCAACAGAGAAGCTCTCAGCGGAGAGCAGTGGTGAAAGATGATTCACAAGTTGGATGCAATCTGCACCCATCCAAGTGAAGCAGAAGAGAGCCCTGCAAAACCAATAGGCCGGACAGACAGAAAATATGCTGACTGTGGAAGAACTTTCCTTGCCAGGTTTGGATTGTATAAGATTTGCAGCCAAAACCAGAATTGATAGAGATTCAAATATTAGATGGTACCGTCAAATATGAGAACCACTTTTCATCATTCAAAATGCACCAGCTCAGTGCTGTAACGTTTGAGATTATGTGGATGTAAGCTTTTACCATTTGAAATTTCACTTTGACATGTCAAAAGAAACAAGAATATTCCTGTTTCACCAGAATGTTTGAAAATCTGGACCAGGTTTGTTGTATGATAATTAGATAGAAAAAATCCAAAAGGTATACTGAAATTATGATTTATTGAAATGTTGGAAAAAAAACCTGAGATTTTATTTAGAATAGTTTTAACATGGTGGCTATTGTTAATGGAGTCTCCCTCAGGTGGCAATTCCCAGCGGAGAGGTGCTCACCTAAAGAGGTATCAGTCCCTAACAGCATTCATGGGAGATTTTTGGATTGTGGTGAGCATTTCAGAACGGGAACTTAGTGAGCAGAGGCAAACCACATTTGAACGAGCTACTGACTCTAAGAAACTTTCTTTGAAATGGTTGAGACTCATGACCTTGTTTTGGTTTCAAGTATGCTACATATTAAAATTGGTTCCTTCATGGAGGCTGACTACAGTGGTTATTTGGGAGATAACAAAAAATAGGGGAAACTTTTCTTCCAGTTGTTTTACATTTATTTTTTTTTCATGTATAAGATTGTTTGCTACCTTCTCCCTCCCAAAAAATGACACCAATTTTTTTCTTTTTCTCTTATTTAAAGAATTCTTCTTCAAAACAGAAAATAAAGAAGTTGGAACGACACAGACAGAGGGTTATGAAAATGCATCAAACTCCCATTGATGATGGTCCCAAGGGAAAGGTGGCTGTGGCCAGAGGAACGTTAGCAAGGGTGTGATGCAGATTGCTCAGATAGGATGTTTTAAAATCAATTTATTTAAATTTTCATAAATCACATTGCATCGGGTAAAGAAAAACTAAATCCCGCACAGAATATTTATTCATATATGAATGTTAATGGGTATTTTTGAAAATGTTTATCGTATAAAAAGAAAGTTAGTTGTGGTTTATCTCTGCTTTAAGATAGGTAGCAATTTCTTGGCTGCCAAATTTCTTGTATCTAATAGCTATTGACCTCTGAATCTTTTTGCATATATACACACTACTGCACTAATGAGAGGATATTTTTAAATGACAGCAGATAATCTACATTCCCAAGTTCGTTCTTTCTGACTATGGCTGGATATGTTTATTGTAGTTTGTTTTAATTCTGTTTCCGTAATGCTATAGTCCCTTCCTTGGGCAGCAGCGGGTTTGAAAAGGGACAGTATGAAGCGTATTGATTATGACAATATCTCTGTTGCACTCTCACCTATGTTGGCTGGCTCTTTGACCACCTTTTTTCCAAACTATGTATGACAAGATTTTTAAAAGGGCTGGATTTTTAACTAAATATTCTTACTATAGGAAGCTTGCATCATATCCAGATGCAAAATTGTTGTAAATTTACAGGAGGGGGGGAAATTTTGCAACTGAGGCCTTTCTCTCTCTCCCTTATTCTGGTAAAATCATTTTAATTCTTTGATAAATCTCCCAGAAACTAATCAGCAAATATTATTGATTGAAATCCATCTGTAAACTTTAACACATTTAGAATTTTGTTTTCCTTTATAAACATAATCTCTCAGCTTATAAGTCTTTCGTAATGTACTTGTTTGGTACTAGATATTTTTACTAGATAGTAGCAGTTTGTTTTCCCCTAGTTTGCCATATTGTTCATCTAAAACTTGCATAATTTTAGAAGCGCAAACATGCATTTTCGAAGTCTTCATTCCAAATTAGGGATATTGGTATTCTCTAGCATCAGTAGCTCCCCCACCCATCTATGTACCTTGGAGAATGTCAACCTTTATGTACTTCTGGCTATTCATTCTTGGTGTTAATATCCAACTTTTTCCTCCTCATAAGTAATAGGAAAAGTCTGATTTTCTTTTCTTTATCAGGTGGCTTCTGTGTTACTAAATGCAAGAATTTTCGGTCTTCATCACTTTGAGAAATGAAGCTACAGGTAGTTAACTACAGCCTGTCTTTAATTTGGGATAATGAAGAGAGAAGAGAATATTTTTCATGTTTTAAGATGGTAGATGGAAAAGTTTTTTTTTTTTTTAATTTTAGCATTAACAAATGCTACTTTCAGTACATTTGTTTTAAGTTTTTTTTTTTTTTAAATTTAACTTTCTTGTACAGCATAAGGATTGTCCAATTTTGTTTCCATGCTAGTTATTATAACACATTTTAAATGTATCAAAACCATACTTGCTAACTTTCCAAAATTTCCATGGGGGAGACTTTGGCGATGAGAATAGTGAAGCGTTCAAAAATGTAAACACTCAAGATTATCTGTCTAAATTTCCATATGGTCACAATTGTCAAATGCAATCGGTCATACTCTTTATTGTAGGTAACAGGCTGACCTTACTGTTTTCAAAGTTGTCCTACTTGGTTTGTAGGCATGACACTCCTGTTCTATTGCATTTACATGTCAGGAAGAGACCTGTGGTCTGTTTGTATTTTCCTGACTGTTGAGAAAACACACAGCACGGGCAACCTCTGCGTGTTTGTTACTGCTGTCTTGCACTGACTCAATTTACCCCAGAAATCATCAACCCGTGTCTTGCCGTACTCAAAGCTTGAAAGATCTCCATCAGTGCAGAACTGGAATTCACAGAATTCCTCATCCAGCTGGTCCGTTTGAATGATGGCTTTGAAGCGGTGACCAATTTCTATGACAGTTGATAGTGACTGTCCATTTAAAACTTTTCCAGCATCTTGTCCACCACAATTTCATAAAAGTTCCTGACACTTCGTCTGAATATTCTGAAATATATGCCCTGGTGGTGAGTCTGCATTGGTACAACTTGACCATCTGGCAATTGTCTCGAATGGTCTTTACTGTCAAAAACTTCCCCAGCATCTTCCTCATCAAGCACATCATTTCCTGGCCTAGATAAGGGAGTCTTGTCTCATCTGTTTGGAAACATGAACTACAGGAAATGAAAATACATCAACTCTTTTCACTTTCCCTTGTTTCTCTACATCATCATGGGACACAAAGTATGATTTCAATACAGGCCAGTGATGAAGAAGTCTCTACTGCTCAGCCACCTAGTTGCACAATGTTTCAGTATCTTTGATGTCACAGAAGTCTGCAAACTCCTTGTACTGTTCCTTCCTTCCTTTTGGCATTGTGGGGGGGGGGGTAATAAAAGATGTCAATCAGCAAGTCTTCAATGGGCAGAGGGAGACTCTTCACAGCAGCAACTGTGCACAGATTGGCCAAATGGCAAACACATCCGGATGCACATTCCTGATTCTGCTGATCACTGAATTGTGGCGTCCAGTCATCACATTACAATTATCAGACAAAAAGCTGATACAGTTCTGCCATGGTATGTCAAAGTGTTGGAAAATGTTCTCAGCTGTTCCTGTTGCATTTGGGGATTGCCAAAAAACCTGGTCACTGCTTGTGACTGAAAGTATCTAACAAGTGTCGTCTCCATCACAAGATGAAGAAAATAGCTGTTTCTGTAGGCATCTATAACTTCTTTGAGGGCTGGAGCAAGGGATCTTTACACTATCCATGTTGTTTTAGTCCACACTTGCTGTCTGGGAACATCATCTTACAAAGCTTTGCAGTATTAAAGGAAATATTATGTTCACATATGAATTTGTTGAACATTCCATCATCCGGGCAGAAGTGTATCGTCAGACTATGCAGTGAAAAACGAAGAGACAGGCGTTGAACATGACTGAGCCTTCTCACATGCTTTTTCAGGTCCTTTTTTCCTCCATGACTGATGTTTACTGTTTTATTGCAAACCTTAAAAATACAAAGTATTACTAAATGTTTTTCATAGGTACTCTGAAAAGGCCTATTGTATTCACCCATCTAAATAAGTTCTGTGAACAGTGTAAAGGTGATAATTATTTTAATGCCAATTCTTATATATATTTGAATCAGAAAAAAACAAGTTGAATGTTCTTGCAAAATTACATCTAAATTGTACTGTTACCTAAAAGTGAAAATGTTAAAATTTATCTAAATTCGCCCCCCCCAAATTATTTATGGTATAATTCACAGGTTATTAGTGACAAGTATACATGCAGAATAATTAATATATACTATATATGTAGATCTTTTTATCAGTAACCCATGTGTGTGTATATATATATTCTACATCTGCTTTCAGAAAAGAACCTCTCGTGCAGATTTACCGGAAGTTTTAGTTAACGACACTTGCAAACAAATGCACCGGGAAATACATGTACTAGATCTGGAACATGCATTTTCGAGTGAAAGTTAACTTAACCCCACAGCATATATAAAATTAAATTGACCAGAGTATTGTTACAATACAGTGTTCTGCCTGCCGACCACAAATAAAACATCTATGATTTATTAATACGCGATAAATATCTTTGACAAATGACTCGTCAGTTAACAAACAAACAAACAAGCGAAGATAGCGACAGTTACTTCAAAATAAAAAGGTTGTCTTACCTTGCAAAATGCACTTGTCTGGGATGTTGAGCATTTTCTGACCCAAGGAAAACCTTTCTCCGACGCTGGCTGGTATTTTGTTTCATGTTTAGAGTGGAGTATGTACTATCATTGCGACTAGTTGTCTACAAAAATATGGCAGGTTGTTGGCACCCATTTTTGCCTAAAGCCGAGCTGGGTGGTGTGTATCAAATGTCCAGTCCTTGTAGCGTGCTGTGGTCCGAGTCTCTTTACTGCTGGCCCCGATTTGAGCCACGTGGCTCAATGGTAACAGGTCGTATTGTTTGTTTGTTTCTATCAGGGCGACGGAGCAACAGGAAGTTGTCATGGGGGAGCAGTGATGCAAGTGTGAGTGCCTGCTATGGGAGACAAGCCTGCAGAGTGGCAGGTTGCTATAGGGTCAAATAGTGGATGATGATAGTGTGAGCCATGCACAACGGGTGACGGGTTTTCTCATCGGTCAAAATATGAAACTCACGAAATGTTGACTATGGGTGACTTGGCAAGTATTTAAGACAAATCATTGTAGTTGACAGTGAAACTATTTAAATTTTTTTTTTTAAAGGAAATGAAATGTTAGGTTTGAAATAATGATGTTTGTATCATTCTGTCATGAAAATGTGGAGAAAAAAATTCATCGCCAGTGTTGCAACCCCAATTTGTTCATACTGTATATTGGGCACATAAAATATTTTTTTAATTACAAAACTTGATTTTTGTTTAAATTAAATGGCAGGGTGATTATAGATATATAGTTTAACTTTATTTCATTGACCAAGTTTATAATTTGCATAAACTTTAGATTATCTTTTCTGCAGACTATAAGTTAATCTAACAAATCTTTTTTTCTGATGCCTTGTTCGGAAAAGCAATGAAAAATAACTAAATTCATGACAAATAATTTTGTTTCATCTTATTAGTGTATTAAATTTCAATGAATTCTGTGATAAATGTACTGGGGACTAGTTACCATTATGCTGATGTTATTACTAGCTTATAAATTGGAGTCTGAGAGGGGACTAGTTAAACAATGCATCTCTTATGGTCTGCAAATAATCCTTGAATTCAGAAAAGCAAAAAAGGTATAAAGTGCACCCTTCTCATTTTTATTGTGGGTGTGGAAACATCACCTGTCAGAGAGCATATTTCACTTAAAAAAGACTGGTCTGGAGCATTATGTGCATGAATTCTGAAAGATCTACTTGACCATTTCCATTCTGATCAGCTTCCTCCACCATGTCCTCTAGTTCTTTGTGTGTGAACTTGATGCCTGCATCCCGACACACCTGCTTCAGGTCATCCACAGAGATGCACCCACTTTTATCTGTTTAGAATAGTAAAACAGTACCTCAGCTCCGAATTTAAGAAAGCTAGAGTACTCTGACTGCATTCATCATATCTAATATATGGACTAATCTATGAAAAATACACACAATGCTTATGATTACTTCCCTTGTCAAAAATGCATTACAAAATCAACTAGTGCTGTATTCAGACAGACAGAGTTAACAACTTAGAGTGCATTGTGTGTTAGGGCTTAATGGTAAAGAAGAAAGAGTACATTTCTTACCATAGTCCAAGACTTCAAAGCCCTTTGTAATTTCACCATGCACATCTCTGCTGCTTCCTTGTTGGTCTATGATTATTTCCAAAAATTTGTTAAAGTTGATATATCTAAAAAAAAATAAAATCAATAGATCAGTAAATAGCAGCAGCAAATAATGAAAACTACAAAAAAAAAAAGACTAAAATTTCCAATTAAACCAACATCATACGTGACAACCCTATTACCGCTCATTGATCTCAGCTTTTAAAATACTGTAGCTCCATCTTAGTTTTTACAACAACATAGCAAAGTTTACTAAATAAAACCACCCTTTAATGGGTCTAGTGTCTAGAAATATACCATTATCTTTTAACATTTCCAACATTTGGAATAATAGTGCTGCAACCCAAGATTTTTCCCAGTGCTGTGGAATTTTTCAGCTCAACCCTCCCTTAAAGTTTTCCTTATTTCTTTCTCAAAACCACACTTTTGCTTAACCCTGTGAGAATTATGCCACACCCATATATTTACAGGGAGTGGGTATTGATCTTGAGTGTAATCTCATAAATGTGTTTCCAAGGTTTTCCAACAACACCCTTCTTACAGCCCAAAAAACATTAGAAATGTACATTCATTGAATAACTGTCAAGATCAATACCCACTTGATGCACTCAAAGGGTTAATGAAAGAAATTTTTTTTAAAATACCTAGCAGTGGTTTGATGCTCAAATATTGGGAAGTGAGATAAGAGGTAATTACTTATCTGTCTACCATTGTAATCAGCATTCATCTTGTTTAACTAACCTCCTATCTGGTGAAGCAATGTTATTAATCGCAGAGCGGGTCTCCTCAGATGTCAGATCAAATCCTAGAACTCGTAAAGCATTGTGCAACTCCTTGGACTGTAGCCATCTGGGAGGAAGTAATTAATTAAGAGAAGAGATTACTAGGGCACTGTCTTGTCTATTCATGGCGTTACGATATTTTTTTTAAAATTAAAGTAAAATAAATAAATAACCTGCCCCACTTTGGGTTTTCACTCCAGCTTTCATTATGATTTTGCTAAAGTTGGAGCAAAATTAGAAAACTGCAAGTCCATTAATATACATCAAGCGTAGTCGGTGGTTAAAGTGAGGGAGGAGGAGCTCGGTTAAGAAAATCCTACCCCCCCACCAACTTCTCCCATGGTTAAAATATTTCTAGATTGATGACAAATGAATTACAAACTGCTTTGTAAAAATCAAAACACTTTTGGCACTGGTTATAAATCAGATGTCAAAAATCACTGAATTTTATCTCCTAACACTTATCCTATTCCCAGAGTTACGTGGACAAAACAATCAATCATTAAATAAACAAGTTTTTCACCTGACAAAGGAGAGAATATTTATGGATTATATACAACAAAAAATTTTTAAAAGCATTAAAATCTTAATTTTAAATAATTCCTTCAATTTCAGATGGAAAAGAATTTACTCTACAAACTGATTCAATCAGATCATTTTAATTTTTCAGAACTTATTAAAATACCATATTTACGATGTCTAAAATATGGATAATTTTGTCTCGAACATTCCAGAATTTTTTTTTTTTTAGAAAGTTAATTTCTTTTTGTTCATGAAACAAGGATATTTTTCAATTTCACTTACCCATCTTTATCCGTGTCAAAAATTTCAAAAACTGTTCTGAGATCCCGAATTTCTTGTGGAGTAAGTTCCCTAAGGACCTGAGAAGAAACTCTGTAACCATGAAGTTCTCTTTCCTTAACAGGGTTGCTGGTGAGGAGGTCAATCAGCTGGTTCATTGTTAAAATATTTTGTTACAAAATCAAATTTAAACATTGTAATGGAGTCTGGGTTAAAGTACAGGCATCAGACAAGGTTATATTTTGAGTTTAACACCCATTCATAATGAGATATGCAGTTATGCATAATTTAAAATAAATTTTTTTGAAATTATTATCGTGTTTTTCTACCTTATATAATATATTTTAAGGTTCTCCCCAACACTAAAAATTTTTTATTTAATTAAATTTATCTTCAAAATAGTTTAACTGTTCAATCAGGTAGGAAGTCATCATGGCTAACAACCCAAAAAGGAAAAAAAAAATCTGTATCATTGATTTTTAAACTAAATAACATCCTCACTGTTAATCACTAGTGCTAGCCAATTATTCCATTTATTTACAAATTTGGTGAAATTTTTAAAAAATATACAGCAAGCCATGTAAGACTTCAGCCTATCTATAATTAAGACTCCTAGTACTAGCAGTTTTAAATAAACAAAAGGATCTGTTACTCTCTCCAAGCTCAGAACCCTTCCTCAAATATAAACCATATAAATGTAATATTTCTAACTGTTTTGCATGCTCAGAATACTTAAAAAGCTAGAAAAATTGTTTAGAATCTAGACAGTATATTCAAGATACAAATGAACCAAGGATTTCTAGATACTAATAAAAAATTGCAAAAGATCAAAGAATACAACATCAATGTCATATGTTGTTAGGTACCATAAAGAGCAAAGTTTGTAGATTGTTGTTGGGAGGTATTCATGTTGGCAAATGCCAAAGATGTTAAATAATGACAAAACGAGTCAACAGAAGCAACCCTCAAAAAACAAAGATTTTTAGTTATTGAGACAATGTGTGCAAAATGTGACATTTTGCTCCAGAGGCAAGTTCCTGTTTAGGAAGTCATTCAGTATCTTGTGTAAAACGATAGCTTGGCACGGGTATCTCAAGCTTGTGATGACTTCTTGAATGGTGATATGGGCCAGATTATTCCACCACTCTACGAGGGTGTCACCAAGTTCCTGCAAGGTTTTTGGTAGCACAGGGAACATCTTGCCATCCAGAAGCATGTTCAAAATGTGCTTGATTGGATTAAGGTCTAGAGAATCAGCTGGCCAATCCATACGGACTATTGTCTGCTGCTCCAGATGCTAGTTGACTATCCAGCCATGTTGTGGATAGTTTAATTCTCATGAATGATAACACCTACCTGAGAAGCACAAGCATAGAGCCTCAAGTAAACATCGAAGATCTCATTCCTAGCATGGTACTGTTCTCGAGCAATCGGAAATCAGTCTTGCCATGCTAGCTAATCCTATTCCATCAATGAGCTACCACCATAGCAATAGTGTTCGACAACATTAGCATCTTGAAACCTCTTCCCTGACATGTCGATCTGTAAAGTCCACATAAAAATCTTGACTTTTCCATGAAAAATACAGGGTTCCAGTCTCAGTTCAATCTCATTATCCACGGCCTAGTCCTGCCAAGCTCTATAATGGCCTGTTATTAGCAGTATGTGGAAAAAGGCTTCTCTTGAGTGCAAATCATTATCCCAGAGCTGATTACATACAGGTTGTGTTAAGACACTGACACCTGTTGCATTCTGATGATCATATTTCAACTGAGGTTCTGCCCAGAAACAGTTTCTTCTCACTTGAAAGACCAAAAAAAACAATCCTGGTAATGTTATTGATTTGGATCTGTTCCCACCATCTTACTTTGCAGCACTGCCAAAAATGTGATGCAGAGTCAAGGTCCTAGAAATGATGCTCTGGATTACGCTAAACTCATCTGCCATGTGATGTTGAGCTTCTCCAGTCTCCAGCACCATCTGGAAAGTTCTATGGCTATCATCTCTGTCACCACTGAGCCATTTTCATCAACCAACATTTAAACTGACCAATTTGGCAATAAGCATTTCTTTGATGCCAAACCCACAGCATGCAGTGTAATGTAATTTTACCATTTTAGTTGTGTGTAATGTGCTTTTGGTTTTAATACGGACTGATGCATGAGAGGACATAAGTTAATAAAGGTTACAAAAAAGCACAATAATTTGCACGGTTTCCTGTTGTGGTTGAATCCATATGCATCTTAAAGTACAGCGAAGGACAATGCATCACTAACATTTGCAAAAATCAGGAACCTGTATGTTCTTGCACAGTCCAAACCTTGAGGTCATTCAGTAAATTTTGAGTACTATATAATAATTAAATGCATTTATGTTTTTTTAACTATGTAAGTGTTTTGGCAAAAAATAAATAATGATGTTGTCATCGTAGTATGCTTCCCTGGTTACAAGATTACGGATCATGTGCTTATATACTCAATGGATTGTACAAGCACTTCTTGGTGTGGAAGGCCACAATCAAAAATATTTCTATTAGAACTATTTTTCAAGATGATAGGAAAGTTGGCTGGTGAAGTCTGAGTCAGGGAGGTACATCAAATTAAATCAATCCTAACTGGGATTCAAACTTTACTCCTCAACCTTAGCAGCCCAGAAGCTGCAACAGGAAAAGGAATAGAAAATGTAATTGTAGCATCTTGGAGACTGCAATGAAAAAGAAACCAAAACCTTTTGTAGCCTATCTTGAATGAATCTACTTGTTATAAATTATACCGGGTTTTAAGAGCAACATTAAACAGCTGGGTCACTGAGAATGTTGCTGTCAGGATAAGGCTAGAGTTGATATTAAAACTTAACTTTGCTGAGAACAAGTTCCTCACTGCTGCAGGGCTAGACATCCTTTCAGAATATCGAAATAATGAGAGGGAAGGAAAAAAAAAAATATTGACAATTTCAGATATGTTAAGGAATTATAAATGTGTTCAGCCCAAAGTAAGGTGAGGTAACCGATTTTTCTGAATATTTATTATAGATGAGAATGTTTATAAATGCATACTTAATTTGAATTTATGGAATGTAAGGAAATATTCATGTGAATAAATAACCTACTATTGTTACTAATACCACTTCTGCGTAGTAATTAGCACAATATTTTAATTTAATAATTTTTTTAAAAATTGATTTCGTGTCGACGAACACCTGAGACACGGACGGATCCGTGTTTTGGCGAGTCCCCGTTGTCCTTGCCAAGTCGGGTGTAAATAGAAAGCTAGCTACCTTCTGACCGGGCTGCAGCACGGATCCTACTCTAACCTCCTGCTTGGCTGGATCGTCAACGCGAGCGGGTAAAGCTGTCGCCGGATTGGATTTCAACGCCGGCTGTTTGCCCCCTTTTTTCCCTTTTCTTCTGACGCGCATCATAACAACTCCCTCCAGGGCCAACAGACTGTGTAGGTGCGACACACACACACACACACACACATATTCGTTGCCCGGCAACGCAACAGGTGAACCGCTGAGTAGATGTCCCTTACGAACAAACGCATCCAGAACGAAAATGAGAGAGAGAGAGAGAGAGCGGATGAAGCAAGGATAGCAGCTTCAATACAACAAAACGATTGACCACAGGTCCCGGCATCAAAAACTAATTATGTCCGGAGAAAACAATTGATCCGCCTCTGGTGGCGCATCCATTACGCACTTGTACTTTCGCAAACAGTTACGTTTAAAAAAGATGCTGCAGTCTCTCAGGAGGAGGAAAAAAAAACAAAACAAACAGATGAGGTACCAGTAACACCTGGTGCAAAAGCGAGCACATCATCATCATCCTGGAAATCAAAGGTTCGTACATCCTATTGTTGTGGGTCATAGCCGGTCAGACTCCCACCGACCTTATATATATATATGTGATATGGGCCGTAATGTTGTGTTGCTGTTCAGTTTTAGAGCTCTGTCTGTTTGGACCAATGTGCAGACAATACAGTTTATAAAACAAAAAAACAAACAACCGACATTCCAAAATAAATAAAACAAAACTAAACTTGTGGCCAAGGGAAGATCAAGTCTTCTTGGCGTGGTTACGTCCCCTTGTTTTTGCCAACCGCTCTCTGTAAAGAAGAAAATTTGGGGGGGGTTGGGGTGGACAGAGAGAGAAAGAGAGGTTACGTCCCCTTGCTTTTGCCAACCGCTCTCAGTAAAGAAGAAAATTTTGGGAGGGGTTGGGGTGGACAGAGAGAGGTTACGTCCCCTTGCTTTTGCCAACCGCTCTCAGTAAAGAAGAAAATTTTGGGAGGGGTTGGGGTGGACAGAGAGAGAGAGAGAGAGGTTACGTCCCCTTGCTTTTGCCAACCGCTCTCAGTAAAGAAGAAAATTTTGGGAGGGGTTGGGGTGGACAGAGAGAGATATTAAAATTTTTAAATCCGCTAGTTAGTTACCAGTAATGATGGTACTGGCGGGTAACTAATACCCTATTATTGTGTTTTTTTTTTTTTTGTATCCAAGACGTTAGTAAAAAGAAAAGAAAAAAAAATCATCATCTACTCCAAAAGTCCACATGGATCCAGAGAAACAACAATATTCTATTAGCTCGTTACACAAGTTTTGTCGGGTTTTGTATCATGTTAACTTGGGGTCCGTCTTTTGCCTGTTTGTGGAGTGGAGGTGTATGTAGATTGGTTATGTATCGTTCTGTACCGTGGGCTTTGGCACACATTAAAAAAAAAAAAACCTACCCTTTTTAAAAAATCATAAAATGGGTATTTGTTTCAGGGTCCCGAGTGAGGCGTGGATGGAAAAAAAAGTTTTTCGCGCCTTTTTTCTTCGCGGGTTCGAACCAGGCCACAAAAACAAGGGAGGCAACTCGTAACGTTAAGCGCGAGGACACACGGCAAATGAACGCACAGTACAAAGGGTGGTTTGCAAGGTTTCGATCGGGGGAATGAGAGCCCGGAAGACGAGGAACACGGCGGACGTCCTTCCAGCTGTGATGATGACTGTCCAAGCCTCAGTTGAAGCCGATTGAAGAAAAACAGTGCGAGAAATTTTGCTGGAGAGATCGATGTAAGCGCTGCAACTGCTTCCCGGCATCTTGACGCAATCGGCCAGGTGAAGAGGCTTCACAGGCGGGCGCCTCACGAGTTGAATGAACAACAACAAAATCGTCGGTTGCAGATCTCGTCATAAGATGCAAAAAACGACCCATTTCTTGACCGAACCATTACGTGAGACGAAAAATGGATCTTTTACAACAATTGCAAACAATCAGCAAAGTGACTGGGCAGAGGCAAGGCACCTAACCACATTCCAAAACCCAGCTTCCACCCAAAGGTGGTCACGGTCACTGTCTGGTGGACAGAAACTGGTGTCATCCACTGTAACTTCTTGCAACCTGGTGAAACCATCACAGCTGAAAGGCACTGTCGTGAATTAAGTGTTGTTCATCAGAAACTCTCCCAACGACAGCCGGCATCGGTGGATCGAAGAGGCCCAATCCTGCTCCAGGACAGTGCTCGTCCCCATGTTGCACAAGTTACTCTTCAGAAACTGAACACCTTTGGGTACCAAGTTCTCCCTCACCCATCCTATTCACCAGACCTTTCTCCCTCAGACTGAAACACCTCGACAGCTTTCTCCATGTGAAACCCTTCACCAACTGAAACTGCCTTCCAAGCAGTTCATCGACTCCAGAAATCCAAATTAATTTTTTTAAAAAAATGGTGTAAGTGCGCCCCTAACTCGTTGGCAGAAGTGTGTGGATCGTAATGGAACACTGACTCTGATTGATAAACTTCGCGATCAGCGACCATATGAAGTCTCGTTGTTGAAACCCGACAAAACTTTTGTAACAACCTAATGGAAGGCACCAAGGGGAATAATCCACGACAAATATTAGCTCAAGGAAGATAATTCAAACTGCGTAACGATATTTCACGCCGACTAGAAAAGTATACAAATTTGGGGGTGGGAAGGGGGGAGTTGTTTTTTGGTAATATTTTCGTGATATAAAAAAATAGTTTAACTTTTGCTAACGGAATTTTGATGATTTAGTTAAGGCGGCGGAGATGGACAATCAATGGACGAATGTCATTTGAGAGTTGTGTACCTTACCTGAGGACGGGACCGACCCTGTCTTGTTGGTGGCATGGGGCTGCATTCGGAAAAAAGAAAGAAAGATGGAAATTTCCGACTGATCTCTCTCTCTCTCTCTAAAAAAATCTTCATCGGAGGTCGCTGCGTATCTTTCGCGATAAGCGAAGATGGGAGTCAAGATATCGAGGAGACTGTCACAGTAGTAGAACAGATGGCCAGCAGGAGACGGAGTCATTTAAAAACTTGCGGCTTTAATTAAGGTTCGTTAATATCCTGAAAATGATAACAAACGCGATGTATACCTACATCTTTAAAAAGACAGACAGAATGATTAATTCGGAATAGAAAGATACCACAATCTCTCGAATATATATATATTTTTTTTTTGAAAAACAAATATTTCGTGGACGGATTGCGGCTTTAATTTCCTTTGGGGGGGTTGTCTCCCTTGTAAAATGTCAGTGTCCACCGTTTTAGTTAATTTTTTTTTAAAAGAGAGAGAGAGAGAAAGTTATTCCAAAACCAGGGTCGTCGTCGTCGTGAGAGTCAAACCTTTAAACGGGTACAGATCATTTTTCGTGTTAGAAACGTAATGTGGGAGAACTTGTCTGTTCACTGATGGCTAATATAGCATTAATGGCTCCAACATTGTGAAATAAAATTGGAGAGATATCACTCTATTTCGCATAATCAACTGTGCAAATTTTATACTACTGCGTTGTGTGTGTGTGTGTGTGTGTGTGTGTTGGGGGTGGGGGGGGAGAAGTAGTATTACAATTCGAAGTTCGCTTTAATTTCGACTCTTCCAAACTCAAATACTGTATACAAATAAAAAATTTTTTATCAAAGTTGTCTCCCTTTGATTTCCATGATTGGTACAAAGCTTTTCATACGAATACAAGGGGAGGGAAAAGCCTTGGTTTAAAATTTGACAATTCTGCCAATAAAGAATGAATTTTTTTTTTTTTTTTAGTTCTTACTTCTCTCGATTTCTGTTTTATTCAGGTTTAGAATTTGAAATTTAAAATTTAAATTTAAAAAAAAAAATAGAGAAAAAAAAACAAACAAAAACACTGATGGGATCATTCTGAATTTTTTTAAGGTTAAGTGATTTCAGAAGTGAACTCCGGATGCTGGCACTGCGTAGTGGTTAAAGGGCATCGTACATATTTTAAAAGGTGAAAAGCTTAGAAAACCAGTATTAAAATAGATCAGTAAATTTTCACCTTTTGGAACCCAGTAAACAAGGAAAACAAACGAACAAACACCTTTAGCTTCCTGTTTTGTATGTTTTAACTGACCGGTTTACTATATTTGATGGAAACCAAGGGATTGTATACATTCATCTTAGAAGTCATCAATACATCCATTATAGAAAGTAATAAACCCATACAAACCTGTGCCCACCAAGATGTGTAGAGGAAGAAGGAGACAAAAAGCTGATTTGTCCAAAATGTCTAGAAATTAACACAATAATCAGCTCCACTCACTCAAGGACATTTGTCCAAATTGCTGAGGCTGGGTTAGGTCAGGGAAGCTCCTAGAAACAAACGGAAATACAAGCAAGTTCATAATATTTTAAGGCTAAATAAAATATGGTTATAAAAATGTTTTAAAGAGAAAATTGTAAGAAAGTTTAAAATTTCTGCCACACACCCAACAAATAAGTTCATACATTTCAAAGAATTGATTACCCACATGAAGCCTCCATCGAGTCACCATGACAACAGCATTTCAGGTTTTTCCAAATTCGGTATAACTGAAAAGACAAATATTTTAAAGACAAACTATATATAAATGAGTAAATAAAAAGTAATAAGGAAAAAAAAGTGGAGGCTAATACAGTTAATTAAAGTTAGAATTTTACAAATACATCTACAAATGTTAACCTTGTAACAACAGGGGGTTTGTAGTTCGCTAATTATTTCTTCTCATAAAAGAACCACAAGGGAGATAATTGGAAGTTTTAAAACAGTTATTCAAAAAAAAAAAAATAAATAAATAAACTAATGCTTGTTTCAACTTGAGTCAGGTTCCCAATGACTACATAATGTAGTTTTAGAATAAAGATTTTTTTAAAAGTCAGCTCAGAAGCAGTTTGATCTACTGAATACGACTAACCTCCAAGAGGTTCTAGATCAGCCAGCCACCTAGCTAATCAATTCATGTCACCAACAGGAAGACCACCAGCTTATTCGCTTCTATGGTTTTCTTAAACTCTAGAAAAACATACATTTTTATGGGGGGGGGAATAGAAAGAAAAATGTCTGCAACCATCATAGTGAAGATTTCAACTAAAGCGAGCAACATTTTTTTTTTGGCTACTTTTCCAAGATTCCAAGCACATTTGTTACCGTGTGTTGCTAATATCTTCCTCTTCAGAGGAGGAGCTAAACTCTTTTTCCAATGTTCGGCAGTCAGGTAACTGCATTATTGTTATGATAAATGTGGCTTGGTGTCAACATTTTCTGGTAACTGTAAGGTTGTTATTTTGGTCTAGCGCTAACACCACCACACACACATCTGTAATTAGTTTGTATGTTTGCAGACAGTTTCTTCGGAATTCCTGTATTACATGACTCTCCATCATCTCCTCTCAGAGCCATTGAAAATTGAAACCTGAAGTTACACTTCGTTTAATCGGTTTACAAAAACAGACAGATTGGCTGGCTGGCTCGTTTAACATGCAGATTAGTGTAGTCTGGTAGTACATTTGAGCCAGAAGCAAGCTGTTGCCCTAACTTGTGCAAGACTAGATCAAACACAGTATTCTTTGTAGTGGAAGCAAAACAAACACATTAAATCAGTGGCAATCCTGGGGAATCCACAGAATGAAAAAAATTTCACAGTCTGAAGGGAAAAAAGGAAATCAATTACTGCCCCAGTTCCACGTGAGCTTAACTCTAGAATAACACCATAATTCTGGCAGCTTAATATGGAAAATAAAATCAACAAACTATATTTAGTTTTTGAATTATAAATAGACAAGTAAGTCTGCACAATTCCTACAGTACCCAAGGTTGTGTGCTTCCAAACAGAAGAGTTCTAACAAGCATCACTGCTAAAAACCCAGCGTCTGAAATTGAAGGCTTTTGCATGAATGGCTAAATTAAATAATATAGCTTATAAATATATAAATTTGGAGAATCTTTATTTTTTTTAATCCTGGGATTGATAAAAATTATCAAGTTGAAAGAAAGAATGCACACAGTTTTTATAGCAAAAGATCATCACTGGCCAGGTCCATGGATTAGAGCCATACCAAGGAGATAAGCATTTGAGCTACTTAGCTATTTTGTTGAGGATGGCAATGCCTAAGATACTAAAATGTAGATATATTTAAGTTAACACTGTGTAATAGATCTAAAGTACAAGTTTCCCCTGAAGAACTACAGCTAAGACATCGTTACTAAAAAAAAAAAAGTGGGCGGGGTTTCTAACCCACGCACAAATGTTTACATTTTTTTCATTTAAAAACAATTTCAATCCTTAAGAAACTAAAGCAAAGCTTGTATTTTTTTTTTTTTTTTTGTTTCATTCAAGGAAACTTTCCTGCAGTGACCCAGAGCTTAAACTAGCCCCAAACCACTATCATTCTTTTATAATTACACAGCACCATTCCAAAAGGGCTGAATTACTTGGCATATGTTATTCTGATCCACGCCACAGAGATTTTTACAATTGACCTTATGGTCTTTAGAAACGTACTAATACTTTTATTTACTCTGACACTAGATATAGTCATTTTTCTACTGACAACACACCTTTGCAATCATTAATAAAAAGGTGTGCGTGGTTGCAAAAATCCTACAAGCAACTCGTGGTCAAAAAATGCGGAGAGACGTGGGCAGATGTTGTGATTGATCCCCACTCACACCAAGATGCTTCCAGTTTGTAACAATCATCGGTTTTTCATCCTTTTTCAGAAAACTTTTGCCAGTCTCACCATTTCTGTTAATTTCAATAACAAGATAAAACTGTAGGGTCTCCGAGGCCTGTCTGCAAAACTTGGTTATGGCTGCCTAGTTATTACTTTACTCGGCCTCTTTTGTTTACATGGGATATTTCCATATGTGGTCAGGTTTTGCAAACAGTGTAGTTGTACTAATCTTCTAATTTCTTCATCCATACAACTGTTAAAAAAATATTTTAATGATTAGAGATTAATTAAATCCATATGCAAATATTTTATTGTTTCACTTTTAAACTTTTTTCAATGTATAGCCTACTGCAGAGAAACAGTTTAAAAGGTGTTAATTTTTAAAGTCTTTTTCTATCTTTGAATTTCAAGAAAGGTCTCTACTGCATTTAAGTTTTTGAAATTTAATTTTATATGAAATCAGCTGTTTAAATTTTTTTTTTTTTTTACAAAACTATCAGTGAAATGTGATTTGATAACGATTCAGCAACGATGCCAATTTTCCAAAGTCATACAAACTGCAAGCATCTGATGGCTCACACACAGCTAAGAAATGTTATCGCTTCAAAAGAATTTTTGCTAACCATCTCGTAATTCTTTATTCCACTTCATTCGTTTTTCAAAAGAATGGCTTGATGGTTGATCATCTGTAAGATAGTTCTAAACACAAGATTCTAAATAGTGCAACTAATAGCTATCTATGTAAAATATTCCAAACGTAACTAAAAAAAAGACAGACAGACAAAAACATTGTTAATAAATATGCAGCAACCTTCAGTGTCTTTCCAGATGTTCTTTGACAATCTTCCAGGTAAGGTTTTGGGCCCATTTCCAAAGTTCCCTGGATAGTTTTAACTTGTACCATGGCCAATCTCAGTTGAAATCAGATAAAGTCATCAAATCTTCTGTTTGTCAGTTCTATAAACAGTTTTGAATGATGTTAGAATTTGCATAATTTTTGGCAGACTTGCATTCAACAATTCTCTCTTTCCAAAACAGGTTTGCTAACAAAGAGCCAGCTGACAATCAATCACATCTGCAGCAGAAAATAATTTGAAAAATATCTCATACACATAAAATATGGAAAAATTTGTTTATTTGATTTTAATTTGCTGGTAACACCAGCAAGAAAAAAAAAATAATTCAAATAAATAATCAGGTAACTTTTCAAATATTCCATCAGTAAGGCTATTTACTTGCTAATAATTTTTTTATAGTTTTACTTCAACTCAGTGTGTCCAAACATATACAGTATTGGAAATAATTATCAAAACACAGAAAATATGCCCAAATAATGAATAATTGCAACTGACAAAAGTATATAATACATAATCAATGCATTATTGTAGAAAAGATGCAAAATGAAAATATTGTACAGTGCTTTAATATTTGGTATATAAGATCATTGCTTTACATAGATCATAACACCTTTTTATGCTCCCATACAGGTTATCAAGGTATGATGCAGCACTTTCCACAATTCAAAGATACTTGGTTGTGGTTTGACTTTTTCAGTAGCCATATAACCTCAACGTTGTCCATGAGAACTTTGTGCAGGCCAAGACATCTTTGCGAGTGTTCCGCTCTCTTTACTTTTTAGATAGTTTTACACCATTGGGTGTGTGCTTGAGGTCACTGTCGTGTTAAAAATTGATGAATCTCTGCCAAATTAGATGTCTTCTTGAGAGAATGGCATGATTGATGAGACCCTGTCTGTAGCCAGTACACCTTTAATTTTATGCAAATCTTTCACACCCTTGGCCAATATGCAATCCCACACATGTATTGATCCATCTCCATGCTTGACTGTAGATGTTGCACATTGACTGTATGTCACATTGCTTTCTGGTCCCCCATCTTTAAACAAACCACCACTCATTATTGCTAAACAGTTCAAACCCAGACTGATCTGCAAAAAGCATCATCTCCTGGGTTTGCTCATCCCATTGTTTTATTTTTGCTGCTCATTTTTAGCCTTGCCGTTTGGTTGCCTCTTCTCAGCAAATTTTTTTGGACAACTACACATCCACTGAGCCCACTTCATGCTAATGAAGCATCTTACTCTTGAAGGAATGTTAGCACCCATATTTACAGCTAGGTCATTCACGAGATCTTTACTGGTTCAGCATCCATCATGTGTAGAACACGCCCTCAGGTACTTTTGGAGAGTTTAGGATTTCTTCCTGACTGCATCTATTGTCAACAAGTTTTGTACATAATTCTTTTCGAAACATGATGTTGGGGTGTAATCTGCTTTGGAGTAGCCTTCACTGGCAAAGACTTCGATGTCTTACATATACAGTACCAGACAAAAGAGTTGGGACACTCGCTGTGAAATTGATATTTGAGCTCCCTTGTTTTAACAAACACATTTAGATACCTATCACATTGTTTATTACATGCACAAAACATGCCTTTACAATGTATAGAAGCAACACATGCTATATGTTTACATATTCTCTGGAAAAAATATTTGAATCGGCAGTGTCCGATTTGTACTGCAACCAGTGCTGGATTTAGGACAAATGAGGCCCTGTGCTAGTTAAGTTATGAGGCCCCTTACTTGGGCCCTGAAGGAGGTACAAACTACAAAGTGATGCTTCAACTGCTTTTGACAATTTTTACAGACCAATTTCACTTTTATAACTTTTAGGAAAAACATTTGAACGTTTGACATTTGAAAAACATTTGAAAAATTCATCGTAAAAATTTTTTTGGCAGGAAGATGGGCCCCCTCGCCAACGGGAACCTGTGCTTAAACACACCTAAGCACAATGGTAAGTCCGGCATTGACTGTGACAAGAGAGTTGGGACAGTGAGCAAAACCATAAATATTTTTCAACATTCCAAATTACAATCGAACAAATGCATGGAAATGATCAATTTACTAGTAGTGGGTGGTGTATCCGTGATTTTTGATCACTTCTCGACAACGATGGGACATGGATTCGATCAAACAAAGGCAGTCGGAATTGGCCATTTCCTGTCAGCTTTCGTCTTGGTTGAGTTTCTTGTGTTCTGGGCGGTCGCTCTGCCCCTGACCAACTTGAGGGGGCCTGGTCCCACCGTGCTCATACACCCCAAGACCATCAACGATTCTCCTCCGGCCTGTACCGTCAGTCGGGGGCACTTTATATTGTATTTTTCGCCATGGTAATGTCGAACATATACACCAGTCAGTCAGCAGTGTGAATGCACATGATCATTGTTTCGTCGGAACAGTGAACTCTAGCCCATTGAAGTTTGGTTCAGGTTTTTTGCATTTTAGCCCATGCTATGCGGATGCACCTGTTCTTGTTGCTGATCAATGGCTTTTTCTGGGCGATTCATCCAGAGAGATTCCCCTCGCATAGACGATGTTGAATAGTGCAACTGGAAACATTCACTCCAGTCAGGGAGGCTCGAATGGCCATCGATGTCAGGAAATGATTGGCCCTGGATTTGCGACAAACGAGTCCATCCATTTTGTTGTCACATTTTCGCTGTCTTCTGATTTGCATTTTTGGTTTCGTGTTTCCGGTCTCCTTGTACTGCTTCAGAATGCAGTTTACAGTGATTTTCGGGCAACTGACTCCATCGGCTATCTCCCGACAAGACAGATTTTCTTGGTGGTGCTCAACTATCAAGTCTCTGATTTCAGACGACGTCGTCTTGCCAGGCACGGTGCAAAAATGATCTTAAATGGTCTTAGATGGTGTGATTCTATTTATTTGATCCCTTAAAACTGAATATATTGAGGGGAATAAATGTATGCACAGATTTTGTTCACTGTCCCAACTGTTTTGTCGCAGTACAAATTGACTATGCAAATTCATTATTTTTTCCAGACAATAGATACACACATGACATTCGTTGTTTTTACACATAGTAAAGGCAGGTTTTATACATCTTATGGACAACAGGATGGCTATCTGTATGCAAATGTAAAAACCAAGAGAGCTCAAATATCAATTTCACGGCAAGTGTCCCAACTCTTTTGACTGGTTCATAAATTATTTATCAAATAATAAGTGTTTTTTTTTTTTTTTGTTAGTTGTTACTCTATCTTCAATCTTAAATGTTAACTTTGAAGTACCTCAAGGCTCTACTTTGTCACCTGTTTTGTTTCAATTTATGTTACTCATATTGAGTTGTTTAATAAATTGAAGTTTGCAGATGATATCTAGTTATATTATAAGTAGGTCAATTACCAACTTTGATGTTATGACTAAAAAATGTTTTAAATATATCGTCTAACTGGGCCAGCAAGTGTCAAATAAACTTTGGCCATGGTAATCACAACATTTTCCTACATCTGATGGTTTTATTAAAGATGCTGACAAAGAGAATGAACTTGGCACGATTATTCAAAATAGTTTAAAATGTGTCAATAGATAGAGCGAATAGAATCTTAAGATAAATAAACAACAGTTTAAAAGGATGGATTATTGTAAATAATGCTGATAGCTCGGAGTGATTTCAAAGGCGCCTTAGTAAAATGACTTGGGAAATTGGAGCTCTTAGTTATTTTAAATGTTTAGCAAAGTTGAAACTTTCTAACACTGTAAATCCTGGAGCACATGGGTATCTAATGGAGTTTAAATTCTAAAAGATAAGGAAAAGTTAGGCAAATCACACTTTTCTTTGCTCTGTCATGCACTCAAACAACAACAGGACAGGTACAAACTTAAGAATCATATTGGTAAAATAGTAGTCAATACATGAAACAGTTTTCCTGATAGTTGCATGGTCTGCTACAACCAATGTGCTTTAGAATGTTAGATAAGTAAGACCTCATCTTTTGAAGCACCTGTGTTGAAACTTCATTCTCCTTAAACTGTTAAGAAAGTAGGAAAAACAAAAAGTTCAGTTTTTATTGCCTGAGATAGTTTCAACACTCCTTTTGTTATTATTCACTGCCCTGCTATAATTATTTGTCCATTTTTTTTTAAACAATACATTAGTTGTGAAAATGGCAAATAAAAAGAAAGCAATAAAGTGAAATTGTTAATAGTAGTACATGATCAACTACCACTTTGCTTTGCAGCATGAAGAACCATTGCCTTATTTTGCATGGAATCAATAAGATTTTGTACCATGGTTTATCCCAGATTCCTCTCTTCCATCATCATGTGGGAGCTTCCTTTAATCTTGTCAGATTGGTCGAGTGCTAATGGGTTGATCTCAACCTTGATCTAGATACTCCTGCAACTTCTCAGATGGATTTATATCAGAATTGGGGAATACCTAGGGAAACAAATTAATGTCGTTATTCCACTTCCAGACTTTGGTCACACGCACAGCAGATGTGGCATTTAGTGCCATTCTCCTGAAGAGTATGGGCTTCAAATTCTAGTCTATCTTTATTTTTTTCAATGTTAGATGTGTAATAAGAATTAAAACATCCTTCAACAAACTCCAATTGTCTTTCTCCATCTTGCTAGACTGTAGTCAAGCAATGACCATCCCAACTCCATACCCAACTTCTAGGTGAAGATTTACAATAATAGTTCTCCAAATCCAGGTGCAACCTTCAGATGTGAACTGCTGAAATCTGGACTCATTGGAGAAGAATGTGTGTAGCCAATACTTAAAGGTCTTGCCAAACAAGACCTTTTGAAGCATTCTATCATTAATGCACAGGTTTGCTTCCTCATGCGAACACACCTATAGTCAAGTTGGTAGAGACAACACTAGACTGTTCTTTGGTTTGTTTCTGTTGCAAGAACATCATCAGCTAAAAAAAAAAAAAAAAAAATACTGACCAAGTGCAGACATGACGAGTACTGGCATGTTTCTTGTTCACAGTTGAAGGCCTTCCATATCACTTTGCTGTATCAGTGACATTTACTTCAGTGAACTTTGTAATAATACTGCTTTCAGCTTCACAAGAAATATCAAGATCTTCGGCAAACTGTCGCTGACTTTTGGCAAAACTCTGAACCTGTAACACAACCACAGATAAACAAAGAAATATTGCTACTTTAGGGAGGTGGTAATGCCGCTAGCTATCTTTCCAATACATAAATATATTTGTTGAGCAGATAATCACTTCTCAAATATTTGAATTTTGATGGGGAGAGGGGTTCAGCCAAATTGATATGATATGGTACTATACAAAAATACTTTTTTTTACTTCTAAAAATCTAAAGCTTTAACACGTTTTCATAACTTGTAAGCTTTGCGTCCCATGAAAATTCAAATCAATTCCTTAGGTTTTTAAGCCAGCTGCATGGGCACAAAGATAAATGTCAATAAATGATTAATCTAACATTGCTGCAGCTGATGTATTCTGATTAAAAACAATAATTACAGAATTAGAGTTACCGAAGTGAGTTGACATGCTTAAGCCCGTGTGCTGTTACGAGTGAGCGCATAACAAAATGTAAAATGACTGCCCCAACTCCACAAGACAAAAAAAAAAAAAAAGTTATGTCAATAACTCACGCTCTTCAATGCCACCAGTTACATGCAAAAATCTAGAAAATTTTCGAAAAAAGGTTATACACTGACACTTTATTGTGGTAATGGTCATAAATCACTGCAGATTATTACAAAAGACCACATTCTGTACCAACTTAACTCTAAGCAGGTCAACTGTAAGACTTTGCTTGCGCAATGGTTTTATTGAAATTAGGGAGAATTCTGATCACTTGTGCTTTGTGTTGAAAATGACCTTGAACTATCCTTGTATTTTTTGAATATGCTGCACACTGAATTGCATAATGTAGCTAAACATCCATTTTATAAGAACTTGTTACAGGTAGTTGTGTGTGCTGCAAGTCCAGATGAGATATTAAAAGGATAAAGTTTCAGCATTAAGTTTTGCATAAAATTTGGAAATTTGTTGTCTGAAACTCTTCTATTGTTACAACTAGTCCATGCAGAGAATTTAATATGTAAGATAGCAGCTTTTAAACGGTCAACGATTCCATAAAGGTTGTGAAGATGGCAATAATGATGAGCGATGGCAAGCCATCAACAGGCATCAGTGACAATTTTTTTTAAAAAAGAAAAAGAAAACCAATGAGGTGGCTTTGCCAAGACAGGAGACAACTCATGTACTTGCTGAGGTGGTGAATTTCACATAAAAGTTACCATTCCATTCTTTCAAAAAAGCCTGAGAGAAGTTTCTCAATCAATCCTGATCCCAGAAGGCTCAAAAGTGGAAGTCTTCTTAGTCAAGGGATTGCGCATCCAGCATTTGTGCTTCAAAGTTAAGCCATATCTCAACGTTTTTACTTAAAGCTTTAAGAGACTACAAAATGCACTTCAACATTACTGCTGCCCTCAAAAAAGTGCTGGAGGGGCATCTGTTCTCTTCAAGATAACAATGATTTATGCAACACTGTTAGTCTAACAATTTCCTGCCAAACCATCGAGTCACTGCGCTTAGACAAAGCTGCCCTCTTTTTTTTTTGTTGTTCCCAAAACTGAAATTTGCTTTGAGAAGGCATGGGTTTAAATAAATTAACATCATTAAGACATATTAAAGACCGATGCCAATGGAAAACAGCAGTTCAGTCAGCTGGACCAATCAACACACAACTTTTAGAATGGAGATGGAAGCACACACTGGAGAAATTAATGATTTGTTCACACTGTTCCAGAAACATAAGACTAGGCGACATTGTAACATGAGTGCACCACCAACAGCCATCTCAGCCATTACAACAAGCACCAGAAACTGTTAAAACTAAAAATAAACCAGCTGTAACAATGTATGTCATACTGCTTCCCCTGGCACTCCATTATTCTCAAGACACGATAGTCACATGGCCAAATTAAACAAGAAAGATTCCCTTTGCGAAATAAAACTGAATTATTCAAAACATTCAAACGGGTACTGCCTTAAGTTTCAATAAAAAATAGTAGTAAGAAAGCCATGAACTTTATATGATGCAGTTAAATAAGACATTACTAGATTAAATCAATGACTTTAAAAAATATGGCGCATTTCTTATTTTAAAAAAGTTTACTTACAGAAAAAAAAATATAAGCAGGAATATGCTGAACAGAAGATGCATTATATATATATTTAATGGTTACTTCAACATAACAAATGGCCATTTTTTATCCATTAGACATATGAACCTCTTTCATTATCTGACAAATGGCAGGCAAAATCCATAGCCCTGAAATCAATGTGATACCTATCATAATAGCATCTAGTAGATGAATTGGATCCAAGATATGTTTAAGGACAAAGTAGGTCTGACTAGATGGATAAATGGTTTCTACCAAACTATTTCTTATGCGTAAACTGAGAGGGTTTCTGATCAGATTTTCTGCTAGCTGATATCCTGTTCCACTGGCTCTCCCCCTCTCGTCAAATGAAATCCATAATAGCTGATTCAAATTGTAGGGGGGGGTGGGACAAAAAACTTGTGCGTGCGCTCTCTCTCTCTCTCCCCCTTCCATTATTCCCTCCCTCTCGAGAATTTTTGTTTCCTTGTGAGTGATAAAATCTTTTCAGAGCCAGTATTTCAGCTATTGCTAGGAACAAAATCTATCCATAAGCTACAGTGTTCATTAGGCAGCAATTATGACCAGCTACAAAACCAAACCAGGCTGCTCCATCAGCCTCCCTTTTCCAGTGGATCAGCAGATGCTCAAAGCCTGAACTTTGTGATGGGGAAGGAGTCACTTTATTCAATGTAGACTCAAATCTTGGAAGGGCACCAACAGCTTCAGTTGTGCTTCATTCTGATCGCAATGAGATTTTTTCTTTTCTTGATCTACCTTGTACCTGCAGTACAACAAAACTCCCTCCTGTCCTACATAATTGGCATAGTTGCATACAATACCCAAAATTACTCTGTCATCTGACAATAATTGAAGGCCCTATTTATTTAACCTGTAAGGTCAGTCCAACCCTAAAATCCTTTTCTACACTGGAATCGCTGCTAAGATAGTTGCATTACAAAACAGCTCTGCATGTTGGTAGGAGGTGCGTGCACAAAGCAAACTAAAGGCCAGCTGATTTATTTTTGCTATGTCCACAAGAGGTATGCAGTATCAAAGCAGAGATATAAGTGGACTGAACATTGCAGCGCCACTGGTGAGGTAACTCCGATTATCGATGGAAAGGCACACCCACGCAGAAGAGCGAGAGAAATCATGTTACCGGCAAATACCAAACCATGATGGCTGACCACGTTACTCACTACATTAAAGCACTGTTCTGGAATATAGATTTTAAATGTATCAAATAATTATCAGAAAATGTAATTAAATATGAACCTCTCTGATGAAAAAAAAAAATTAGTTCAGATTTTAATAAAAAAATCAATAATCTTCAAAGAGGTTGCAATAGCAAGAGAAAAAAAATCATATATAATAAAGGAGAGAGAAAAAGTATATGTGAGCATAGCAAACAAATTTAGCTAAATACAATCAAATTTCAGACTTTTAGCATATTAAATATGCAAACTTTGATTCTGTTCCCAACATTGGAAGCAAGAGAGTTGGAAAACGCACTTGGTTCCATGTCCCTGGAAGACGACTCGCCCACGTTTAGCTGCTGCATTAGACAGACAAAAAAAAGAAAGCAAGCAAGTGCCAGCCCTAGAGATGGATGGTAAATCGGCTGAAGGGTTTTTAAAAATTTGTATCCAACCAGCTCGGAACTAAATGAGTAAAAACAAAGGCTTTTGCACGGATGATGTACAAGTTATTCACACGATCAAGCCATTGAATCATGTCGCTCTAAAAAAAAAATTTTTTTTTTTAAATTTTAAGTCATTGTAGAGCTTTAAAAAAAAAACTAAATAAATAAAAGCAAAAGATTCTCCAGCAGTCGAACAATTAAAACAATTCTCCAGCACGCACAGGTGGTAAGGGGAGTCAAGTTCTTGTTGGCAGCTTTAAAAATTCAGAGTATCCTCAAACAAGGAAATGTATCGTTCTTTAAACTTATTTCCTCAATGGTACAATGAGACCTTTCTCGCACTTCAGAATACCTGTAACTGGCCCTATACAGGAAGCTTTTGTTTTTATTTCATAAGCAAATAACTTTGCACACACACACTCCAGTGATGTTTTATATATATATATATATATATATATATATCTCAGCCTCAGCATTTACTATTTCCAAGGGTTTTTTTTTTCTTTGTTAGCTGTATTGTTTTGCTAAATGTCAACAAGGAAACGCAAAATTTTAAATAATCTCATTTAGCCATCATTTCTGTTTTGACAGATTTGGACAATTACGCATCATTCAGAAATACATGGAAATAGATATCAAATAGCAAATACCAATCACTTGTGATATTTTAACCCTGAAAAAACAAAACAGCTAACCAAGACTCATTTTTAATCCTAGAAATGTCAAAATAATTATTTTATTTACTTTTTTTGTTTGCCTTTTAAAACAACCTCACTTGACTTTGTAATTGGTCCTTAGGTTTAGTCATCGAAAAGAAACTTTTTGAAATACCGTGTGGATCCTTCCACTGCTAACAGACTCCTGGGCCATCAGTTTGCCTTTGCTTGCAAACAATTCCATCTAAATATAGTAAATCACTGCAAAAGCTGTGCACACCATTTGTTCTGACAGCATCATCACTTTTTTTAATACCAGAAGTCAAGAACGTTTGATAACACTCGCGCGAACGCCATTATTATCGCCCCCAACACATGCCTGTAAAGATGTAAACAATAGCTCCAGGCTTTAACTGCTGTTTCAAACGCATTAAACAGTCCCAAATCTAAATAAATTGGTACTAACAATCGACAAGCATCATCTACGTGGACCACTTCCAGATAATTGCCTATACAAAAAAGTTAAATTTAATTTTTATTTTCCATTATTTCATGTCAGTTGACAAGGGATGGGGCACATTTACACTTTTTCTTGTCCTTAATGCAAACACAGGAAGAAAATTTATATTGCCATAAAACATTGTTAAATATTTCACCCTCCCCATCAAGTTCTGGTAGATTTTGAACAGCACTTTTTTGTTTTTGTTTGGTAAAACAAAAAGAATTAAGTTTCTTCCACCCAAAGAAAACAAAATTGAAATCCTAAAGATAAAGTTGAATTTTTTTAAAATGTAAATTAGCAGTCATAACAGACTTTTTCCTCAAAACATCCTTTTCACTTGCTGAATTATTTTAATGGTGAACCCACTATTATGGCTACTGATGTAAATTTTTCTACGTTTTCACATTAGCCAGGAGCAATGGCTTTTATCAGGTACATAGCAGGGCTGGTAGAAAATCCCTAATTAGTTTAATTATTGGGGAGAATGCGGTGTAGATGCTGCTCGCCTGATAATACTAGAGCCAGTTTGAAGAAATGTTTCTATTTCTAGATTGTAAAATGTCAACTGCAAAACATTTACTGCAAACTGACATCGTGTCACGCGCACACAAAATAGGGAAAGATCTTTGAAGCAGGTTTATTACTATTAATAAAACGATGGGAGAGAAAAGCCTACGGCAACTCTCCTACTTTCTCTAAGTGGCATGACCAATGACCTTATGTTCTCGATTTGGTCTTACTCAGATTCCTATATATTAATATTTCTAGTTTGTATATATATCAAAAAATTTCAAACTTTGAACATATTGGTTGAGTGTATTAACTCTTTCCAGATAATGTTGAAGAACTTTAGTTTTTCGGTTTAAAAAGCAAAAAAAAAAAAAAAGCTTTTATTTCTTGAAAACCTGAAGCCATTCAGGCTGATTTTCAAATTAGTTTAATTCTGCAGAAGCTTCAGTAAAGAGGTCATCCCCCCCCCCAATCTTGTCAATGGTCAGCATAACTACAAAATGTTCTCTCATCCAATGAGTTTTTTCCTGCCAAATCTGCTCCACCAAGCATCGTTCTCTTCAGCCTAAAATAAATAAATTTGTTTGCTTTTTTTTTTATTTTAAGCTTCTTAAATTTGTCAAACTCCCCAGTGATGAAATTTTCTTGAAAAAAATCTTTTTAGAAATATACTGATGATGGATAATTAGGTGTGTTTTACACCTATGGCAGTGCCTGAATCGGTCAGTCTATGGACTTCAGCTGTTCTTCTCAACTGGGGAATCCTAGGATTTGTTTTGGGCAGGGCTGGATCTCAGTTAACCCTCTACCTACTACAATAGTCGAAGTAACTTCGGCCAAACAACCTGAATACACCACCAAGCAAATATGATTCTAGAGAGGCTAATAATATTAATTTAGTTTGGGGGGGTTGCGTACCAAATTAAACCTATCTTATAGAAAAACATTATATAAATCTAGTAAACTAATCTGTACTTATTTGCTTGTTTTTTTTTAATCTTGAAAAACAGGCACATCTTTGAAGGGTAAAAATGAAATGCGAGATATACTAGCTAAATAAATAATTATATTAATATCATTAAAAAAAAAAAAAGCATTCACAATAAATAAACTGAAAAATCATGGTAATAACTTTTATATTTGCATAAGAAATTACACCGGTTAATATATTTTAAGATCAGAAAATATTTTAAAGCAAGCAATAAAAAAAATTTTTTTTTAAAGCTACCTTAATCTAATACAGCTTTCATTATCTGGGCTAAAAAATTCTCTCTTTTGTTTTATAAGATCATATTCAAACTTTTTTTCTTTTAGCCATCCAACAATTAATAAAGATTATAATTATCACTTCGGTTTCTTCTGCATTGTCTTTTAATAAACAATACACACATTAATGATGACGATGATATGATGAATATTTGTTATTTAATTCCTGGAGTGAGACACGGGGCCGGATTTTGAACATCTTTTAAGAGTTCTAAAAGCTACTGATGCTCAACACACAAAGCTAAAAAAAATTTCAGCATTCGGGAAGCCAAAAAGATGTCTCCCTTGAAACATACACTTCTCAGAGTTCCTTCTACTATTAAGTTTCCTAGCTGTTGTGTTCCAATATCATCATCAGTAGCCTACCTACAGGCGGGTTTGCGGCTCAGATAAACAGTTGAAGTGGTTTCCCCCAGTGTCTTCGACAAATGCAGGTGTGCGATGAAAGCCCTACAAGAACATTTCCTTTTTCAGATGTAGGAGGAAACCCACACAGCAAACTGTATGCCCAACCGAGCCAGCCAGTCCCAAAAGAGATTTTAGCTCAGGCTCTCAACTTAGCGGTCCATCATTGGACTCCAGCACCATCCGGGTGCAACATATTTATATATACATAGAGCATTCTTAAAAATTAGGGAAGCAACTGACCTGCCCCCCTAACACATCAGCTGACTTCAATGCGATGTTTACATTGGTACCCTTTGAGAGAAAAAGTTTGTTTTGTTAATTATTTACAAAAAAAAAAATTTTTTTTTAATGTAAATAATTCCAAGCAAATCTTTTTAATATTGGTTTAATTAAAAAAAAAAAACAAACAACTAAGAATAAAATGGAGGGACTTACTGCTGGATGGGAAGTATTAATTCTTCTGATAGACATTCCTTCCACTCAAGAAATGTATTAAAACTATAGTTTCTGCAACAGAATAAAATAAAAGCATAATTATTTCAACTTTCTTCTTTATCAGGCTGGATTACACACTTTCTTTAAGCGTGTAGCCACTGCCCTTCCATGATCGGGGGTGCAGTGATGTTAGAGAACACCATTTTCCATTAGTACAGTGGAAGAAGGGGAGTAACACAGTCTGTCTTTAATCCTCTCTACCTATACAACTAGTCAAATGAAGCCTTTTAGTGTAGAGCCATAATTTTTTTTACACATGAAACAAATTAAATTTTAAAAAAGGTTGTGTCGAGTATTTGTTTTATAATTGAGGATTTCTTAAAACTGAATTACGTAAGCATTCTCTTTCAACCTTTGCTCAGCTTATCAACACAGTGTAATTAAATTTACTTTAAAAAAAAAAACTAGTTAGTTAGTTACAGGATTTGACATTAAACAAACTGCTTGCACTTACTTTCATCTCTGCTTTTTCCAAGAGAGGACATTGATTTTTATATTAATAAATGATGAAAAAATGACAACAAATGTTAATTTGTTTCTATTTTTCTTCTTTTCATCTGTTTACCTAATGAGTTGTTTGTGCAACAATAATTTCAGAATATTTCACAGATGCATTAATTTACAGGTGACCTGTGTGTGATTTTTGACACAAATACAGAAAAATTCCAATTCAAACACAAACTGGGCATAAATCACAAGATGCCTTAGCTACAAATTTGCTTAGAAAACTGCAAATCCTTCGTTCTGCGGAAGCGTCAATGATAAAAATAGGTGATTATGGAGAGTAACCAGCATGAGAATATCCCCAGATATTTCAGATTTTAAATATTAAAATATCCGATAACATGATTTTTAATCTAATAGGGAAATGCGTCTGTTGGCCTTACATCTGGAGTGCTACATTATCAGATATCACAGTTTGTTGTAACAGACAGTTAAGAGTCATTAAGACATGGGTGGTCGACCATATTCCTTGTAGGCTTGTTGTAGGCAGAAAAAAAGCCAGCTGGGGAATAAAATGTTTCATTTTTCACCAGTGGAAAAGGGAGGTCTTTGTGTGGTATGCCCATTGGAATTGGCAAGAGTTGTATTATTTATTTTTAATCTTTCATTAACCCTTGCAAGCCATAGCAGCATGTTTCTAAAATCACACCCAAATTCCCAAGCTGTTTCTCTCTCTCTCTCTCTCTACAATTTAAATTCACCATCCTGGATTAATTACAGCTATTGATTTGGTTGTGGTTTATTCTTTTTTAAAAATATTAACTGATTGCTACTTACATTAACTTTTTAAAAGAAGAGAGAAAATCAAATCTATTCATTAGTATCATGGGATTTTATAAAAGAGTAAACAAACTGTTGAAGCAAGTTGCTTTATGCAGTTTCTCTGTTCTATTATATGGAGAAAGAAACTGACTCATTGTGTCAAAAATTACATTCACAGACCCTGTTCTCTTGTTTCAACTTAACAAATAGCTGAACTATTCAATAAATAAGCAACGGAGCATCAGATAAAATATGAATAGGGGGGTAATTTAAATCCAATAGCTTTGTGGTGCCGGTTTTGCTTGAGGGCTGTTGCAGCAAAATATTTTCGGTTCAGTTATTCATTTTGCGAGCTAAACAGACCAAAAACATTTATGTACACACTCATACAAAAAAGAAAAGCACGCCATACTACACATGCTCAAAAGTCCTTGTGGGCAAACAGATTGGAAACACGGGCTATTGTTAAACTGGCACAAGATGCCTACGAGACCATTGGCCACTGCAACTATCTTACTCAACCTTCATCACTTCTAGTTTCTGATCCCCCCCCACTTCCAGTGACCGTAAGTCCTGACCCAGCACATTCTTCATGATAATCGTTTTCATCTAGACCTTCTCACTTTAATCTTCATCTCATGTATTCTCATCATCTCTCTTTTACCTTGTGGTGTAGTTCTATAGGTTTAACAAAGTGCTGCAGGCTTTTGCTTACAATATTAACTGATGCATTGTGGGATGAAGTTGGTTAATAATGACAGACAGTTTCCACACTTCATTCTTAAGCTGTGGTTGGATCCATGGGCATCTTAAAGAACAGAGTTGAGAGACATAACATACCCCTATCTATAAACCCATCTAGGCAATCTTACTTTCACTGCCCTAATGTCTGAGACCATCCAACTAAATGTTACATTGTGATACTTTCTCCAACATCATTGATCTTCACTGCAGACAGATTCACTTATTTTTAGGCAGCATTTTAAAATCTCTACGCTGCCCCCTTTTAATTCACCTAGTGCCTTATCAATTAAATTAAAATATGCCAGTATCCTCCCTCTCATTCTTCCAGTATTAATCCTCTTGTCTCATGCTGCCAACTCCAGCCCAAAATTGGAGAGAAATGATATATATTAATCATCTTTATAAGCATCAAGGAGATTCCAAAGTCCTCCAGAATACTCACTCTAACATGAACAAACAAGGGATTTTTTAAAAAAATGAAATTTGTTGTTAAACCATTAAATTTAATATAATTTTTAAAAATGTTTAAGTCTTGAATTTGGTAACGAATTTATTTGCAACCCAAAGGTCCGTTTTTTTCTCTCCTAAAAAAAAAACAACTTTTGATAAGATTTCTCAGGAATGTCATGAAAAGCTTTTGTTCTTAACACACAAATGGAGGCGGGGTCTGCTTACATTAAATCTTTGGCTTAGTTTTTGCCCGTTCCAAAGTCAGCTCGCTCCGCAGAAAATCCGCATTCTTTTTAAAAAGTATTTCTTAGCTTTGAAAAGTGGCTGCTGACTGTTATAAATTCGGGGGCCGTGTTTTCGACAGACCTCGATAGAAATCTCAGAAAATAAACAATGTAGTGACAGATGAGATTCCGTCTGGATTGTAACACCGAAAAAAAGAAGGGGAGGGAGCGGCGGATATTAATGAACCTTTGGCACTCGAGGAAAAGGAAAAAAAATATTGAGAAAAACTGCTAAAGAAATGGAGTTAGTTTATATATTATATATAATGCAGAAGGATGCTCATTCATTGTGACAGCAGCCATGGTTCAGTTCCCAATGGGGCTGCTTCGTCTGACTTTCCCGGACCAGCTGTTCTGAGTGGGTTTTGTCCAGTTTCCTCCCATTTAATCAGAAGATTTATAGCTGTTTTCCTCGACAGCTTATTCTGTCCAGGATGTGAGTGGATTCCTTAAACGGCCCAAGTGGCCCTATACAGTATTCACACCACCATCTACAGCAGCCGTAGTTTTCTAGAAACAGTTGCTTCCTTTTAACGTACGGTTGAAAAAAAAAATATATATATATAATAAATATATCTATATAGCCTTCATCATCATCAATAGTATTTTTTGTTTTGCATCAGATTTTAATCCAGAAACTAATTTACTTCCGAGGGCGTATATCCAAATTCAACGTTCAGTCGGTCAGTTTGAGGCAAAAATCTTGGATAGTCTCCCTTCCCTTCCGCTCTCTTATCATAAAAACAACCAAACTAACCCAAACACGAGGGCGATCTCTCCATCAAGTCTTTTTGGCGTTTTCAATAAGCTATCTTACGCCTTAACCTCGCTGACCGGGTCCAAGTATACGCCGACCAATGTTTCATCAAAACCTGTTTTCCCAATAAAAGCTGCCGTATTTCCATTTCTTCAAATAACCAAGTTATAACTTAAAAAAATAATCTAATGGATTTTCGAGTGAAATCCAAGTTCTTTGGCTAACTCTCACATCCTTCACCTGCAAGTTTCATGGTGTACCCCCACTGGTCCCCAGCTTCCAGGCCACTAGCCATTATCGTGGACAATTTGTTGTACATCGCGTTCGGAAAAACAAGCAGGACATTGTTAACTCTGCCATTTTGGAATATTTATTAATGTACCAAAGTATCGACAGATGGTATGCTCGTTACAAGAGGAGAACACAGTTAGCATTTTTTTGTCCTCCCCCCCCACTACTTTCCCCAGCTTCTTGTAGTTAAATAGTTCGATCCTGAACTTATCGGAAAAGAAAATAGTTTTCCACTGCTCGATAGCGTAGCTCGAGCTTCCAGCCCAATGATGTGGCTGCATTACGCGTTCCAGACAGAGACTCTGCCATGTAAACCCTAATCTCTTGTCGGTCGGCAAATCTTGGCAGCTCATTGTTTTCCCAACTTTGCCGGTTGATTGGAACTTATTCGTGTAAATTACGAATTCCTGGCTCACACTTCGTGTAAACCGGACGAAATTTTCTCCAGATTTCATTCCTCCCATAGCTGTCTTCGTGCCAATGAATGATTTTCATCCCGTCCTCTACGAAAACCTTCCACTTTACAGTACAGATATTTACGTATTATTCGATTTAACGGAACTTTGGTTCACCCTCACCATTTGCATCAGTAACATTTCAAGAAAAACAGTACTCATTCCTTTGTAATACCAATACAGGGTAATTTTAGTTTTATGGTAGCAAACTTCCCAGCTATTGGTATATGCTGTCATATACGAGTGTTTTCTTGAAGTAAACCTATGCTAAACATTTAAATTTCGTTTTATTCATATTTTTCAAGTTGCCATAATTTTGAAAAGCATTACATATATATATAGTTTAAAGGAACACAGTCCACATTTTTAATTACTGCTATTTACAATTAGCTTTCAATCTAACATTGCCAATTGCATATAACAACTACAGAAATGTTCTGTATATATGCTTCAGAAGCTGCTATTTTTTTTTGTTTTGTTCTCATTTCAAAAGGTTTAAAAACAGAAAAATAACGTCCAAATTGGCTTCAGTTCAACACTTCTGATGTCCAACCGAATGCCAGACACCTTTTGTGCACAACAAAGTTGTTCATGCTATTGAGCTGTTTGCGGTTTCAGTTTAAATCTGCTAAAATTGCTTTCAAATTAATAAGGGTAAGTTACATGGCAGTGTTGGTAAATTTAAGGAAGGAAAGCTGATAAATTAAAAAGTCAGTCGAGTTTAAACTTTTTTTTATTAAAAAAAAAAAAGGTAACGCTGCGTACTGCTCTAGATTACCATCACAAAATATAGTTGCTTACTTTCAGTTTGCCTACAAAAGACAGTTGAATTGCAACGAAAATTCACCTGGAGGACAACCACCTTTTGTAATGTAACTGATTTTTTTTTTATTACCCAAACTAATTTTTCAAATATCCAAAAAGAAAACCAAAATCAAAAAACCGAATTATTCAAAAATTGAAAATTTGTTGTTAATTGGCCGAGGGATATTAAAAGGTGGTTTTGGATCAAGCTAGATTTCTCCTCCAACTCTCCTTTACAGATTACTAAGTAACCTTTGCCCGTTCCTAGAATTCTTAAAACATGATTTAATCATCTTCGTGAAAGAAAGTTTAATTATCCACGAGGCTTAATCACTCACCGAGAAACTATTCGAGCGCGGTTCGTGGGATTAGCAACATATTCCTTTCTTTGAAATTAAAATTGTGTCTAAGTTTACTTGACAGAAATTAGAACCCTCCCCCCCAACAAAAAAAAAGTTTTTAAAAAGTGTGACAAGTTTTCTAAATATTTGCTAGATATACAAATGTCTGGAGTGGAAATAGTTGTGAGCGACTTAGAAAGGAGAAAGGTTTATACGTGTCCAATTTTTCAGAGAACTTGTTTTGTTTGTGTACACTCAACTCCTTTCCTTGTAGGCGGGTACGATGTATCCGAGGGCTTGCATTAAGACCAGACTTCTCCGCGCGCCTTCTCTACGAACTGGAAGAAAGTAGCACTTAACCTTGGCACCTTAATTTCGTCTAAACCAGGGAAACGAAGTCATTTTGGCTTTGCAAAGTTCCCTGGAATAAGTAGTATTCAACATCGAATTTGCTGGACCAGTTTCACACTATTATTGTTGTTGGACTCAAGGGAGAGAGAGAGAGAGAAAAAAATGTAACTAACTTGGAATATTTCGTGTAGTCTCCACTCATTTTCGACCAGGAAAGAAATCTCAGGATAAAAATGCAAACGGAAGACTACGGCAAGGTGCTTTAAAAGTACTCCTTTGAACACAATGAGGGTGAGAGATATGCAAATTAACAGGAAAAAAATCAGAATAATAGTAATAGCGGAACAAGAAATTTGGCGATCTAAGGGAGGTTTGGAGCATTTAATACTTAAAGATTCTAATTTGAAATTAGTGGAGATTTGACTAGAATCCTCACATAATTTATTATCTTAATTAGTTGCCGTGTAGTCTAAGAGCCAATGTCACACACATGCGCAGTATACTCAACCATTATAGTACATAAGAATGTTCGACGTCCTGAAACTAACCTTTGATGCAATGGGCAAAGTTTAGAAGGCGGAATTCTCTTGAAACAGAAAGAGACCTATTTGTATTACAGCTCGAATTATCAGAAGTTCTTCCTGCTTTTGAACCCAAATTGATTTAAAACCGCGGTAGGGAGAGACCAAATATTTACAACCCTTCAGTCGTGTTGGACACGGTAATTTACAAAAAAATATTAGGAGGCACAGGGCTGAATAACAGAAATCTTGGGGCGGAGGGGAGAGAGACCCCTAACCGCTTAGCGAGAAATTCTACCTCAAAATGGAAATCAGCCCACGAATGGCGGATTTTACACGTTGCGAACACTGGAATTGGTGAAGTAGAGTTTATAAAGCACAGGACTGGAATATCGGTTTATATAAATGGAAGTGTTGATATACCATCCTAAACCGCCATATGAAAAAGCCGCTCCCTCCCTCGGGATATCTTAGGCGTCGTTCATTGACAACAGCCACAATCTGGCTGGTCCACATCTATGCGAAGTGGGGGACCTCTCGCAACCCCATCAAACTGACTGCGGAAGGGAGCTAAGTATCTTCCAGAGAGCAGCCTCCGTGCGAATTATCAACTATACCGAATCTACAGAACATTGGTAAACGAAGAATTAACACGGGTTAAACTTTACCTCCGACCAGCCGGCATCTTTAAGCGGCGCGTCACGTGACCGAATCTCTTCTCTTCTCCGCTAGGGGGGGGGTTTAGTTAATTTGTATACCTTTACCCTCGGTTTGTTAAGGATGCACGTGCTTTGATGACGCGGCTCTGTTCTCACAGACAAAAAAAATGGGGGACGTATCAGCATATTTGTCGATGAATCCTCCGGCCATGGCGGCCGTACCGCTAGTCTGGGTTATGTTAATAAGAAAGGTACCGCGCGTCGTAGCCCCCCTCCCTCTCCCTGCCGGCTGAGTCTAGAGGGGCAGTGGGACGGACGCAAGCCATTGCGCGTGGAAGGGACCGAACACTCGACGGTTCCCGAGATCTCGCACGAACGAGGAATGGCGAGATGAACTGGTCTTCATCATACGTTTTCTCTCGTCAGCGATTTTATCGTTAATTAGTTTTATTCGGGCGGATACCCTCCCCGCCATTCTATTCTGACGGATGTACTCGAGAGAACGCTGAATCCTCGGCGGTCTCGCGCTCTTCATGGGAAGTTCGGAGACCCAGGGTTAAAAGGGTTAATGCAACTGTCTCCTAGTTAAGTGTTTCTCTCTCTCTCTCTTTAAAAAAAATAATAAATTCTGCTGATTGTATTGGTTTATACGTAAATAAATAAAACCATCTGTATCTGCGAGCTCGGGGTGTATATATATATATGATGTCGTCTGCTTTGCTGAATCTAGATTCTTGATCTCTCGGCGCTAACAATAACAATGGTTTTTTGTGTGGAATGGATGAAAAAACGTTGGCGTAATTTTGATATTTTATTTACCGTTCGGTGGGTTCTACTTTCGACGAGAGTAATTATAAGGAACGCCAGCTGCACAGTCGGTGGAATCGGTTGCTTCGTTCGACTCTGAATCCGCCGCGAGCAAGGTTTATGGTTTTTCGCCATCTTGAACTGACCCCCCCCCCAACCCCTACTCAACCGCAAAAGTAATGGCGTTTCCCGTGCTGCACGACGAAAGGAAGGCTTAGAAATCGTTCGATTCTAAACGCAATTGCAGCTTTCACGCTGAAGCAGCAAGTGAAAATAAGAAATATTTTTCGCTTATTTAATTATTTTAGCTAATTATTTCACTTGGTAAAGTTTAAAAATACTTTTTTTTTTTTCACCGAGCAAAAAGTGATGAGCGTTCATACATTAACTCCATCTCTCTCTCTCCCTCTTTCCATCTCTCTCTCTTCATCCCTCCCTCTCTTCATATCTCCATCTCTCTCTCTCTCCATCTCTCTCCCTCTCTTGATATCTCCATCTCTCTCTCTTCATCCCTCCATCTCCCTCCCTCTCTTCATATCTCCATCTCCCTCTCTTCATCCCTCCCTCTCTTCATATCTCTCTCTCCCTCTCTTGATATCTCCATCTCCCTCTCTTCATCCCTCCATCTCGCTCCCTCTCTTTATATCTCTCTCTCCCTCTCTTGATATCTCCATCTCCCTCTCTCCATCCCTCCATCTCTCTCCCTCTCTTCATCTTTCTCTCTCTCCATCTCTCTCCATCTTTTCATATCTCTCTCTATCTCCCTCCCTCTCTCTCTCGTCGCAGACATTCTATTCTTCACCAACTGAAGATACATGACGGCAATGTCTGACGAGAAACTTACAAACAAGAGGCACAATAATTAAAGAAAAAAGAATGCATAGCAAAGAAACTAAAAATCTTGAACAAAACAAATCGTAGGTTATCTTCCGTTTTGTAGTAAGTGCATCGAATAAACGTTTGGCTCCGCAAATGGGAATCGTTTGAGTTCTTGAAGGCTTTCTAAAAAAAAAAGTAGCCAAGCAACGTGGAGTAATTTAAAGGGAGGATGTACTTAATCTGTTGCAGTACACACTCAACACCATTTATTTCAGAGTCGTAAAAATTCTAAAAAAAAGAAGACGACGACGACGGTGTCATTGCGTTTTTTAAAAGACTCCATTAATGAGTAGGCGACAACAAGAATTGCTCCCCTCTGCAGAAATTATTGATAGAAATTCGAAATGTAGCTTTTAAATGTACTTTTATCAAGTAACAGATGGCATTCTTATAGCAAAATAAGTAACCAGACGATAAATTCTTTTAGACAGTTCCTTTTCTCTTTAATTACAACAACAACAACAACAACATGCAGTTTCTCTATAGAATAGTTCCTGCGGAGGGTAAAGCGAATTATACTTTAACAACTACAATTTTAGTATGACAATAATAATAACGATAATAATATTATCAGCTTCTACATTTTGAAAGATACGTACAATCATTCATAAATTTTACGACAAAAACAAAGGCGCCACTTTCTGGTAGCACTCACAATGGGATTGTTTGCTAATGCACGTGGCGGGCGACCGCGCTTCTTCTTCAGCTGCTTTCCAGGATTTTTGGGTTGCGATAAGATCCGAACATCGTTTGGTTTCCCCCCCCCCCACTGGTGCTGGAGCAAGGGAATCTGTGCGAAAACAAAACCAAATATCCCCCGCCTCTCTCTCTCTCTCTCCATCTCTCTCATAGTAGTAGTAGTAGTAGTTGTTGTTGTTGTTGTAGTAGTAATTTGCCGGGTGAGGGAAAGAACCTGAAAGTAAGGCGAAGACGGCGGAAGGAACGAATATCGTCCGAAAAATTAAAACAGTAAAGAAAATCTAATAAATTTTAAAAAATTTTTTTTAAATATCGCCAAGTCACTACTCACCGGTTGACGAGTGCGATGGGTGGGGTGGGGGTGGGGTGGGGAAGGGAATCGAAACACGGTAACAGCAGTAACGAAACAACAACAACAACAACAACTTTCCTTTATTCGCTCTAATGCCACGAACGAGAACGACGACTGAAACGCCTTCGCCGTGCAGACGAACCGTGATCTCTATTACCGTTTGTTGTTGTTGCCGTCCTTGTCGTCGTCGCCCCCCCGAGTGCGTTAACGAGGCGCGCGGTTCACTTATCCGGGGGTAAGTTCCAGGTTTTTTCATCGCCCTCTCACTTCTCGCAACGTCACGTAAATGTAGAACCAACCGCCATTTTCAAGGTCGGAGTCGTCATGAGACTCTACCGGAGCAGGGGCGAGTGTCGTCGCTTCGGTTTCTTACTGCGATAGAGAGGGGGAACCGGGTTTTCCCTCCTCGAAGGTAAGGTGCCGGTTTCTGAGCTGGAAAAGCGCGGCTTCTTTCTTTCCTTTTCTCCCCTCCCCCCCCCCGGTTTCCGCTCTGCGAGACTCGGCGCGTCCCCTCCGTCTGCTGCGGCGTTCATTCATTCGACGGTGTTGTTGTCAGGGCGCCGTCCGTCCTACTAACGGTAGTAACGCGGGGCCGCGCATATGCTTAGTGCCCCCCCCCGGTCCCTCCTTCGGAATACATTTCTCTTGCCCCGTTTCACGTATCCGTTCCTTCAACCCACAATTTTTGTTTCTTCCTCCCCCACCCCCCCCTCCACCCCACTCTTCCTTCTCACTCTGGGTGGACATGATGCCCGGCTGCTGCGGCACTCCGGCTCCCTGCAGACTCCCCGACGCCCGGCCGGAGGGAAAGAAAACGAACAAACAAACAAATACCACCACCACAACAACAACAACAACAAGAGGGGAAAAGGAAATCACTATACCCTTCCAGTAGTCACGCAGAAGAAAGTAAACAAACGGCGATCAATTCCCTCCATGTGGAGTGCAGCCCCATTTCTCTCTAGCGTTCTGGTTCCAACCCTCCTCCTCTCCCCCCACCTCCCCTTTCTTTCTTTCTTTATTTATTTTTCAATAGGAGGAGGATAATTTGTGATAATTTTGCATTTAGTAAACACAGGTATGAATTAAACGATGACTCGGTTTTTGTCACTTTGTGGTGATGGGGCTGGCTGTGGGATCCAGTTCGGGGAATGACAGCTTCCCCACTCGTCCGACATTCGAAGCTCCCCCCCACCTCTCTGGCTGTTTTACTAAACAAACATCGCTCCCAACTAACCGACTGCTCACCGTTTTTAACACACACACACCGTAGGTATTCCATAGATTTTCATTTTACTTTGTAATGTCAGCATATTTCGTATTTGTCGATTGTTGTTGTTTTTTTTTTGTGTGTGTGTGTGTGAAGTACCCAAGTTTTCTTCATTCAGGAGAATTTCTGTTATGAATTAACCCCGACTACTACTGTAAATCCGTTCTTCATTCAGTTTGATTAGATGTTTTTTGGGTTTGGTTTCTTAATATATATATATATATATTTTGTAATTTAACAGAGTATTAATGGTATTATGCAATAATTAAAGTTAAGTTTTTCTTGTACATGCACTTTTTTCTTCAAGTAACTCTTACCAAAAGTGTTTAGTAAATAGTTTATTTTCTTCTACTTTCAGCAAAGGTTTGTGTGTGTATTCTGATAATACAAAAGTACATGAAGAATTATATTTTTTCTTCTCAGTTTTTTTTTAAAAAATTTTTTAATTACCAGTCCTGCATGCTCTTTAAATATGCACTTGTCTACACGATTCATTGTTACCATTGGCAGAAGCCCTAGCTGCTATCTATTTTGTTTTGTTAGTGCCTGTTTGCTAGGGACAAAAAAAAAGTAAAATGTCAGGAGTGGGAATGGGAAATTGTTCCACACAAACAAATGGAACAAATACCAGTTGCGTTACTGTTGAAATTGTTGTACATTTAGTAGCTTTCTTTGACGGAGAAACTCTTTTTTTTAATTTTTTTTTTAATGTGTTCTTTTCCGCTAATAATGTAACTTTACATACTTATAAAAACACTTTTTCTCATTTTTATTAAAATTGTGTGAGGCAGACACAAGGCACAAGACTAAAAATCTGTTCTGAAAGGATGCACTGTCCCACCTGACCCTGGTAGACCCCGAGCAAGAGGACACAAAGCTAGTTAGGTCACTATTTATTTGTAATGTAGTGATAGCCAAATTAATGCTGATACTAATAAACATTAAACACTACTAAAATTGTATTTGACTTCAGTACTGTGCCATTTACAATATAGAAAACCGATAACCTATAATTTCGTTTTAATTTCTGATTAAATTGCTTGATTGGTTTGTTTAAGTAACAATGAGAAGAGATACGGTCTATACAATACACTATGTGATAACGGTAGTAATGTGTTGAGTATCTCTTAAAATGTAGTGAACTCAAACCCATTTTAACGTTCTGTTTAAATGGCATATATTACATTGCCTTGGTAATATAAATGTCTAATTCCTAAAGTGCTCTAAAATTGTACTCTATTCATTACCTGGTTCTTCTCTGTTTTAGGAGGAACATTTAAATGTGATGATAATGACATTTCAAAGGCATTCATGTTGTTGGTTGAGGTGAGGAGGGTAGAGAGAGAGAATGGTAGCCATCTTTGCAAATGATTTAAGGTACTTAGTAACAGATGAAATAAATGGCAGTGTTAAGTACTAATTAGATACATCCTTGTGTGATCAAGAGATAAACAGTAAAATGCAGATATCAGGTAAAATTTTATTAATGAATTCATAAGTAAAAGAAAAGGAATGATGGGTTTTATAGCATAGTTTTAGTGCACTTGTTTTATTTGCAGAGAGAAAAGTACAACCAGATGTAAATGGTATCAGCTACTCTGATTGCTGTATAGTCAGTGAGGTAGCTAAAAATTTTTCTGATGGGGGAACACTTGACATTTCTTGAATACTAGATACATGAAATATGCATCGCTACACTTTAAACAATTTAAGTCATTGAAAGGGCCTAAATTTCTAAAAGTCCATGTTTTTCACAAAGCACAGTGTTTCATTGGCTGTACTGATGACATCAACTTCATGTAATGTTATTTAGCCATGGTATGCAGCATGCACGGCTAGCAACACATTTCTAGCTTTTCTTCCCGATCCAATAACTTGCTCAGAAAAACAACTACAAGTATTCCAAACATACTCCTAATACATTTTAGCAGTCTCGTTACCTATGTGCATACCTCCAAGTGTTGTTTTTATTGTATTTGTAGCTCTTACAGGTCACGCTTGCATTTTAAATTTGTAAATTATATATCAATAATAAAACTTAATTGCTCATTTGTTATAGCTGTAGCATTGATTGAATATTTTATTTTTTTGTGTAACTCATGAAGTGGAAAAAAAATTACCAATAGTGACAAGTAAATTACAATAATAGAGATTTTAAGATCTTTAAATTTCCAAATATGTTAAGCCCCTCTCCATGGTTTCACCACTGTATAGTATTCATTCTGGTGGTGTGATGATGTAGAGGTATCGTAAATGTTGGTAGCACACGTTAATTGCTAGAGCTTTATGCAAGTTAAGCCATGATCTTCAGAAAATTTACATTTTATCAGTTTTGTTTTTAATTAATGTTATACATTAAGTATTTAATGATTTCCTGGATTAGAAAAGAGAGAATTGTGAATTTTTATCCAAGTAGAATTTTTTGTTTGTTTGTTTCACATGTAAAAAAAAAAAAAAATAATAATCGTGAGAGAAAAATGAGACAGACTGAAAAATTTAAGAAAAAAATAGTAAATAAAAGTATTGGTTTGTTACTTTTGCTTAATTAAAGTAAAATTATTTCTGTTCAAACCAAGTTTTTTGTTTTGCTAATTAGGAACCTTTAGGAAGAGAATGTGTGAATTTAGAGCTGTTGTTAGGATTAGAATTTTTGTATTTAAATGTTGTTTTTTTTTTTTTTCAATTTGTTTACATAATCAGTTGCTACATTACGCACGTCTTCATTTTGTTTAGAATTTAAACAATTTATGAACAGTGACACCACAGCTAATTAAGAACTATCTCTAATTTGTCACAGTAGTACTTTCTTGCTGTTATGACAGTTTTTTCTGCTAATTAAGGTGCATGTAAAACTTTTCGTATTTTCTGGTCACTCACTCACCAGATATCAAGATATATATATATATATTTTTTTTTTTTTTAACGTTTTTTAACAAAAGTTTGAAAATATTTCAAACAATATTTGCACTCATTGTTAGATTTATTTAGTCTGCGTGTTAGAACAGGATGAAGGTGAAGTTATACACATGGTTACAGTTTGAATGTCTTTTGAGGATATTGCCAAATGGTGGTGTAAATTTGGTCAGTTTTAAAATATGTATTCAAAGTTAAATGCTATCTGACCAACTGTGGCATGCTATAAGTATATTTTAAGCTACAAAATAGAAATGAAAGTGATGTGGGTTAGGGTTAGTCCCCTCTGAACTCGCATTATTCCTGAACTGTGTTCACATTATATTGTATAGTGAATTTCAGAAATGTTTGTGATCAGTAAAACTCAGCATGGTGACAGTGCATAGTAATAGGAAAGTCTAAAAGTTCCAACCTGTGGAGAAAAAACAAGCAAAAAAAAAAGTTTTTTTTTTTTTTTACATGAGAATTTAAGTCGCATCAAATATTGGTAATTAAATAACCCATATCTTTAAATTATATGATAGAAGCAACACCAATGAAGAATTATGACCATGTGCCAAAATAAATATATACAGAATTACATTTAGAGTCACAAGATGTTCTTATTTTAGTATTATTGTGTATGACACGGAAACTAAACAATTTGAATGAAACTAGTAATTTTCTAAGGCCTTCATTGCATTTGATTTCATGGAAGGGAATATAAAGGACAACCAACTAAAATTCGAATGAATTTATTTTAATCACCAACTTTTAAATTAAAAAAATAATAAAATGCATATTTATATCTTTAACTAATTTTATGTTTGTATGCATTTACATACATTATTTAAAAAAAAAATAATTCGTTTGTGGACTTGCTTGTTATATAAAATATTTACTTCATTGCTACTATCAGTGACATTTGCTCATTTACAGGGAATAGCATAACTTAAGGAATGGACTTCAAGGTGGAAAGTTTCAGCATATTGGCAGATGCTACAAGGTACCCTGTGGTATTTAGAATCAGTCTGTTGTGAGCACATGGTAACAGAAAACAAACTTACAATGGAAGGTTTCTGATGTGTCATTTTAAAACATTCTTTAGATGATTAATTGGGTTGAGATTAAGGATTCATCTGCTCATGAAAGATGTGGCAGTGCTTGTCCTGTAATCTACTCATGTGTTACCAGAGAATGGTTGTTTTTTTTTGTTTTTACAGCATGCTGACTTCATCTAGATACAAAAGCAGCATTGCTTAATGACTACCCCCCCCCCCAGTTAACAATTACATGCAAAGGTATTCACATTCTGTCATTGGAGTTCTGCTATATTATTAGTTTACTGGATGATTATGAAACCACCTTCAGAAGTTTGAAGTATTAGAAAGATACATCTTCCTTTCACTACTTTAGAAGGTGTCTCCTATATCAGTCTTCCATCTGTTGCAAGTAGGTTGAAATGGATGATTAGGCCTAGTCTTTTATTGATTGATTCACCATGCATGAAACTGTCAGGGCTGGGGGGGACATTTTCTTTAATGGGTAACTTAGGAGTCAGAAATGCAATGCTTATGGTGGTGCTTTGAATGAAAACTGTGTTTATGATTTAAACAGCTGTAATGCATGTTTGCAACTTGATTTTGTACATGCTAACACTATCCAGGAATAATAAAGGTTGAAATGCATAGTCAGTGTGGGTGTTATTGAATTATAAGGCAGTTAACCTAGAAATCCACCACCACAGTAAAGTGTTGGTCCATTGGTAGACGACTGACCACCACTAAGATTGAGGGCCCGAGTTTGGTTCCTGGGGGATTGGCTGGGATTTGAGGCATCTTCTTGACAGGTTTTCTTATCCCTTTTCAGGGGTGGCTGACCTTGTGAGTTTCCCCTGAGCACTCCCTTTTCCTCTTGCATCTAAAAATGAATTTCTGGTAGGGACTTTCTGTGCAATGATATGAATGCTGTGGTGGAACTCGGTGACTCATATGGTTAGCGTGGATTGCTGTTGTGTAGTGGGTTCGGGCAGCTGCCAGCAGCATTGCTCTCCTGTTGTTTTCCAATATCACTATCACACATGTTCGTCATTTAGATTTTCCTTCAATTCTTTACTTGTTGCAGATTAGTCTACATAATGTTCATATAATCAGTGTCTACACCAATATTTGACAACTGCACCACTACTTGTTCGGCTATATGAAATTATATAAAATGTTTTTTTTACTTCTGGTAGGAAAATCATTTGTTGTTAATGCAACTATTGAACACAATTTTATCGGATTCCATACAAAATAAATTTTCAGAATTACTCTGGATAAATTATGGAATTAGAAACATCATGCATAATTACTATTTTGTGTTTTTTTTTTTTAACAGAGAGCAATAAAAACTCTTTTATTCCATGGTTAGAGAAATGACTATCTAAAAACTGTTTTGTTGTCTTTATTGATTAAAAGCAAAATTTGTTTTTAAGTTATAGAAATTTGAATCATAGTCATGGATTTCTCTTAATGCTGTGGAGAAGATACTAAACGGATAAAAAAGAAAAAAAAAACAAACTGCATATTTTTTCTAAATTGACATTACAAGAGAAACTACTACTAAAATTGACATTAAATTCATGTTCATTTTATATAATTACAGTTCTTCAATACAAAAATAATTTTGTTTGGTTGGATTTTTTGTTATTATATATGTTTTGATGCAGAACTAGATAGAAAATGTTATTACTAAATATTACTAATGTCTAAAAGCTTATGAGGCACAACGTAAAATTTTAATTCAACAACTTGTATATAAAAGTAGTTTGGAATATTAAACCTGGTGTAATGTAACAGTTTGCTTTTTCAAAAAAATGTTATGTCCTTATCAGAAATAATGGGTAATGAAAATGTCATTCATGATTCATTAATATTCTCATTTAGTTTCTTTTGATACATTATGAAATGTGTTAATCAGCGATACAATTATTTATATCTTTTGTTTTTCTTGCTGTTGTATTATTAATTAAGATTTATCTTTGCTCCTTTTTTATTCTGTTGGCTCATTTTCTACTACTGTGGAATATTAAATGAGGGAGGAAAAAGGCAATTTGATGTGGAGGTCTCTGGATGATTGTCCCATGGTGGTGTTTTTGTATTGACTATGTGCAGTCCTGCAGCTTTAAAAACAGAAATGTTATCTTCAGCATTCTAGCTCAACTTTGACGGAGTCAGCAATGTAATCCATTTTATTAGATGGGGCTGATTAAAATATTCATTATTTAGATTCACTGACCATTGAGTTGTTGCTTTTTTGCTCTTCATTTTGCTTTGGTAATATTGAATTGATTTGCTGTAGCAATGTTCTTGATTTCCTTTAATAAAATGAAATGTTTGGATTATTATTGGTTAAGAAAGGAAAAACATTTGAAGTTCTGGCCTTTTGGGTCTATGTAGTCTTTTGTTAAAATTATAATATTGTCATTGACTTTTATCCTAAATGATGTTAGAAATTTTAAATCAACTATTGTAATTTTTTTATTTTTTTATTGAATATTTTTTCTTAATGTGTTTGTAAATTTTTCTTTGACAGACAGGATTATTAACTATAGAATACTTTTAGTTAAGGAAAACAAGTTAAAATGGAACATTTTTCTTAGAAATTGTTGAACTCTCTACTCTGTATGCATATATACAAACATGGCTTACGGCCTTCTATGCATAGTCATGTGGCCTACTTTGCAGAATGGTAGATTTTTCATATCAGATGTATTTTGATAACTTTCAGTTAGACAATAATTACATGAAAGTTTTTGTTTCTTGCACTAGGACAATACTGAAGTATTAATGGATTTTTTCCTTAGTTTCCAATAGCATGAAAGCTGGGCTATCTCTGAAAAATGTTAATTAAGGAATAGCCATCTCTTAAAATACATTGACCTTTTCTTTTGGCTAGAATTATTGGTTTTGTGGATATTGTTTTGAGATCATGTTAAGTAGATTTTTTGCTTGGGATGGAATAAAACTTTCATATTCTTTTCTTTTATTTATAGAAAAAAGAAAATGGTTATGTACATGTATATTTAATCTAGTGCAAGGGAATTTCCGTGAAGAATTTAATTATCTTCAGAATTTAAAACTAAGTGAGGTTTAAAAATTTTTAATTTTGCTTGAAGCATTCAGGGATCAGCAAATTAAAAAGAAATTTCAATCTGCCTACAGATAAGTTGAGTTCAATATGAACGCTTTCTTTCTTTTTTTCAGTGCATGATTCATAGTTTCAAACCACCCTAGGCATTGCCTTAGTGGCATTTCTTGTCAACACGAGTGGCATAGTTTGACATGTGTCTATGGGTTAGTAGTATTGGAAACAGCATGGTCTGTAACAGATACAGTTTAATAACTTCAGAATGCACACAATTCACTAAATAACTATTGCAAAGAAACATGACTAACAAAAGAAAGTGTTAGTTTTCATTCATTTATTAAAATTAAAAAATAAATTTGCTATTAACTACCAGTGATGGTGGGGAGAATTACGACTGCTTCATATTTCAGTTACTCGCTAATAAATACCAGTCTAAGAAATACTTAACGGATAAGCTACTGGCACTGATGTTTAGTGTCATACTGTTGGAAAAATAACTAAATAGAAGCAATCTTTCAATTGCTGATACTTTTTATTTATTATGTCTAAACCTTGAGAAAGTATTGCTTTAGATTACTATACTCTTTGCTCGAGGTTCTAGAGAGGTAATTATAGCAGTGAATAACATTTTGAATCATTTGTTGTCTCTTATGGACTAGGAGAAAAGGGTACTAACTTGATAGGCACCCATAATTCTTTTATGCTAGGTGAATTTTTAAGAGGACACCAGCACCCTACCTACGAATGAGGCTACTGAAAATCCCTATTAAAACTTTTCATTTTTAGATGAGGGAGGGAACATTTGGCTGGCTGGTGAAGAAGAGTGAGAGGACCCCATGTTAGGGTGATACACCAAATAGTTGGTCTACTGCAAGAATTGAACTTGTACCCTTGACTCTAGCAATTGATAGATTAACTACTGGAACATTGCACATTTTGGACAGAATAGTTAAAAAGGTGAAACATCAGGTTTGTTTTTACAGTTACCAACCAAGAGAGGAATGGATGAAAACTTGTGACAGAATTCTTGATTTGGACAATTTTCATTACTACACAGTTTTATATTTCTGTTAATATGAAAACAACTCTGGCAGATCCAACATTTATTAGGGATATAACCTGGAGTCGATAACTAGTTTATGACAAGTTTTTTTAAAAAAATTTATCTAAGACTCCATTAGGTAAAAAGTTTTTTTTTTTTTTTTTTTACCTGCTGGTTTGCTTGTACAATTCCTCAGATTTATGATTTATGGAAATATAGACAAAAATTAAAAAGGCTTCAAATTTTATGGTTTGGTTTCATTTTAAAATAATTGTCAATTGGTTACAAAAATTTTTTTTAAATGTTATCCATAGGAAAGGCATGTTTTATAAGATGTACATGGATTTGCTTAACCATTTATTTGCTTTGCAAGTGTTATCAACCTCTTAATGACTGGTCTGAGACTATAGGGGCTCTTGGTGCTTCTTTTATGTTCTATATCAGCATAAAGTGAGTTATTCCATGGAGTATAAACCAGTAAGTTTTTAAAATATAGCAGTGGTTTGTATATTCATTTAAGCTTTTTCTTCCAAACATTTTTGGACTTTGAAAATAGTCTAAAAATATAGTTTTTTTTTTGTTGCTTTGATAAAGGGAACAGATTGATGTTTATGACAAATCTGAATAATAAAGTTGCACATATTTTCAGTGATATCAAAAAAATTTAATACATGCATTTTCTATGCATTTTTCACAAATGAAAAGTAAAGTTTATTTAATGAATGTCTAAGCTATTGTTTTTGTAATGAATTTTGCATAAACTCCGTGTTGTAAATACATTCCTTGGTTTGCTATAGGTATTATCATTATAGGGATAATTTTCTTATTAGGTAAGTTATTTTTTGATCCTGACTATTTGAGTCTTTATATTATTGAAATAAGCGCTTTAAAGTTGTTGTTTTTTTTTTTTACATGGTTACGTTTTTTAACCGAATGCAAACTGAAACATCAACTTAAATAAACATTCATAAATGCCATTTTATCTTGGTTAACAAAAAACAATAGGAGTTAAATCGCAGCATTGCATTGCATACTATAACTCAGGGTTTCACCTAAAACTTGCATGTCATAGTTATTAACAGATTTGCATAATTGAAGGAAATAAGTAAGTCTCAGTTAATTTCTGTTGCACTTTTGTTTTCGTTAGTTTTTGTTTGTTGTGTGAAAACAAAGCTTTAATGGTTTAGAGTTCTTGTATCTGAAATATCTATGATAATCTCTGCATTTGAGATGAACAGCAAAGCTAATAATAAATAAGCTTTTGCAAGATGTGGCAAAATCCAAATATCTGTATACCATATTGCATTATGAGCTTTTAAAAACTGGTGGTTGTATGTACTACTTGAAATAAGAATTGGATCCTTTAGCAAAATATCTAGGGGCAAAGAGTTTCTTTTTTCAGAACTTCATTCATTCATTCACAATAATAGTGTAACTGAAAGCATTGAAGGACATTTTGAAATGACTCCTTTCCTAACCCTTTCCGGAGTACACCCATGTATTTATGGAAGGTAGAATATTAATCTTGACAATAATCTCATAAATGTTAAATATATTTTTCAAGCAGCAAATTTTCTATTGTTGTCCGCCGGGTAATAGTTTTTTTTACTCCTCCATAGCAAAGGGGATTGCCTTTCTGCAGACATGATTTTATTCTCATTACACAAAGGCGTGATGTGATTGCCTTTTACAGTTGTATATTAAAAAGCAACTTCTGCATTAATTGGACCTTAAAACAATAAATTCACATTACTCAACAAATTAATATTTTTTTTTCTAGGTGAGATTTCTTGAGAGAAAAATTCATTCATTTGCAAAGAAAAAGACTGAACATTTAAAATAAAATGCCTTTTAAGCCGTGTTAACTTATGGAATTGCTACCAACAAACGTCGCAAGTTTACACAAAAATTAGATAATAGATTTGAACTTGATGATACAATCAAATTATTCTGTCTAAACTTAAAACGCAGAACTAATAATTCTGACTAATCCACTGCAAATATTGTGAAATTTTTTAGACGCCAATGATGTAAATGTTATTTTCTAAACACGTTTTTAGTATTTAGAACTAAGATTCTTATTATCTGCATTTTCTCTCCTTTTGCTTCCTTTTAACAGTTCAAGTGGACTCTTTGCTTCTACTTAGCCATAGTATTTTTATCACTCATATTACTTTAATCTTTGCCACTTGGATGCCATAACACAATTGTTGTCTGTCTTCACCTATTTTTCAGTTACTATCTCATGTTTCGCATTTGCCACCTGTAGTTACTGTTTTGTCTGTTACAAACATTTGTATGAAAATGGCTGATATTAAGAATATGAAGCTAATGTGTTTACACACAATTTTTAAATACATGTTGGGTGTTTACAGATTAACATTTTATGAAAAAATGCGGGCATATCTTGTATTGCCATTTGAAAATCATGTATCACATTCCCAATTATGAGATTTTATCATATATTGATTTTGTAACAAAAGGTTAAATACAGAGTGATTTTTACTTGCTCACCTTTCATTAAATTGACAAAATGTGCTTGTTGTTATTCTGTTATTATAAGTGAATTTTTTATCCCCTTGCCCAGATACATACTCAAGGTAAGCATTTGGTTAAGTTGTCGTATATGGCAATATATCAGGTGGCAGCATCAATATAGCTTCGTTACTATTATTTGGTTTTCAATATTTAATCCCATTTGAAAAAGAATTTCCAGACTTGGAAAAGAATCTGAAGAACTGAATGTAAAAAGCCTGATGACAAATAGTCATTATGTATTTAGATTTTTTATATCCAGAAAGTTTGGCAACCACTCTTTTAGTCAATTTTTTTCAATTCTCATATAAATTTAAATAAAAAGAACATTTTGATGAAAGCCACATTAACTGTTTTATGATATTCTATGATGATAAACTTTATTAAAAAAAAAAAAGTTCATTAACTGAAATGTAGTTGCTTAGTGGTTATACTTTGACCATTATATTGGTAGTCTGGAGGGATTGGTGGATTTTGTTTAGCCTAAGTTCAGACATTTCAGAATTTGTTGATGGTTACCAAAATATAATTACTAAAACCTCCAAATTGCTTTGTTGAAATTAGTTGTCTTTAGATTCACCGAATTCACAAAGGTTTATAATAGTATTTAAAATGTTACTTTACCATTGTTCAGTTCACTAAAGAACTTATTTAGCTTCATAATGAAATTGATGCTTATTAATCAAATTTTTGGCTGGCTCATTGATGCTGTAAGAAAAGGATAATGTCAAAACACTGACTTTTGAGCATACAAATGAAATACATTTCAGCATCCAAATTGTCAGTAAGAGCAACGGTAATATGTAAATTAGATACTTTTGATTATGGCTAAAAATTCAAAGAAGAAATAATGGATGGACTTTGGAAGCTATAAAGAAGATCAATATCTTAATTCCATTTATTGGTGCGCCTGCCTATAAATAGTACATATTTAAAGATGTGGAGCTGTCTCTTAAAATAAAATTGTTTAGGGCAAAAATCTGTTAATGTGACCTATATTAGTGATAGGCTGCAGCACCCATTTAAAAATAGACAAGTGAGAAACAACTTTCTTCGTTTCCATGGCACCAGTAAAGCATTGTTAGCAGTCTTAATTTGATGAAAAATTTAAAGTAAATGATAGGAGATCACTTGAGATATTTGAAATAAGATACTAGTAGTAATTTTGGAGCAATTTTTTATTTTAAAATGTATTTATAACTTTAGAAACTATGAAACAACGGTGCACTTAACCAAATAAAAAGAAACCTGTAATATTTTGAATTTAATGAAATAAGTGAAATTATTTTTGTTGGAGAGAATACAGTTATTGGCAGTGTTTTCTTTTCTGGGTTAAATTTACAATAAATAAATAAAAAATAATGCAACAGTATCTTATTTTCCAAACTTTAAGTCAAATTATGAAACCTAAATGTGGCTATAATTTCTTAATAAGTATCTTTAATAAATTGGCTAAGAAATGTTTTAGTATTGTAGGGCAAATTTTATAGCAATGCTGTCTTGATTGCATTACTAATGTCATATACAAGAATATAGTCAGGTTAATTTGAAGACGTTTAATGAAGTCCATTATAAATGCATTAGCTGGTTTAAATAAAGACTCTTTGTCACTTGATCCTGCCACTAAATTAGGTTTGCTGGGAGTCCCTTGTTTGCTGATAAATCCTGATAAAAATGGCCTAAGGGAAGTTGCATCAGTAGCATAATTCAACAGATGGCAGGTGGCATAAAGACATTTCAGAATCCTCAATGTTCTTGTAAATATTTAAAGTTTCTAGTTTTGTTTTCTTCCTACTCTAAACAAAATTGAACGGATTAAATGTTCAAGAAAAACTTGTTCAGATATAGTTGATGGTTCAAGCCAAATGTAATGCATGGAAATGAGATTTATTTTGTTTTGTTTAAAGACTAGTTTGACCTAGGACACAGTTTTTGATAAACATTTTGTACAGTGGAACTGTGAAAGGCTGATATTTTGGTGGGGGGGGGAGATCTTGATTTTTATTTTTATCTAACAATGTACATTTTTTAGTTTCTTTTTACTAAATTTTGACTTCATTTTTTAATCAAATTTTTTTTGCTTTCTAATGTATATTTAATTTATTAGTACTGGAATTGAAGAAATAAACCTATTGGTCAATTAATTTACTATAAATTTTATGTTTTTACCATTATTTTATCCTCAACTAAAATAAATGGAATAAACAAAATTACAGTGAAGGACTGTACACTTTTTTTTTGGCGGAATTGTGTGGTCCTTTGCTAACGGTTACTTCAGCATGGAGAAGTTTCGTTCTACTGATGTAAAATTTGGCTGGAAATGATGTGATAAAGCACACGCCAATGGTGCTATTTTTATAATTTCTTTAATTTAGTTTTGCTGAAAATGCCTTTCAGTGTACACTTGAAAGATCTGATGTGCAATGACTCCAAGACCTTATACACCTGTTTAATTGGATAGCTTCTCCCTTCCACGTGAGCTAGTTCTGCATTTGAAATACTTTTGGTAGTCTTTGCTTCCAAGATCAATCACTTCTGACTCTGTTGAAGAATTCCCAAACTTTTGGAAGGTGATCCTCATAGTAAAAGCAGCATTGAGCCAATTTTCCCATTTTGTAATGACTGGTGTTGGTAGCTTTCTTTCCAGGTTCCTGGAACCTAGCTTGTCAAGGCTCATTCTTTATAGCAGCCTTGGCATTTGTGATCAGATTGTCGACATCTTCACGCTGCCTCTTTAACCATAGCGCATAGTTGTGCAGCAGATGAGTGACACAAGTAATATAAAATAGGTGTATGTACAATTGCTTAAGTACTTGTCTAATGGCTACCATTTAGCTTGCTACATCTATTATTAACAGGAATGTCTTTTCGGTGGATGCTCTGAATCAACAGCATGGATAATGGTTTGACTGTTCTCTGACTTGTATCCAAGATTCTTGCATATACTCAACAAAGATGTGCAAATATTTTCCACCTACAGTGTTGCTTTTGTTGATGGTGAGAAACAAATTTTTCAAAGCCCAGAGTCTTGATCCTTTCATATTTTTTTTTGCTATTTTAGTCACCTCTGCTCTGCAGGTGTTTTTTGATGGCAAGGTTGACCCCTGTCATGAAATAGTACTATTTCAGGATTATGTAACTACTTCAATGATATATCTGATGACAAAAGCTTTTACAAGATTCTTCACAACACCAGAGAGGTTTGTTGGATGATTTCCCCATTCGGCTTTGTTGCTCGGCTGCCTCATGATAAGTGTTAACATAAAATTGCTTCCTGTGTTGCACTATACAATTAATTTGTGACACAGCTCACTGAATGGTCTAAACAATCTTTTCCGGATAATCGGTGATTATACTTGGTATCTTTTGACAAAGATAAAACAGTTGTCTTATGCATCCTTATCTGTTAAAACAAAATGACTCAACTATGCCACAAACATTCACCAATTTGGTAACAAATTGACATTTAAACAACATAGAAAACCAAGCTAAGGAGAAAACAGCTCTTAAATTGAAGACCAAACTATGGCCAAAACCACAATTTTACTGCTCATTTGACAACTTCAAATTAACCTGTCAGAAGTTAAACTCTCCATGAGAGAGGGAATAATTGCTTTATCTAAACAGTAAAAATGATGTTTTATGAGATTTTTATTGTGACTAATAGATTTTAATTATATTTGTTGTTTTCTAGCAGATTTTAACAAAAAATTTGACCTAATACTAAAGTTTTGGCTTCATTTACCTAATGAGAAAATTTTGATTCTCTTTTTAACCTTATGCATTTTGCCAAAAGCGTCAGAAGATATTTCTGACTTTGTTTCTTGAAGCTTTCGAGACTTTGCCAATTACAGAAACTGACTTTTAACTCTCTCCTACTGATGATAAACAAATTTTACAAAGTGCATTTAAGAACAAGCAGTGTTTTTAATTTTACTTGTTTTATTATTTTTTAGAAATGTTTATAAAATCATAGCAAACTGTAAATAATTATGAATAATAATAATAAAAAAAAAACTTTGGCTGATTTCTGAGGATTTATGTGAACTGGCTTTTACAAATATTTTGTTAATTGCAATTAAAAAAAAAAAGGCTACAAGTTAAATTCTATTTATCTCTCAGAAAGTTAATGGCTGTTATTGAAGCAGGAATTTAATTTAATTTAAGCTTTTGTGCTGGAATCTCCATTTTGCATAATTTTGTTTCAGTAGTTTTTCAATGTCAAATTGAGGTGCTCTTTAAGAATTTTCCCAATTGCATTTTTACTGATAAACATTATCTGGTTAATTTGTCATTTGTTTATAAAATAAAAATTTTGATTTTCATTATTTAAAACATGCTGAAAAACTAAAACTCAGTCAAATAATTCTGTTTTCTAATGAAATTAGTGATAACTTGTAAAAGTTGGAGTGGAAAGTGATTAGTAAAATCTCAAACTGGATATAGTTCAAGGTACATTTCATAGTAAAGAAGTTTCCAAGTGTTGATTAAATTTGAAAATTATCTTGGACATTTTACATCCTGTGAAAATAAACTATAGTTAGGTTATTTCTTTCTTGAGTATTTATATAGACAGACAATGCTGGGAAAATAATGAGATCTTTTGTTATTTTAAGGTTTTTCAGATATATATGGTCATTGAATATAATAATTTATTCCCCATTCGGTGGAAAACACATTTTGCTTGCTTTGCAAATTATTAGTGGAATCCATTTTATCATTGATTGATTTTCAATTATGGTGTAATACAGGTATTATTCCTTAAAAAAGAAAAAAATCAGTTAATTCAACTCATTGACAAAGTTTGATTGTTTTGATTTTTGAGAAAATGTCTAATGCATTTATTTATTAAATCTAATTCACAATTTCTATCTGGTAAAGAAATATTTGATTTGTAATTTATATTTTAAATTACTTTTGCACTTTATCTTTAATTTCTTATTTAAATGTACATATACAGTTGATATTGAGAAAATGAATTTCAGAAGACAAGAAGCTTATTGCAACAGCTTTTGACGGACAATCAGGTAGCTAAAGCTTATTACACTTCATATGCTGCAGTCTTTAACTGGTTCCTAACTAAACTATACATTTTTTAGCATAGTGATGGAATTGCTTTGAAATTTGCTGATTAGATGCTGGATTAGCCTCTTTGTCTTTTTTTGTTTAGAAAGAGAAATCTTAAATTAGAACTATAGCAGGTTTACTTAAGGACATATAATTTTTAGAACTGCTATATTTTTTTTAGAAGAGTTTAAAACAAGCATAAGAATTTTTGTGATGTATTGATTTTGCATTAAATGTCAAACTTAATAAACTGCCATTATTTTAAATAAATTTTTAATTTTAATGAAGCCTTAGCAATATTATTAGCATGTATTACTTCCCATGGGTAGAGATTCAATGCTTGTCTCCTCCCCCCTTTTTTTTTTGCTTTTGTGTTGTCCCTTTAATTTGCTTGCTTAACTTTTAAAATTAGTTTTTGTTTAACGTACAATTGTAATTAATACTTAGAATTTTCTGATTATGAGAAAGATATTTAAATTGGAAAAAAAAGAGCGTGTAACTGAATAAATTTCGTTATAATTATTCATCCTTAAATATGAAGTTATTCTTTGTAGTAGAAAATTAAATAGCTACACGATTAACTAATCTCTGATTAGTTAAAATGGTTTTTATTATTTAATGTATAATAATTTATTAAAAATGAAAATGCGAAGCATTTATTTACTTTGCAGATGTGAAATATAGATGGTATATTCTTTATAATCAATCTGAGGTGAATGATAAAGTTTGACTTAAAAAATTCTGGATAATTTAAGATTAAATGATTAGATAAAAATTTGCTTACAAAGCTTTACTTTCTTGAAATGGCTAGTGGTCATTTATTACTGAATTAAAATGTTCTTCTCGTGTACTACAGGAAAATGCAAGTTTTACTAAACTTGCTTATCTGTTAAATTGTAAGTTTACTTGTTGGAGCTTTGGCTGATTACTTTGTGCCAAAATAATGTCTATGTGAATAGATATGCATTCTTAAAAATGTCAATTTTTCTTGCTAATTATCATTTGCTCTAAAATTCAAATGTATATACCCACTAATTAGCATTCATTTTGAAGTAAAACTCTTTCTTATCAATGTCTTTTATACTTTAAAATTAATTTTGGATTAATTATTACTTTGTTTTCTTGATTATTCTTTCATTTATTTTTTCTTGTCTTAATTAAAAAAAAAAAAAAACTACTGCTGTTGACAAGCAAAAGTTGTCATGTAGTTAGGTCAAATTTTTTCTGACATTTTTCTAGGTAGTTCTGGAACATAATACAATCCATCTGCTGTTAGCAATCTCCTTTAGGATTATCCTTACTTTTTCTTCTCATCAGTTAAAGAAGTTCGAAATATTTCTATACACAACCACATGTACTTAAAAAGAAAATTAATAGTTTATGGTAATTGCATAGTTTTGGATTAGATTTTTTGTTCACTGTATTATGAAGTTGTGGTGACAAAGGAACTCTGAAATTGTCACTGATGCAGCAATCATTTAAAAGTAATTATTAGAGTGGTTTACTTTGATGACTTTCTAGAGTCTTGCATACAGAAAGCAATATATTTTTTTCGTTTTTAGTGTGCAATAAGCACATGATTATATAAGATTTTTAGATTTCTGCCTAATAATTAGGTATACCATTTCATACTTTACCAAAGGAAGAGAGGCTACTTGGTCTCTTATGACAGGAAACTATAATGAAGAGTGTGCAAGAAAAACAGTAGTTAAATTGCCCACCAAGGAAAGTTTGGACCTATTAGGAACCAAACTGCAGTTGCCACTACAGTGAGCAAGAATACAATACTGATCTGTTGCTATTCTTGGAGGAAAAATTATAAAAAAGAGCAAAAAATTTTTCAAAATTATACTTTTTATGACCTCCACTTTTTCTAAAAATTTTTGATTTCATTTAATGTTTTAAGAGATGTGCAAAGAATGTTCTACGGAATGTATATACAGGGTGATCAATAATTTATAACATCAGATTTTATTTAAGGTCCACAGATGCACACTCGTTATTCTCACTGTTGCTTATTTGTATAGGACAGCTGGGAGATTGTGTTCATACAACTGTTTCTTTCTTTTCTAAAAATCACACCAGCTATATGGCTGCCACTAACATCACATTAATGGGAAATTAAATTATCAAAAACCCAAATCTTTGGCTTACACTTATCTTTCACATTATTGGATTTGCAAAAGCCTTCCACATATTGTTTACTAAAGTTTTTTTTGTTTAAAATAGGCATAGGAACTAAAATAGACCATGAAAGGATAGTAGCATTGTTATTCTATTTCCAAATTTCTAGATAAGACATTGCAGCTTTTGATGATGTAAAGCTTGTCAAAAATGATAGATGCAGAACAATTAGATTTGTCAGACTCATCCAGACATTAGTTCAGTGGTTGATGGAAACTTACAAGTTTACAATATTCTTTGTGCAATTGTGGCATAAATTATTCATAAAATCTTCACTTTCAGAAAAAAATATAAGCTAGCAATTTATTATTTTATTGACATGTGCTTCAATAACTTAACTAAGGACATTTTGTTAATCAAGTCTATTGGCTCAAAACCACTTACCAAATAATCTGTGAACTACAACTTTTCTCCTCTTTTTCTAGATAGAATTTTTACCCTTTAGTTAACTCTCTCTTCCAAACATCTGTGGGCATTTTTTTACTTGAATGCAAACAAACCTCTTTTTGAAAATTTTTTACTTTAAAAAAGATTGGGGGGGACTGGAATCCATGTGTGAAGTTCTTTTACCTTTATCAGAGCCAAATATTCAGGAATTTTGGTGAGAAGTAATTTGACATTCTTTTTTTTTTTTTATCCATTCCTTGCCATGAAGTGTACAGACTCGTCCAAATGTATTGATTACCTAAGTTATCTGTCGCTGAATCTTGCAGACACAGCTGCTTTTCAACCTTTATTTTAAATTAAAACTAATATTATTGAGGAAGCGAAAATGGAGATTATTACAGTGCTGTTTCATAGAAGAGTCTAAAACCTTGCTGCTTGACATGAATTTGGAGTACGTGAGAAGAATGCGTGACAGAGAGAACAGCAAGAACAGTAGTTTTAGTGTGCTAATTTGTAGAAAGCACTCATAGGCCTGAAATAAAGATGTAATGTGGAACTGGAGCATGAGGTTTTGAAATTTGTGAAGAAACAGCAAAATGACTGCCCTTCTGTCTTTACAGAAATAATACAAGCTGAGGTGCATGAAGCCCCTTAATGGGGAGAATTGTGTGACAATAGTTCAGGGCCAGCAGAGGGATGGGTTACATATTTTGTGAAATTGTTTCGTTTTTCATTTAAAAAAAAAAAAAAATTAATTTGGGTAAATAGGGAATGCCAATCAGACACTAGTGTATTTTCATATGATGGAGCCTTCCACAGTTACTGAAAAGGGGTGCAAAAATATATGTATACAATTTACTAGTTATGAAAAACACCACAGCACTGTTATGTTGTTGTACTACAGATGGGGACAAACTTCTGCTGTACATTGTGTTAAAGCGCAAACTGTTCGCAAGAAGGAAAAGTTTCTCAAGAATGTTGTGCATACAAATGCAATTTTTTGAATGATAAATTGGTAGTCAAGTGGGTTCATCTTGTTTGACAACACCATCCTGAAGCTTTCTTAAAACTTTTGTTGCTTGTGTTGGATGCTTATTGTGGAATTTAACTGTGGAAGTAAAAGGTACTCTGCTGAAAGAAAAGTCTGGCCTTGTAGCCATTTCAGGAAGCGCGAGTTCTCAACTACAGCCACTAGATGTCTGTCAACAAGCCATTCAAATAGTGACTTTGAAAATGTTAAATGGATTGGCTCAATGATGAAGACAGCAAGGAGTCCTTGCTGACTAAAGTTGCACATTGGGCAGCAGCAGCATGGGTGGAAATTCCAGATGAGCAGATTAAGAAGGCATTTAAAATGAATTAGATAGTATGGAAGGTTGTAATATGTGGCAAGTCAAAAGTGATAAGAAAACAAGTGATAAAGAAAGTGGCAACAGCGAGACTGATGGGGGAGAAAGAATGAGATAACTGTTTGACTAACTATTTTGGGGCTGCTGCTTTATAGTAAAAATAATCTAAAAGTTTAACTTTTTTTTTTCAATTGCACAAAATTTAGGGACCATTTTAGAGTAATTTTGGTGGTAGAAAAGTTTTTGCTGTTTTTTATTAATTTTTTTGGTGGGTTGGCCTGGAATCAAGAAAAGAAAATAAGAGGTTAGCCTGGATTTGCATAAATACAGAATGTATTCTTTATAAGTAAAATGTCTGAAGCATAAATAATATTCTTGAAGAAATCTGATTAACCATACTTGTTTGCCATTCTTATACATTAGGCTTTTTCAGTGAGTTTGTCATTTGATTAAAAATTCTAAAAATATTTATACATTTGAAACTGTGCATATTAACAAATTGCTGATCGTACTTTATTGGTATGGTGATGGTTTTCAGCGATACCAAATTTCACCTGTTAGCTCGTGTTTGGGTTATCATTGTTAGAAGCTTCACCACAATTTTGCCATTAGCAAATTTTAAAAGATGATCGTATAGTACCACGTCTGTGTAGTTTTTTCTTGATATAGAGAATCCTGTGTGCACCGACAAAGCTATTTACCATTATAACTATTTTACATTTATGTCTAACTACATTATAAGCTTAACAATCATTTCCTGAAAAAAAATGGCATGATTTTGCCCACCATATCTATTATACTCTTGAGAACAACAACAAAAAAGAACAACACCAAGACATGATCAGGCTGGAAACCATATTGACTCTTACGTGCTGATTTATTTTCCAAATGTTTAACTACTGCTATCACTAATGTTTCCAAAACTTGGAGCTAATGGTTCTATAATTGCTAGGATCACACTTTAAAGTGCTACTGATCTCCTCAATCTATCCAGTATCTAAGGATTGATTTAAACACTTTTGGTGTTTTAGTGGATAGTAAATTTGATTTGATATTGTTTTTGTCATGTAAAACCCCCCAAAAAACTTACATTACTACTGCTTTCCGAAAATTGTTTTCTGAAACAGAAAATTATAGACACCTAAATACAAACTTAGTATTCAGAATTCCTTATTTTTTCTATTCCCTATCAAGTTTATCCAGTCTATGAAATGATTTCCTTTGCATGCCAAAGTTGAGCTGTCTAGTAGGTTCTTGTTATATTATTATTGCTAGATTTGGCATTCTTTATCTTAATTCAGGAAGCACAGCTTTAATTAGAGATTAGTTGTCAAATCTGGTACTGAATAATCAAAGGCTTATAATTAGCATTATTTCAGAGTACTATTTTGAGGGATTTCATATTTTGCTGTGCATTTCTTTTCACTCTGATATCTGCAATCTTTTGTTGCCAGGATACCAAGACCTCATTTATGACTTCTATTTGTTTGTAGTAGAGTAGTAATAAATTCCCTTCTACTTCTCTGCAAGAAAGTCTTCAAAAAATAGTTAGCTTCAGATTGGTTCACTTTTCCACAGAAATAGGCACACTATCACATTTCTGCCCTATGCTTTTGCCAGTTTTCCACATTTGCCATATTCATGCATTTGCTGTTTTTGCATCTTATTCTTTCAAGGGAAACATCTTACAATACACATCAAACACCTCATGCATGCATGTTTCAGTCATTTACAACATGCGGGGATAATGAATTAATATGTATTTGTCTACTTTTGCACACTAATTAAGAAAATAGTTGTATAACAAACCATGTAAGCTGGTGCTGAAAAGTACTCGATTAACTTGCAGGGAGAAACTATTTTGATCATGGTTGTTTAAAACTTTTGGTCAGATAAAATAGCTGCTAAGTTAAGGTAAAGACACAAGAAACTTTCTTAAATATTTTTCTTTACCATTTGATAAGCTTGAATCCATGAAAGAAAAAAAAAAAAATTCTGGAACTTGAACTGCATTAAAAACTGGCTTTTTTCCCAACTTGTTACAAATTTTTTCACTAAGTTGAGTGGGCGAAATCTTAGTTTGAACAATTTTCTGTATCTAAAATGAAATGGTCAGATTGATTTGCAAGTAATTATTACTTAGGATAAAGAAGCTAAAACGAATGAAATCTATTTGCTAAGAATATGGCTAGGAGTGTTGATGGTTATCCTACATTATTAGTTATAGTATCTACCTGCTAATTGGAGTCAATGGTTAAAAAAAAGAAACAAAAAAATTATGCCTCTATATATATATAAAAAAAAACCTAATAAATTGTTTAGCAACAATATTTCAATTAAGAAAATTTTAAAAGACCTTTATAATAAACTACTAGAAAAGAAAAACAAAATCTGTTTTACCTTGCTGATCTTTTTTGCAGAGGTTCTTAGGAATTGCATTCTCAGAGTTTGTAGATTTTGTCACTGGATGTGCTACTTCTATGCAACATCACTTCTGACAATTTTTCATGTTAATTAATCAATTTTTAAAATCATTGACTTTTGTATTTCTCCTTTAAACCTTTGACTGGTAAATTTAATTTTACGGTTAAGTTGATATTCATCACGTGTTGTATGTGGATCACATGCAAATAGATATCTTTTTTATAACAAGTAACTGCTAATAATGTAACTTGACCATTTTACTTATATAAAATAAATGCTGTTATCGTTTGTGACTGAAGATGATGCTGTCAACAATGGTCCCCTACGTTATCAGAAGTATTCATTAAATGGGATTGCAATTTCAATTAGTAAAAAAAACATTAAAATGTTTTAAAAGAATGCTGCAATGCTAAACTAAAAGAAATCTTTTTATTTATTTCATTATGTAAAAAAAAACTTTTATAAACTAGATGAAAAGCAAGCCAGCCCACAATGTGTTTACAAACTGCTCATCTGAGTATAATTAGTATAAGTTTACAAATGTTCATGGGAACAGTGTGCTGTTTACTACTTGTTAACACTAGCCATTAGATTCCTGGAAGCAAGTACAATATTTATCTTACTGAAATGTAAAACAGCCTTTTTAAAGAATGATTGCCACAGCTGTAGTCTCAGCAGGAAGGATTGCCTGTGCATTAACTCATGCAGTCATGGATACCAAGAAAAACTTATCTTTCTTTCTTTTCTCCTCTCCACCCCTACCCTTGTCTTGATATACAGTCCTGCTGCTGTTGAATAGAAAGGCATGCAACTAGCTTTGTTAGTTGAGATTTCTTGATGGGATATTTTAAGTACAAATTGGAATGTTCTTTAGAAGTATTTAAAAAAATGCATTTAAAATTGTGATTGTGTGGAAACAAGTGAAGTTTTTATTCTTTCTCTTAGTTAATTTGGATTTTTATAAATTAACCCTAAGCTCTTTAGCATTTTTAAATAGTGAATTTTCATTTGAACAGAATATTTTGAATGGAAAAGCAAACAAACAGGAAATAACAAAAAAAAAAAATTGAATATTTTATAAGAATTTTAATGTATTATTTTGAAAAATTTGCATTATGGTTTTAATTGCTCATTACTTGGGAGCCTACTAAAAGTTTTTAGTATATGAAGCAAAAATATAAGAACTCATTTTTCATGTTCTAATTATATGTTGAAAAATATGCTTTGACATGCTTGTTCCATCATTAAAACCTGATTGTTTTTTAATCTTTCTCTCGATTGACTACACGTTATTTCATGCTAACCCTTGATTTGTTCATAATAATAATTCATTTCAATTCATGGTCTTGGTTACATGTTAATTTTCCTACTATTTGGTCACTGCTTTGTTGTTAAAAAATGTATTCTATTTTTCTCAGTTTATCTCACTCATGTTTGTGCTCAGTTTATTTTTTATAAAGTGATTCAGTTTTATGCAAATCATTGGTCCAATTTTTTTACTATGCCTGTTTTGTTTTTCAAAAAAATTTAGTACTATCATTAAACATTTGAGCTATTTCCACATTATACATGCTGATAAATATAGGGTGATTCAGAAATATGTATACACACTATGAACTTGTCTATTTTTAATACTTATTGCAATGAATAAACAAAACTTTATGTACAGTGTTCATTTTATGTGCAGTTATTTCTTGTTTATATAAACCCTCAACATGGTGGACAGAAAGCTAAGTTTCGAACAGAGGAAAAACATTTTAAAGTGGTATTTTAAGTATAAAAATGTAAAGGAAGCACAGCATGTCTGGTTAAGAGTGTGTGAAACATCAGCTCTCCCACACATTTATCAGTTAGCCATATGCGTGATAAATTTGCAAACCACAGAACTGTACAAAATATAAATAAGATTCAGAGTGGGAGAAAAAAACAAAACAGCATGGCGTCTGGGAGCTGTAGTAACCATGTACCAGGTTTCTCCAAATAAGTCAACAAGGCAGTGTACATGTGAATAGGAGATCAGTCAATCCACTATATATCATATTTTGGTGGAATTGAGGTAGAAACCACACATACCTAGGCTTTTGCATGCTCTGAATGAAGATGATCTGTTAGAAGATTATAGTTCTGTGTGGTTCATTAACATACACAATCAGTGTGGTAAGTTTGAGGACAGGATAGTTTGGTCTGATGAGGCATTCTTAAAACTGAATTGGGGGGGGAAGCACACATTATTACAACTGTGTGTTTTGGGCAGTGCAAAACCCAAATGTACTTGGAGGAAGATGTTAACTTATTAGGATTGGGTTGTGGGTTGGGTTCTCTTCTTGTGGCATTGTTGGGCCATTAATTTTCACCCGTAACATTAAAAAATATCTGGAAATGCCACACGATGATGCTGTTTCTGCTTTTGAGACATTACGGCGCACACAAATTTAGGAATTCAACTCTTAATGCATTTTTGAGAGCACGAGGCAATATTCAAGTTGTCTGACTTTTGGGGTTCACAACTAGGTTGGCACAATGATCAACATGTTTAGCTATTCTCTAATTGCATAATATGGTACATATCTCCTGGATACGAATGAAAGTAAGATAGGAAGAGCTGTAAAAAGAGCAATCATCAGTTGTGATTTGTTTGGCCTTTAGTCTTGGCTGTTTAGTACTGAGTCCATGACACAGCTTGTTGGTTCAGCAAATTCCTTGAATTTATTCTCAATGTTAGATTGCCTAGTATCAGCTGCAATTGAGTTTTCTTTGTAGTTCATAACATATCCTTCATTTTACTCCAGTCTCTAACATTTCTTGCTGACACTATTTCTTGTACACAGCCATATTACCACAATTTTCTTCATCAAACTTAACTTCTAGCTTGGAAGCTGCTGTGTATGACTCGCATAACTTTACAGGAGGCATTTTGAGTTGTGGTAGAGGATTTGTTTGGGTATTTATACAAATAATTAGGATTGAAAAAGATAGAACATAATTGGTGAGCAGATACACATTGATTAGATAATTTAGCATGCTTCAGTGAATGCATTAACAATGAATAATTGCTCACCCATTTGGTGAATGTTCTGGGCAGTAATTTCTGCAGTCTGTTTCAAATGAATAATTTTACAGTTTATCATAAATAAGTAATTTTTTTTTTTTAAATTCAATTTTGTGAATCTATTCATAGATAAGTTGAAGCCTGGATTTTCGAGAAAAAAGTATGCTGAAAAAACACAATATACTGTTGTCAACAGCTTTTATTATAGATGCCGTGATTTTATAATTTAAAAATGGATAATTTTCATTTGATACAAAACAAAAAAGATAGTTGTATTTTCAGCAATTAAGAATTTGTTAATTTGATATACTTTGTTTGTAATGCAGTTATGAAAATTTTCAAAGAGAAGCATGTGGGTGTGATTCTGTGTACTAATTTGTAGTCCACTTTATTTGTGCTTGCCAGTTGTTTAGTTAAATCTTAATTTTACTGAAGTCAGATTTTTAAGAGTTGGGCAATATCGTTTTGTTTTCGATAATCTTGTAACATGTTATTGTAATTTCAGGAATTTTTTTATGGGGAAGCCAAAAAAATCCTTTTCAGAAATGAATACGTACATTTCAATACAAGTTTAAACCACTTCCTTCAAATTAGAAAATTGTTCTGCTTCATTCACCAAAAAGAAAAAAAAAGTGCTTTGTATTATCTTTTATATTCATTCTTTTATTGTCCTATAATTCTAAACTTAATTTAAAAGAATTTTTGTTAATAGATATGCTTTTTTGAACATTTTCAAAATGTTTTGCAGATATTGTAATTCTAGTTTCTGTAGGGTTTTAATACTCTTAAGCTCATAAGACTTGTGGCTGATTATTGTTTTGCTTCATAGAGACCACTTTATATAAAAAATGACTACTTTAAATGGATTTTGTATGGTGTATATAGCCATTGTTAGCGTGAACCTTTATTTTGAAAATTGTAAAATTGACAAAATTGAAATAAAAAATTATTTATTTTAAATTTGATTTCTTCTAGATTTTTAGTTTAAAATCAGTTTATAATTATAGGTAATGAGAGATTGTTTATGGTAATTATGGAAAAAAATGTAAGGTGAGATTTTTACTTAAAGATAATCATTTCCTTTAAATTGTTACTTTATCTCATGGAATTTTCATTATGGTTAGTTCTAAATGAAATGTTTATCAATATTATACTAGGATATCTTTTTTTTTTTTCTTGTCTCCTGGAATGAGTTCTAAACTTCCAATTTCAGTTAAGAGTACTTAAATATTTTACGGATTCTATTTTTTTTATAATTTCAAGTTTTCTCAGATTTAATGACTTAGAAAAATGTAATCGAATGAGTAAGTTTCCAGTATAATTTTTTTTTTTTTGAAGCTGTTGATCCAAGTAGTCAAGTAATAATGTGCAATATTCTGTATTTTCATTAATTTTTCAGTTTCAGAACATAGTTCAGAGTGAAAAGAATTAAAAATTTTTTAAAACTAGATTTATTACAGTGTACACAATTGCTCATATTTCCATTCTCAAATTGGAGGCGGTGTACTACTAACAGATACTTACTGTAACGAGTTTCATCAGCATACTGTGTACGCTTTGCTATGACTTATAGGAGGCTATTCTATATTATAATAAAGCTACTGTAAACATTACTCGAGACAGCTAGCTTTTAATGTCTCATTTACAAATTAAATGTCATTTCCAGGATTTTTGGTGGTGTATAGTTCAAACGCTGTTTAATGCCCAAACATTAAAGGAAACCAAAAAGCAATGCTCATTAAAAAAAAAAAAAAAAAAGCAAGCAAACAAAAATACAACAGACATTATCTGTGTGACATTTTTCCCAGTAGGTTTCTTGGATATGCTTTGTGCTCAAATGATAAATGAATGAGTTTTTCAACATTTGTCCAAGGAACATTAAACTACATAAAATCCATTCTTGATGATGATGATGATGATGATTCAGTTGTCAGCTCAAAGAATTATAGTAATATAAAAAATAGATAATTCAGCATTTGTCAGGGACATTATTGGAGTACATTATTTTCTTTTAGAGTGATTTAAGTATTAATTCTATTGTTGTATATATAATGCAAACGTTAATGATTAAAATGTTGTTAGTAATTCACATTTTGAAAAATCTGAGATGGCAGAGTGGAGGTTTAATGCTTGAAATCTGTGTTGCTTCCTGAAAGAATACTGATTTTTAGAGATATTATAGCCGGAATTGGGATTTTTTCACTGTTCAATGTAGAACCAAAGTACTTTAAGTGAAAGATAAAAGGTGTTTATTTAATAAAGTGGAGTTTAACAACAAAAAGTGGTAATATGGTTTTCAAAACTATGAAGCATAAAATTTCCTTATATAGATTGGTTTCATGAAATCATCTTTTGTCATTGTATACTGTAAGCATAAGTTGTGTACTGCAAGGTACAAATTTGCACACTTTCAAAAATTACCAGTAAGCTTGCAAAAAAAAAATAATTTAAAAACACAATAAATAATTTGCATTTGCTTTCTAGTGTAACTACATTTTTAGATGGTGCAATGTCCTTTTTTTTAAATGTTAAAATTAAAAAAAATATATATATATATATCATAAATTGTGGCTTCCTGTGATAATTTTTTGCAAACTGTTTGGTTTTTATTTCAACTAAAAAATGCTTTAGTATTATCATTTTACTTTTGTGAACATTTATCAGTGAGGTTTTCTAATAAACATTTCACCAAAAGTCCCATATAAAAAGAAAGTGTGCATACACACAGCACTGAGAGGTACTTGTATGAATGTAAGTGAATTTTTAAAAAATATTTTCTAAAAATAGCAAACAAGCAAAACATTCTTTTTCTTGCTAAAAAAATGCTTTTGCCTTTAGCCAAAAAAACCCCCTCTTTTCCAGGGGAAGGATCTTTAAACATTACTATGATTTCAGTCGGTTGAAGTCTTGATTTTTGGTAAAAGAATTCCTTGTGGATTTTCCATTGACAACAGAACACTGTATCTCACTAGGATTTATTTTGATGACTAATTTGGTAAGAATAGAGATGATGTGCCAGTAATTCCAAGAACCCAGGGGTTAAATCAAAGCAACAAAAAATAACTCTGCCAACAAAACCCTCAAAGAAAAACAATTTGTGAAATTTGTTTTTTAAAATATGGCCAAAGTTAATATTTTATAGAGTTTATTTATCAAACTTTAATCCTTTCTTATTGAAGTTGGCCAAAACTATTCATTGCATTTGACATTCAAGTTGGCTAAAACTGGCTATGCTAAACCATCCAAAAATAGCTGGGCATTGATGAGTCAATGACCACCTGTTTATACTATAGATAGTACATGTAGAAGTCTGCTGGTCCACATTATCATTGTCACTGGCTATTTAAATTGCTTAGTTTTTCTGTGAAAGTGATTTTACTAGTGGAGCTACTAGTGTAAACCATGTGTGTTATTTAGTTTATTTACTTGATACATGATGTAATCCAACAGCAAAGATTTTGGGTGATCTGGAGATCTTGAGTGTTCATATCTTGGATCTCATTATTTAGCTGGTTGGACAGCAGTGGGATAATGTCATGGAGTTAGTCATCTGGCTGAGGGCTGATCAATGTGCCAGTGTTTTCCTAATCCATCAGCTCAAAGATTGATGTCCCTGATGATGTGAGGCCAGTGGATATTTCTGTCATAGGGCTGAGAGGTTTAACCACTATGCCACACAGACCCAGAGGCAGGCAGAGCTAACACCACCAGGGAAGAGATGAAAGTGTCTATTGTGTTGCTGTCTATTGAGGATTATTGGAGTGAAGACAATAGACTTATTGTCAAAAGTAAGGACATTGAGAAGACTCAAGAAAGTGAATCTCTATTAGTATCTCTGTGACAATAGTCGGGCAATTTTACTTTACATTTTTGACTTTCTGCACTATAAATTAAATTTTTCATTTTGTCGTCTGGATGTTTTTTGTTTTGTTTTTTTCATTTGGATTACTGCACTGTGTTAAGTCATTCCATGGCTTTTAAATGTTTTTTAACATGCTCCTCACAAACCAGGTTGCCACTTTATTGTTGGTGGAAAAATAGATTTTGTTTTTATTTTTTGTTTGAGAATTTCTTTTGGTGGAGATAAGTCATTTGCCACCCTCTATTTTATTCTCGGTGCATCACGTGAGAAATTATTGAAAAATCTCTTCCACAACTTCATAGGTAGAAAGTCTAGTGAAGCATTAATAATGCTTTGTAAAACGAAAGAAGTATCTTTAATTATTACGCAATTAGTTCTGCAGCACCACTGATGACTTTCAAGGAAGAGCACAAGCTTTATTAGTTCATTGAAGCAGAAGCACAGGAGGAGGCGCACAGCAGTAAGTCAGAATTGATCATGTGTGCTGCTTGCTTCTCATGTTGTATTGCTTCGTGACTATATCTGATACTTTAGTATACATTTGTACTGCGTAGTACTGAAAACTCAAATGCCTTTAATCTTTTCATTTTTTGAAATCTGTGATGCGATATGTTCAAATAACACCGTTTCGGATGCTTCCGCAGTGACGACCTAGAGAATGTCAAGAACCCCATAGTAAAGAATGACTACCTGGCTTGTGAGGGGCGTGTTAATAATTTCAATCAGGTAGGTGCATTTTGTGCAGCTATCTTGGAAATTGTGTAAACATTTGTGCATATCAAAAAATTTTTCATTTTCTGAATTGGAAAGGATTAAAAAAAATCAATCACATATACACACATTATACTGGTTCTAAATGCTGCCTAAATGTTTATTGGAATGCATAAATTAGAAAGTTCTAGTTAGGCAATTATCGGAGCCCCCGAAAATTATTCTGTTGGAAATGAAAACTAAACCGAGCCAAGTAACAATGAATGTACATAGCAGACAGAATAGATCTATGCTATGTGGAATGAAAAAGAAAAACATTACTGAAGCAGTTTTACTCTACTCTGCTTTGTCAGTGATATAGGAAGACAAAAAAAAAAACTAATCACAACACATGATCTGAAAAGTGAACTGTTTGGAAAATGTTTAGTCTTTCTGGGAAGAGTTGAGGAAACAATGAAGGATCGATCAAAACAAAGCGAAGATGGGTACAAATCAATTACACTTGGATTTAGTGAAGTTTGATCTGGTTATTAAACTGAGTCACTTTTTGATATTACTAGCTTTCATTGTAACACTGTTGTTTCTTTAGCTAGCCAACAAAATTGTAATTACCCCCTCCACTTTGCAGGTGTTGGAAGTTTGTGTCCGAAATAGGAAGAGTAGTTGAGTGCTTGCTATTTACAACCTTTGGCATATTCATGATGGCTCTGGGACATTTGAGTATAAGGCATTCATTCTTAACTTCCAGTATGTCATGACATCGCATATCATGCTACAAGAATGTAGTCACGATGAATAAATTTGAAATATCTCTAAATTTAAAAGCTCATTATTCTCTTGAAAAAAGGTTAAATACCAATGACACAATTTCGGAAAACTGGAATTCACGTTCCACAACATGGTATTTTCGGTGCCGTCTAGCTCTTGAAACTTTCTGATTGTGTCTAGATCCACTGAAAGGAAGCATGGCTCTAGATTTCTGATGTGCCTGCTCTTTGTGTATGTATGTTTTTCATTTAACATCCACCTTTTGGATGTTTTGCTTGAACTACTGGTTGTATTAAAGTAGTATAGCCACCTGAAATCATTGTAGTGTCCAAGAGTAAGCCAACTGAAGTTGTTGGGCATGTTGACTTTACATGTTTTGCAGCTAGCCAGTAGAGAACTCTCAGTTATCCATTTATGCTCATTCAAAATTTTCTGTAGGAATTGCCAAAGCAGATATTTCTTATTTCCTTTACAAAACAACAGTGGGATAATAATTTTCTGTCCATTAGCTATCTCACTATGCATGACTAACAATCTTTTTTCATAAATATTCCTTATGGAGGGACGTATAGTAGTGTTTCCTGGCATGTTGAAATGAACTGTTCAGTCCATGTTTCTAATATTGGTATTGAAATGCTCATTGTATTTTAATGATGTATTGGTGGAATTTTTCCTGGTATTGAGGCAGTTGTTGTACGACAGCTGTTTTCTGTCATGTGCACAGAAATATGTGGCCATAGGGGATAAAAATTTGCTGTGCCTAGATTTTCATGTTTTCATTTGATTTATATGGCTTGATCATATTTGGAAAACCATTGAAAAAAAATGAAATTGATCTGTTTCAGCATCTCAGTTGTTGACCTTAACCGCTTTCTCATCTTGAGCAGATCTATAGTAAGTTTTTCTCTATCAGCTTACTGTAACTACTCTTGAAATCTCTCTTTGTCCACATCAAATTTTTTTGCTGCTTCACTAATTATTGTAGATTTTGCATAGTTTGCAGCATCTAGTTTCAAGGTTATCACGTAGAGTCATCTTTGGTATTCTAACTCTTGATTCTAATTCTTCTGCAAACAATGCATGATGATTATTGCTACAAGAATTTCAAATGAGTGAATATGTGGAGAGATAATAGTGTTTTAGTAGAAAGGTATGATATGGTAAAAGTGCAGAAAATAATGTTCTGACAATTGCGTGTGCATCAATAATTTAAATACAGAATATCACATGATCATTGATGTGACAATCACTGCTCTAGCAAAGAATACTTTTCAAAGCTTTACCAAACAAGGAGATGTTCCATGAATTCGAGGTGGTGGTGGTGGGGCACAGTATAAGTACATAGGTCAGGAGGCGTGTCACTAAACAAATACTAATGAATAATTTTCTTATTGCTGATGTGGATACTTTGATTTTCATTATCTGTAATAAAAAAATCAAGGGTTATAATTTCTACAAAGTAAATTCTTTGATAGGCAATATTTATGAGTTGAATATTCCTAAAGAAGGGAGTGGGCATTTATTGAAGAATGGGGACAGCAATTAGAAACAATGCTTTTAAAACAACAGTATCATGCAGCCGATAACTTTTTTAAGAGTGCTTGTTGTGATTTGAAAGTTTAAGGAATTCAAGATTAATTTTCTCTGAACAGTTCATTTTCTAGTTATTTTTACTTAAATTAGTTACGTGAGACCAACCAAAATAATGCGTATTACTATTGGCTGTTCCCTAGTAATTACAAGCAATTAATTTGACCGATCATAACATTCTTTTTTAGTAGCACATCACTCAAATCTGCATAAAAATCTGCTTTACTCAAGTTCTGCTCCATTTCCGCCCTGTTGTCTTCGAGATCATGTGCTGATTCAATAGGAAAGCATAACCTTTGTTGGCTTTAGTGATCCAGTTATGAACTAAATAAACCATGCCAACATAATAACTAGAGAAATTTGTAAATGAATTTGGATTCGTTTTGCTTGAATACATTATTCTTGCTCAAGTAACAAGAATAACTATTGAAATGTTATCAGTTGTCTTCAATAATCATTTTTTAAACATTCATTAATGCCTGTGTGAATTAGAAACTAAATGTAACTATGGTAAAAAAAGAATAAAGGAAAATAATTAATTCAGTCATCAGAAAAAGTTAAATTTTGTTAGTTTTAAATAGAAAAAAGGTTCTGATGGGCATAAAGCTTCTGACATGGTTATCTGTAAACAGTTAATTGAAAAAGTAAAGTGGCAATCTATTACTTTGTTTGCTCGCTCTAATAAATGATCTGATAGTCAATGTGATGTTTTGATGTTTCACAGCTTCTCTCTCTTTCTAAACTTAATTTTTTTTTTAAGGATATGTTCAATGACCAGTTTTCAAATTTATGTAAAAATGGTAATGATATTGGATCAATGAATTAACATTAAAGTTTTCTAACAGTGTTGGTTTACATGCAAATGATAATTTCAAGAAACGCACATTAAATAAATGGTTTGGTAATAGGTAAATAAATTCTAATTTCTAAATGCAGATGCATTCATATGGTTCATCCTAATTCTAAGAATCTATACTATTTGGATGAAAGTCCTGAGTATAAATATTCACTAACACTTTATCCCATTTCAGATTAAGTTTTAATAGAAAGTTTTTTTTTTTCTTAAATGTCAATTTTGTATAAAGATTTTGTGAACACCAGATACTGAAAATCTTTCAATAATGTTGCCAAGATTGAATGTTGTATACAGATGCAGTAAGTTGTACGATCACAAATTGAGAATGTATTATTTACTCTCTCCACATTTGATTTTGAATCTATATAGTAAATCTCTTCAAACTGTTAAAAAAATTCCAAGTATTTACATGAATTTGTTATAAGAAAATTATTGATTTAGATGTAAAGTGTTGTTTTTTTTTGGATAGGATGAAACAGATAATTCATCAAAAAGAAAAGGGATTCTTTCCTATTTGTATTTACCCCCTTTTTATTAAAATACTAGGATTTGGTATGCAATGTTTTTTTTTTTTTATAGATATCAATTTTTTATCAATTTTTTCTGTAATTGAAACAGTATCAAATAGCATCAGAAAGAGGTATATGTAACCAATGATATGGAGAGAAAGGAGGGTGTGGTGAAGTAAAATATAGCTAACGTCATATACATTACAGTATTGTTTATACTTTGATCATTCTCTTAACTGTGCCAGCTAATAATACTGTTTATTTTGTCATATACCAAAAGGTTTTTTTTTTTTTTTAATTTTATCATAAATTAAAGATATAACTGTGAACAATTGCTTTAAGCTGAAATTTAATTGTAACCTGAAAGCATGAGGTGCTTTGTTTGTTCCTAGTTTGTAATTTGGTTTCAAACCTACATCTGGCAGATAGTTATTCTGATTATATACTGTTAAAATAATTTTTGATTCATTGCTTTAATATTACTTGGTTATTGGGAGTTTTTTGTTTATTAAAGTCAGATTATTGTCCTCTAGTTTTTACACGAAGCAGTAGTAGTAATTGCAGACATACCTGATGAAGTTGAATAATGCTATGGCTACTGCTAACAAGCCTTGCTATTTCTGTACCTTGTGGTGCTTGGCCTTCTGTGTTTAGCAGGAAATGGGCAGAACTTCTTTTTAGCTGAGGGCAGAAACTGGAATGCCCAGTGTCTGGAGGAAATTCATGCTGATGAATTGATACAGACCAGCAAAAGGAAAACATGCAATGGGAAGTTCATCAAACCAACCAGGTTGTTTCCTAACAGGGATTGAACTTGGGTTCTTAGGTACAGCAGGCTGGTATATTATACACTTGACCTTCTGGTGCCCTTGTTCTCTAGCACCAGTTTTTACATTAAATAGATGTTTAAAGAAAAATCCATTTTTGGGGGATTTTTTCGAAATGATCCTGAAAATCCTTTAATGTTAATGATAATAGATAATCTGGGTATAATTATAATAATTTATGATAGTTTTATTTATGTCTCTGATCACTTTATTAGAAAAGCAAAAATAAGACACAATTTTAGGAAAAAGAACCCCAGATTTTTGGGGCAACTAAACAAAATTGTGGATATCTTGATATAGAATTTAGATTTTTCCAAATGAATTTAAACTTGATCAATCACACACTAATAATTTTTGCCTTTTTCTTTGTTATATTTAAAAGTAACTGCTGATGTTAAATAAATAGATAATAATGCATACAAGTAACATTAAAAAACAATTTCATTGTAGTTAGAAATTATAAAAAAATTCAAATAAATTAGGTGTTTGTTTTTTTCTTTTTTCCTACCTTTTGCTGAGAGAGAGCCATTCCTTTCTTGCTGCTATTTTATCAAAAGGAAAGAATGCATTTCACTGAGATGAAAATATTCTGAAGGAATAAAATGTAAATGCTGGTATTGAAAGGAATGAGTTCAACCGTTTCTGGTGAGAATTTTTCAGCATGACATTTTTAAACTAAAAACAATTTTTATGAAAGGAAAAAAAAATTCCTAAATCTTGAACCATGATAGAAAAATCACCTGTAAAAAGTAAATATTTTAAATAGTATTTTGAAGCTTTTGCAGTTTTGTTACTATGGAAAATTTGCAACCATCCAGCGTTGGAAAGTTTTTAAATCTGAAATCTCGATTCTTATGGTTTTATTTTTTAAATTTTTGTTTGTGGATAATAGAAAATAAAAAATTTATCTGGTTGATCAAAAACAAAGTAAATGAGCTTATTACTTTAAATCTTTATTTATTGTGTGCAGCCAGTTTAACTGACGGGGGTAATTTATTGTAGGTTTTATACGATATGACTTTGCATAATAATACATGTGTGCTATTTAATTTTTTTGTTTATATTGATAGGATTCTTTTATCTTGTTCATAAAACTATTGGTCTTTAACAATACTTATTTGATTTCTCTATCGATCATTGAGTAACTGCACTAAATATTTGTACCAAAAACAGGAAAAACACACAAAAATTCATCCGCATATTTTCTAGGTTTATAGCTAAAATTTGAAATCTGCTTGTTTTAAGTTTAAGGCATGATAATAAACTGTACATTCTAGATAATCTCAATGGCTTTATTATAACTACATCTCTTTGAAGATGAGGCTTAATTTCAAATCAAAGATACTTACTGTCTCATTCTTATTTTCCAACTAGATTATTCAGCTACTATAAATGACTCGGCATCCACATTGCATAAAGATGCCTATGGCCAGTGCAAACTGGTAGTGGATGCCAGATTACTTCGGAAAAGAGTTTTGCTAAATAGCATCACAGAGTTGACTGTCAACAAGCAGACAATGGTCGTAAGTGGAAATAGTGATGTTATTTAAATCAATTAGATCTAATTATTTGCTGCTCTGGAGGTTATGGATATTTTCTTCCTCAGTTAGTCTCTCTCATGAAGTTTGTACATTGAGATTATATCTTGTCTCTTTGTGTGTATGGGGTGTGGTATCGTCATTGTGTAGATACTAAACAAACCGGTCAATTCATATTCAGTACCCTTCTGAGTAAAATCGTGTCACTCAATCTTAAACAAATGCCAGTAAAATTAGTACTCCTGAATAGCAGTTAATTTTTGCCTTTACATTTTTTTTTAAAGATTTTTTTCTTTGCTGTTATAGAGCAAAAGAAAACCTTGAATTTGCAAATTAATATTTGGTTTTGATGTTTGAAAAACGATATGTCATTAAGATCTTACCATGTAATGTTAGCCACATGAAATCTTCCATGGAAAATTGTAAACAGGGCAGTGCGTGTGTTTAGTACACATGGTCTAATGTGATGACTTAGGTCATGTGATAAACGTGGTGTGATGTTACTCTTCCTACTTTAATCAAATTATCTAGTCAGTCTCATTATCAGTCTGGTACTTTTTATTATTTTCTCTATAATTATTCTATCAAGGAATTAGATATATATTACATTTAAGATTCCCTGGTTTCAAAGAGAAACAAAGAAAATCTAAATCTCTAATTTTTCTTATTGCGCTTTTTTGACCAATAAAAGAATTTTCTTTTCTTTTTTATTTTTATCGTAAACGAAAAAAAAAAAAAATCCAACATCTTGTAGTTAATTTTTAGTAGAAATTTTACCTTCAGAATACAATGCCCTTTATTTAACCTTTGGTTGTAATGCACAGACAACTTCTGTACCTTTTTCTTCTTTATTCTGTTTTAAAAGAATTTTATTTATCACAGATCTCTTATTTAATACATGGTAAGGATGAAGGAAAACTTGGCAGTGTTTGGAGAATAGCTTAGAAAGAAGATCCTTGCAGTATTATTTGTTAGTTAAGAAAGTTTATAGGACACTACACTCAACTAGTCCCTTCTAAATAGATCTCACAAAGTTGTCCTTTTCAAGACTTAAGCATGTGAAGTGTACTTAATCATAAGTGTTTCATATCCAGGTTTATCTAAAACTCAGCCTATTTTATGAAAAAGTCCAGAACCAAACAAAGGTTGAAAAATCGTACTTCATATTGTCAGCATATGTTCCATTATCTGACATTAGTAATCAGATCTACTGAATTTTTTTTTATAAGTTTATTGTAGCAAGACCACCCATGTTGGTTTCTGTTGTAAAGTTTATTCTTTTTGACATATTCAAGTATGAAACTCTGGATAAATGATTTTTATATATGGGTATGTTTTACACTAATGTAGAGTTTGAAGTGACCAGATTTTAAACTTTCAATAAAAGTTTTGATTTTGAAACAAACCCAGTCTTTAATGATTGCAATTTTAAATGTTCAATACTTGTTGCTCATGTATAGATTATTTTTCTTGAAATATTTCACTGTTTATATACTATTATTTTTGCAACCCAGATTAGATGATCTCTTTACTGATGCTACTTTTTAAAAAAAAACTAGTTTATAAATTACTATTTCTCAGACTACAGGTCAGATTCCCCCCCCCCCACTGAAGATGTTGGCATTGACCTATAGTCCAATTTGACCTATTTAAGTCTGAAATCTGAAATTCTGTGGAAGAAAAATGTAAAAAAAATCAGAAATGCCAATCTAAGAACTTTCATGATAAATATTCTGTAGTGGTTTTATTAATTGAAAATAACTACTTGTGTTAAAAATTTTTAATGGACTGACAACTAATTTTGCTATAAAATTTTTGTAGTGTTTTTTACAAATGTTTTGTGCCCATTGATTGTTATAGACTTATTTCTCATATTACTTTGTTTGCACTATACCAATTTATAAACATTAACAGTATATAAATAAACAAAAACCAAATCAAAAGTACAAACAAATATATGGTATTACCTGACTACTGGTGGTATTACAAAATTACCTTTCACTCATTTGCACACAAATAATTACAAAATGACGGATGGAAAAACGTTGTCAGCCAACTAGATTGTCAGATTCATAGGTGTATTTAAGTCTGAAATTCATTACACTGACTATTTAATTGTGTTACTAGTGTAGTTAAATAATATCTCAAGATGTTGGGCCTTACATGACAGACAAGGTAAAAACTCTATTTATTGATCAACAAACAAATTGATCAGCAGTAAATCATCTGTTGATTGCAAGGCTATACTTCAAAAGAATAATTATCGGATTAAATAAAGATCAATATTTGACTTGTTTATTGTTTTAAAACAAAGCTTTCTAATCCACATCTGATTTGACAGCAATCAAACACCTTAGGTTCTACACTACGGCAAAAGATCGTTGAAACACTGTTGTTACTCCAACAAAAGATGAGACAAATAAACAAAAGAAAAATATTTCTTTATCAAACAATAGCTTAATTATAAGATGGTTGTTTCTGAGTGCATACTCATCCAACCTTACTGAAATTTTCTATACCAGAGATTCGGACATCTTTCATCTAGGAATTGACCCGTCTAAGAATTGATACCAGATTTTGGCCAAAAAATGACCATTAAGCCTATCCTTTCTGGAAACCTATAATCCAGAGCAGTTAATTTTTGTTTAGTTTTTAAAATTAATAAATTTTTTTTTTTTAGATTGCCATGATTTAGTATGAAATCTGCTGTTTAACATTTGAAGGGTATTTTTAGAAGTTCTCACAAGTCTGTGAATGTGTGGGAATTTTATCCGGTTTCATTCTTAGGTCAGCAGCAGCAAATGCAGGCTTGAGTATGCTGCCTGTCATGTCTTGTAGCCTGTACCAGCAGCAGTTTCACCCTGCTGAGCTATTTTGAACCTGAAAAACTGTAACTGAGAATCTATTAATGCTTGAAGAAGAAAAATTAATCTTGACATATTATGTATTTTTATTTAGATTATTGTAACTAGTGTACAAGTTTAAGTTTTACGATGTAAAATTTTGTTTGCTTTTGATCTTTTATTTTGAATAGAAGTTTGCCAAACATTTATTGAGGTTTACCATTTAAGCAGATTGAGTGCTGTTGCATCAATAAATAATTGAATATCTTTCCTATTCATAGCTTTGTCCATCAAAGATGAAGATGTAGCAAGAAGCACACATTGCCATTACAGTCAGTGCTTGTAATGTTCACCTTTGGTTATCTTATAGGAGAGCTTGTTAGCGGTCAGCATTGTTTTGATTATGATTGCCCTAACTGGAATAGCTGAACATTTGGCTCAATATTTCTTTCTTTATTTTTTAAGTTATTGGTTGTACTAGCCATATTCTATAATCACAGGATTGGTATTTAATAACATTGTGGGTAGAATTGTGTAATCCAAAGTTTACTTTTTTTTTTTTTGTTTTGAGAAAGTTAACAGTTGTGCTGGTATCTGCATTTCAAGAAAGTTAGGTTACATGCAGTATACATTTTTAAAAGAATAAATAAAAGAGGAATACAGCTAGCTATAATCTAAAATTTTAAACTGTACTCCAAGGGATTCATAATTTGTGGAAGATTTTCATTTGCTGAGTTAATATGCTATTGTAGTCATTTGACTGTCTGCACAGTGGAGTAGCAACAGTTTCATATTTTTGGATGATGATAATAATAGGTGAACTCTTGGTGTGCACATTTTCCAAATGTGTAGTTTTTATGATCTTGTAAAATGGAGTGAAACTTTAAAAATATGATTAGCATCTATTGATAATCAATTTACGTGATTAGGAAAAATTGAAAAAGTTCTGAATACAGGGTAAAATAAAGTAATATTAATTTTTAAAATCTTTGCTAAATTCCTCTTCTATTTCCTCAATCACGATATGTTATGTACTGATGCATGATAATGAGCTTGATTTTCTAGACTTTAATGGTGGTTTTACATGAAATATGACCATTGGGTGACAATAGTTGCTAACAAAGTTGTTTTTAATTCCAACTATTATATTTTAAATTACATTTTACATTGCAACACTCGTTGCTTTAGGTCAGAGGTTGGCAACCGAAAGATAAGAGGAGCCATTTTTAAAATTCCTTCAATAACCAAGTATTTTGAGAGGCACAATGGATGTAGCTGCCTGGTTAAGAAAGAAACTGAATAAGAGAAGAGAGAGGCATATTGATTTTTAACAACAAAAAAACTGTTGGCATCCGTAACCAATTTACATATAAACATTTTATCAATGTATGTGTTTTAATGACTCCATCTTCTGTTGCATTATGCTTCAACCCACTCTCTCTTGCATGTGCCCCTCCCTCTTAAGACAACATCAGTAACACGAGTATATCTGGAAATGTCAAATATGAGTTTTTAGAATTAATATATAATTACTATCAGTGTGAACGTGAATTCACATCAATGAAACTTTTTTCTTTTGCATCTACTGTATAATTAACATTTTCGGTACAGTTATTTAAAAAATCTGTAAGATTCTCCAGCCAACTTATCAGTTCAGTGTGATACCTGCTGAAGAGTCTCTTTGCAGAGTAGTTCAATACAAGGCCTGTACATTGTTGTCTTCGTTTTCAAGCAGGACTGTAAACTCTCATTGTTCATTTGGCTTCAAAGTTTATTTTGATATACTTCATGCTTGAGAACACTTGTTCACATAGGTACCTTGATCTGAAAATGGAAAAAAAATACCAAATGCATATCTATTTAAGTTGCTGTACTGTCTGGTAAGGAATTCCACACATCAGACACAAGGTAATCCTGTTTGCGGAGATCGTTCATTTCTTTCACCTGTGTTTTAGTGCCAGGGTAGACTTTTGCCTTTTTAGATTTTCAACGACTGTCACCAAGCCGCTGAATTTTGAAGTCCACAAATCAGCCATTTCCAGCTCAAAATCTGATTGCTTCACTCGTGCAAAAGCAGAATAATTGAGTGAAGAGGTGCCAGCTTCAAGGGGTTCCAGAATAAACATTAAAGTTGCCTTTTACCCTCTGAACTTCTGAAATTGCACAACAGACGTTTGTTGCGTGTTTAGAATCTCATCTCTCAGATTCATGTTGTCAAGTTTGTTGTTTTGCTCTTTGAATTGTTTCAGTGGTGGGAAACGAGCACCAGTGAGTGTTTATGTTTAAATGACAGTACTTCTAAAAGTGAGAGTGCTGTTTCTCCTTTCTTACAGCTTTATGTTCGGGTCATTTAAATGCGATGTAATGTCAACTATAAAGTGAAATTTCTGCAGCTGCAGAGGATCTTCAAACTCTGCGCATTCATGGCCTTTTTGACGCAAGAAAATCTTCACTTCTTCCAGACAGGTGACCTCTTCAAGAAGTTTGCGGAACTGTGGATGGTTCAGTCCTTTTGCCATTGTTTTGTTGACAATTTGCTCAATCAGGGTCATCACTTCCATGATCTTGGGTGGAAATGTTTTGGTGCAAAGTGCCTCTTGGTGGATTATACAGCGAAATGATATCACACTTTGATCTAACAGAGTCTCAAACCCATTGTTTGCCCCATCAATCGCAACAGAGACCAAATGGCTTGTATTGATTTCTTTAACCTCGAGACAATCTACATCACTGTTAAAATATCCTTTCCCCATGTTTGGCCTTTGAGCAGCAGTAATTCTATAAACTTCTCTTTGGGACCCTCTGAATTCACATACCTGCAGAGGAGGAGCTGCTGATGCCTATAGCCATTTTTACTGATCAGTACCTCACTGCCTTTGTAGGCAATGGTATATCTTTAGTTTTCTGAACGATTTTGTTTGTCTAACCCTCAACTGCAAAGTCATGCGATGCAGCAAGCGGAAGTAGAGACGTTGGTGCAGAATGCGAAACTGGAAGAGATTGCGAAAAATATTGTAAGAGTTCTCACCCCTTCAATTGAAGGGTTGATAACTTTCAAAAAAAAAAAGAAAGTAAAGCTGGTCTTCGTTCTACATCTGAATGCTGCGCCATGGAGCTGCAAGGGAGCAGGCAAAGGGCTGCAGGTTGCTGATGGCTGCTCTAAGTTAACGTGAAAATTTTCTAAGTACATTTGTCCCCCCCCCCCCGGTATTCACGGGGCTAACGTTCCTAGAGCACCCGTGAAGAGTGAAAAACCGCGAATATTGGACGTGGTCCATAAAAATGCCTATAAATGCCTATAAACGTCACAATATAACAAAATATAATAAAAAATATAAGTAAATATATAATAATAATTTAATAAAAAATACAACACTCAGCGAAACACTTGAGATAACTACACGTGGTAAACTGGGATGATGCTGGGCTGCATCTGCCTGAGACAGCGCCTCGTGGGCAGCAGCCAATCAGCGGCAAGGAGAAATGAATAACGCTCTCAGATTGGCTACTTTCAAACCTCCACCCAATAGCGTTTATTTATATTGATATTTTGCTGAATTTACATTAGTATTTATATTACAAAATTAGTAAATTATATTGTTATTAGTGTAAAAAAGCGTAAAAAAATATATATTGCCACGAAAAAAGCCATAAAAAAATCTCGAAGATATTTGCGAATATGCGGGGGTTTCCACGAACAGTTATTAGTCGGGTTCTAAGGAAAATTACGCGAATAACCGGGGGCCGCGAATGCCAAACTGCGATTACGCGGGGGTCGACTGTAGTTGGATAAATGAAAATGAATTGTTACAAGGTAAAGGGACAAGGGGATTTAAACCAAATTTATTTCATATTCATTTTTTTAATTGAATATTTAAAAAATTAATGTTTATAAATATCAAAATTACATTTAATAGTTAAAATTATTTATTTTTATATATATAGAACTCCTGAAGATTCTAGTATTGAAATATAATCACAACATTAAACTAATTAGCTAATAAAAATACAAAGAGATTACATTACGCCATACTTACAAATCTATTAAAATATTTTTTGAAATTTAATGTACACTGATGATAATCAAAAGGTGATTGTATGGGCTGAATGTCAGGATAAGCACTTGAACTCAAAGTAGCTCTGTAACCGAGAAAAGAGACCCTTTATTAAAAGAACATTGAATTTTTATCAACCGTTTTGTTAATGTTCATTTACTTTTAGAGCAGAACCTGGAGTCCAGCAGTAATTCACGTTTTGTAGTCATATTAGTAGTACTGTTTTATTTTCTTCCAACTTGAACCTTTAATTATGTTGTATTTGAGGTTTTTTTTTAGTATGAAAATTTTGCTTTTAATTTTCTTGGTTTTTTGTCTGCCTATAAATGAAATTTTCATCAGAAAATTGTGACTGCTATATAAATATGTTGTAAACTAATGTAAAATCAGTTTTGGCAGAATGTTTTTAACTGTTTATAAACCAGAAAATTTCTGCTTTAGTAAGATTTTTCAATATGTAAAATAGCAATACTGTATTTTTAGAAGTTTGGTATATAGTTTGCTGATTTTTTTCACACTAAAATACTATAAATAGAGAAAAACCTTTTTATTGGAAATTAATCATTTAAATATGATTTTTAAATTTGGTGATAAAGTTTTAATAATAAATTTTCAGTAGATTATTAGTTTTCTTTATGTATCCATTCTTTACTTGTAGGATCTGTAGTGTCATGAGGTACTTGTGAAAATAGAGAAGTGTGCTTCAAATGATAACCAATCACTGGTAAAAGTTACAGATTTTTTTGTTGCCACTTGTAAATTATAATTTTGTCTTTAAAACAATACTATGATTGGAAAAACATGCTATAAGTTATAAATACTAAAGAACTGTGACTGGCTGATTTATCTGTCGAATTTAGACTCGTGCTTTATCTGTTATTTCAATAACTTAACAAATCTGAGAAAAGAAATATCTCTGTTGCCTACTTTTTTCTTTCTTTTCTTAACCTTGTAGTATTTTAAATAAAATATTTTGTATATGCTAATATGGTCAACAGTAAAAGTGTATGTCCATATTAAATTTGACAAAAAATACTACTAGATAGTATAATTTATCATGTATTAAGTTTGAATGGAGTAATTAAAGTCTCTGAAAACTGAATGAATGCTGCTGCTGTTTCAGCATCACATGAACAAAGCCTGGTCTGTTTCTTAGTATCATACTTACAGTTAATGACAAACAGGCATATTAAATCAGTTTAGTGATTACTGTAATCCCAGTATTTAACAGAATCAAATGCTATAAACTTTCTGATTATTTATTCATAGGAAAGAATTTAAAATTTGTTAGGGTAATCTTATAGTCTCACTCATAAAATTAAAAAAAAAAACAATCAGGAGTTGGTTTAAATGGTTTTGTGAAAAGGCAATGATTATTTTATAGTATCCATTAGGTCAATGATCTGTAAATAACTAAATTAAATGAGATCTTAGATTTAAATATTGAATTTCAAGCCCTGAATTGTATTCAGATGTAAAATTTCTTTTCTACATTTAAATGTTTTTTTTATTTAAAATGCACAACAATAAAATTTGTGTATAAACTTATGATAAAGTGTATATAATGCCACTGCTTTCACATTTTATATAAAATACTTCATTAATACAATATAAAACCGAACACAGACTAACATCCGGTTTAGCATTGTAGGATGATGCCCCTTTCTGTAAATAGACTTATATTTAGCATTAGATAAGGATTTTCTGGTAGTATGAAGCCTGATATTTGGATAGGTGGTGATGTCAAAGTTTACTCAACATACCTCATGAAATTTCAGAGTATAAGCGTTCAACATTTTAAAAATTTGTAGTATGCTTTTCTGTCGATCAAACTTCTTTGTAGCTGCAAAAACTACCTATGTGATGAAACCTCTGAATGTTTATGCTGTGCCCTCCAGAGGATTGTAAATGTGTATGAAGGGTGCTGTGGAGTTTGCTAATGTAGTAAACAAGACAGGAGTGTGGAATCACTGTTGTAATAGTCATTTGCTAAATGCATTATTAGCTACTGGTGTCTGCTAAAAATGCAATCTTGAGGATCACTAATCTTTTCACCCTTGGTTATCTAACTTTTGGAATATCTGAAATAAGGCGTATCAAATGGCAGCATCAGTTTTTTTTTTCCTTTGTTCTAAACAATACAATTTAGCTATTTAGTGCTTAAATGAACAATCAGTTGATGCTTCATTTGCTATTCTTACACTCACGCAAAATTATATCATTAGCATATCAAACTTATTCTATTTACATGTATTCCATCATATCATTGATGTCTGTTTGTTTAAGGTAATTTAGCTTTACATCAGATGTGCTCTACACTGCTTTTTCAGATTTTTCTGAAATTTCTACTGAAGGTGGGGGGCATTTGGCTCCCAAAGGAAAGGTTTGCAAAGTTGTAGCCCCCAATGTACATGGGTTTCAGCAAAGGGATACTTGGGTAAAAAAAAATAATTCTTCATTTTACACACCAGTATCCAAATACATATTTCATTGATCAATACCTGGAAGCACAAGATAGTTGTTGCTATGAATCTTGAGTTCCTGTGGCAACTTATGTAGATTACAAAAATTATGTCAGAAATAATTTGAATTTTAGTTTTGTCACAAATTAAACCTAAAGTCAACATTTGATCATGTTTTGCAGTTCATGAAGTATGGTAAATGAGTGAGTTTGCTTTTCTTTTCTTTTTTTTTTTTTGTATGGACTATAATCAGAATAGAGTATGAGCATTTAACCACAATCTTTAAAGTTGTATGTATGAAAATATGACCAGAAAATGCCCTAATTTCATTAGCCATAATTGCTATGTATCTATCTGAATGAATGTTTGTAAATGGTTTATGAATTGTCCAAGAATCACTGAAAAAAATGTTTGGTCATTTTGCTTCTAAGGGATAAAAACCATTAAACAATGTATACTACTGTTTTTCTTTATGCACCTATTTTGAAATGATCAAGTGGTAGTTTGCTTTAGTCTACAAAGATTGGATGACTGTTGTAATGACAACAATAACAGCAAAAATCAATTAATTTTATTAAACAGTCTGGTAGCATTTATTGGTTATCAAATTAAAGGAGATGATAGTGTTGATGGATTTTGTAGAAAAATGTTCATTTCTGTTGCGAGATGATGTATAAGGTTTTCACTGAGATATTGAGCAATTCATATGTGGAATATTCTCACAAGAAGATTAAATATGGATCAATTTTTCAGTTGCATAAGCATCTGTCATAAGTGATTAGCACATGATACAGTAACTGCGTTATAAGAATTTCACGAATCTAGTGGCATTAAAGCAGAATGGAACAGTTTTTGGTACTAGTCATGGCAAATTCCCATGTGATGGGCTGGAAGGCACAGCAAAATGTTCGGTAGCTGTTGCTAGCTTTCAGTGGCCTACTAAGGGCCAAATCCTAATAGTCTTTTCAGGTACTGAAGAAGAATGTTCAGAGAATAAGGAATATCCTCATTTGTTTTAAATGAAGATGTGGAAGCAGTTAAGTCATTCCTAAGAGGATTTCAATTTTGGTATGTAGTAGTTGGAACAAGGGAAAAAAAAACTACCATTTGTGCCAATAAATGAAAATAAAATCCAGGTCAGTCAAGTGTCAAATGACAGCAAAATTTCATGCAAATATTACAATTTCCATCAATTTGGACATGAGAGATTTAAAGGTGCATCCAGGGAAATATATTGCATGCATCTACAATGGGGATTGCTGGATAGGAAATGTCAGCAAACTTTCAATAGAATCGAAGAATGCATATATTCATTTCATGCATGTGCGTGGCTCATCTCAAATATTTCACTTTCATGACTTGAATAGGGCTCATATAGATTATCTGATGGCCTGGTAGCAACTGTTGGTTCTCTATTAAAAAACAAAACCAAAAAAACTGGTAATAAAAGCGAAAAATTTATTTATATGCAAAGTTTCTTTACTACTTTGCATGATACATAAAATACATGTACTTTCACTAACAATCATCCAGTCTTAGTAGGCTAAAGAACTGTGATGATTATAAAATGTGCATGAACACACATTAGTCTACACTGTTGGTGGTTTTTATTTATTAGAAGCGATTTGGCTAAACATTTTCACCGATTCTTATACCTCAGGATATTGTACATATCATATGTTGTTTACAAGCATTTATTTAGAGGCATGTGGCATTTTTGGCCTCTGAAGTTGTGAAATTTTTTGGTTGCACATACTGATAATGGTAGAATGCTCGTACTCCATATTTTGTCTGTATTCTATACTAAGATAATACTAACAATTACTGTGCTTCATGAGTGCACAGCTTGGTAACTATTAAGCTCCAAATATAGTTTCATGCATTGCACTGCACATGATAAAATGGCCAGTTTTGGTCTGATCTCTGAAAAAACTAGAAATTCATAAATGATTTCTGATAAGATTTCTGGAATATGCATAAACTGGTCTCTGAGAAACTCAAATTTCATGGTACTTGCTGTCTTGTGCTTCTAGCTACTAATTAGTGCAATCAATGTAGATTTCGTCTCATATAAAATGAAGTCTTAATTTTTGACCAATCAGTAATCTGAGGCTTTGTAGATTTGTAACTAGTGCGAGTTGGGGGCTTCAACTTTGCAGCCCCAAAGAAAGGTTTACAATGCACTTATGATAGAATTTTCATCAAAATCTGAGAGGTTGAATTGAGGCACTTTCTCACTTTGACTCTTAAATCTACCTAAATTTATGGCTACCTGACTTTGGATGGAAAATATCTAAGCTTATACATAAACCGAAGCTAATATAGAAAAACTGTAGGAATTTATTTTTTCTCAATCTTAAAGGGTGGGTTAGAATTCTATAAGACTACTTTTTCTAAGCCGTTAGTTAATCAGTTTTTAAGGAAACATTTTCAGGCCTGTCTTTTGAATCTGCTGTGTGTGTCTTGAAATATAAAAGTTTTATCAGTAAATAACTTCATTGTATAAGAACTAAAGATATTGTGATAAGGGATATATATTTATTTGTTAGAATATATGAAAAATTTAGTTCCAAAATGGGATAAATACCACTTTCAGATTTAGTAAGTTGTTGCTAGCCTGACTATTGCCATAGATCTAAATAATTTGTTTCTGAGTGTTAAATATCAGAATGAAGTAGATCCTAATGATGAATCAGAAGCAAAAATCTACATTTTTCTCAAAAATGAACAAAATTTATATATTGCATTTTGGAATAAAACTTTCATATATAACTTAGCATATAAAGCAGATAAATATTTGTGGGCTCCGCTGTTATTAAAGTGAATTTGCTGGAGGAGACTTGTTTTCTCATTAGTTTAGTTCATTGCTGCATAAATATTGGTGGATAAAGCTGATGCCTAAAGCAGTCCCACGAGGATTTGACAGTTGATAAAATTGATTGGGTTTGAAAACTGTCCAATCAGGAAAATGTTGTAAAATTGGTTGGTTTGATAGCATCAGAAGTCTTGTTGACTTCTGGCTGTATAATCTTTTTCAAACCATCTTCATGGAAAAATGTATAGGTATCTTTATCATGCTGGACAGACACAGGTGGTAAATAGAACCTTGCAGAGCTAGCTAGCTCTAGGGCATGAGATGACAAAATTTTCTAGTGTGATGTCCATTAAAGTAAGGGCCATTGTTTCTTCAATAACATTTAGAAAAAAACTTAAAAACGTACCCTATTTGTGCTTAGTTTTTAGTTTGTTTTTTTACTGCTGCCTCTTAATGTAAAAGAAAAAAAATGAACAAAGAAGTACTATAAAAAAAACCTAACTAAAGAATAAAAGTCTTTGTTATTGTAACATCAAGTGTAAAAAGTTGTAAGAAGAAAAAAAATATTAAATATAACACCAGTTTCCATGAATTGCTCATTTGATTCTGGTTTTCAAAGAAATGTTAATAAAGAAAAACTCTGTACATTTTTGAGATCTTGCAAAGAACTTTCCATTTGGGATGTAAAATGCCTGTAAATTGTTATTTATGAACTTGATAAATATTAATATTTTCATTCTTCTTGTAAACTCTCTTGACAAAATAAATAGCTAAATTACTATAAAGAATACTGTTTTTATAATCGTGCATAGTATTTATTAAATATTATGGCTGCAACTAAGCAAGTCTACTGATTGTTGGCTAATTAAAATGCTAAATATAGCACTATATGTACAGATGAGATTAACAATTGGATTTGCAAAAAATACTGATCAACCTATCCTTGTTTAAATGCAAGTGGACAGTCATCCTTGGGAGGCTTCAGATAGTTTTTTTCTTTTTTAATTTATTGCTTTGAACTTAAGGTATCTAGTTCTTTAAGATCTTGCCCTAGAAAAATTATCTTTGGCACAGAATCTCTTCTGATAATGTTGAAAGCAAGCATGAATTTACTGGGCTTTTGTAGAACATGGCTATATTTCTCTTGTGCCTTTAATTACGCTTGTTTTTATTTTTAATAAATTTCTTGTCCAGTTATTTTCCATTAACTTTGATACCCTTTCTCATTGCCTAGAAATGCTTTTAGCAAATTCTGTCAATGTTTGTGACTGAGCTTCATTCGCTAAGATTAAAGACTAGCTCCTTGTGATAAAATGAGATTTTTAGAGTTATTTTAACAAAATTTTCTCATAGCTTGTAATATTTTGCAGAAATATTACTAGAAAACTGTTAAAATATTTTTTACTGTAATGGTTTTCGAAAAATTTTTTTAGAACCAGTAGTGTTTTGGATTCTTATTGATGGATAATATTAATCAAAATGGACTAGATATCTAAACCTGTTTTATTATTCAGGTTTTTGTACAGATTTTTTTATTTTCAATTTTTAGAATCCACTTAAAGAAATGTATGGCATGTTAGCTTGCAAAGCTACTTACCCTTTCATTGTAAGCAATGCTACTGTTTCCCAAGATGTTTATTAGTGATATTTTCTGTTTATGCAAACATTTTTAGTCTTGCTTTCAACAATAGATTCATTCTTGATTTTGGTAGTTGAGTTGGTGTCATAATACTAAATAGCTTAGCCAAATTATGTACATGTTGGCTTTTTTCTGCTTTTCTTTCACTGTTGTCTTTCTCTTTAAAACCTCAAAACAACTTTTTTCCATGTTCTTAGTCTAATTATTCATGATATATCTATTTATTGTTATTAGGATATTAAGCTATTTATTGTATTGTTTTCTGTACCTTTTTCACGGTGGCTTTCTCCAAGCATGATTAAATTATCATTGGTAACAAAATCTTTGAGTATTTTAATTTCTCATTGAATGATAATGTTTTTTTTTTTTACTGATTTCCTTGTTCACTCAATGGATATCTCTATTTTGCCAGTAGTTCATATTTTAAATTCTCCCATACTTGAAGATTGCTTTGAAATTGGTATTATTTGATTTATTCTTTAAGAAACTGGTTGTAATTAATTTCTGCTGTATATTCTTGATTTCTAGCCAAAACCTCCAGAGTACTGCATGATGATGATGATGATTTTCTTGTGCTATTTACAATCCCATTTGTTTATATTCTAAATAATGTATGGTTCATGCTTTAGTTCAAGTATGTGTGTAGTTTATTCTATATTGTGGAAGACTTTCTTATTAACTTTACATTACTTTTTGGTTATTTTCTGTGTTGCATATCTGGAGAGGCTGTATTCTTTATGTATTCTCATTGCTTCATCCATTAGTATCCCTCTAAATTAATTACTTAATTTTTTTGTTAATATTTATTTTGAGTATGCCTTTTTTTCTTTTTTAAAAATAAGAATCACAATACACTTTTCAGAATGCTATATCAAGATTAAAAGCTAACAATCTTCTAACATCTCTTATATTGATGACTATTTGACTCTCTACTGTGTGGTTACATTCGTGCCATTCTTGTACACTTACTTTTAGTGACCAATTTTTTTTAAAACTACTTTTACATCATTTTTTTTCAGGTAGAAAAGCAATGGTCTGTCTTAGATCGATTCTTTACAAACTTGGGACATCAAATGATATCATATTTGTTAAGTGAGAAAGGATCTTCTGAGAAGAGTATTTATTTACTTTGATGCAAGGTGCATCACTTCAAAGCTAGAAGTTCTGAGTCATTAAAAATCTTTTCATTCTGTCTCTTGGGTGAATTTAGTAAGACGTTTATAGCTAGGGAAGCCAAGTTGGACGATTGATTGAGCAGTAGAACTTAGTGGAAAAACTGATTTATGCTTTTGCATATTGTTGGTCCACTCCATTTACTGTTAATTTTATATTTATTTAAAACGCGTCTTAGACATAATTATAAAATATGGCTGATAATAATTTTCTTAGTTTTGTCTTGATAAATGTATTCATCAATAAATGTAGTCTAGAATCAAAGTAATTCTGTAAAATCAGAATTTTTTGTGATAAATAAATTTACATTTGAATGTAATTTAATTACGTGTTAAAACATTTAGCTAAAGTTATTTCTCTTAAAATGGGTTTTGTCATTTTACATTTATTTTGCAAAAGTTTGAGATTTATGAAGAAAGAAGATGCTGAATTTTAATTCATATATTTAGTACATGCACACAAAAACAAACCCTTCATTCAGAAAACCAAAACAAATATTAGTTAAATGAAAAAAAAAAATGATATTAATAATTACTGTTGAGAATTTGTAAGTGAACATATAACTATACAAATTTGTGTCTATAATAATAATAAAAAAAATGCATCTTGCAAAATTAAAATAGTTTTATGTAGAATTCCAACAAGAGAAATTTTTGTAATGTAAATTATCTATTTCTTAAGAGGAGCATTATCAATTAAAATGTTAATAGTTGAAATATTTTATCAATGCAAGGATATTTAAGTATTTAAATTTAGAAAGCTGAAAACATTATAAATTACTTTGAAGTATCCGTAATTTTTTGTTTTATTTATTTTAGCAGACATTGGATGTACTTGCATTCTTTGGTGTTAATTACAAACAAATGACTTACTATATACACGTGGTTCAAAGTTTGGGAGATATTAAAGCTGTTCAAATGGTTTTGAATAGCTATATTACATAACTAGTTGGAAGCAAATTTTTCTGGCATGTTAAAGAGGCAAACTGTTTGTAAAGCATCTGATAGTAATATGAGGTAATGCACTGAATCTTTTGTTGAAGATAATTTATTATAAAGCAATAAAAAATAAATGTTTTCCAGCATAACAAAGGTGATATTTGTAGTTAGGAATATTTTAAGTTGAAAAGAGAATTTCTATTTATGCAAGTTTTTCTTTTAAAATATGTATACCCACCCGCCCATGGATTTTTTATGGTTAGAGCTGTTTATTACAGTAGCTTCTCCCTACCAAGATAAGATCTCTGAAATGTCTATATTTTTAACTTTTAAAAATGATATTGTCAGCAGGTATGCGTGTTACTATTATTACATTATAGCTGTTCACAGAGATATTTCCATTTGGCTTGGTTTTAGTCATTGCATATTTTGTAAGATGTTTTTTGCCGAATACGCTGCAGATATTTCAAAACAACCATCAGGCTAACCTTTTTGGTTACAAGAAGTGAATGCCATGAAATTTGTACATATAGGAGACTAGGGGAATCTGCTTCAAATAAAGATGCAATTTAGCTTGTTTCTATATTTCTCTACCCTAATTTTTGTCTCTTTAAAGTAATACTTATTCTTGATATATTACCAAATTTTGCTTTGTTTCACTGGCATATTAATCACTAAGAAGTATACACAATCTGTTACCACTCTAGTAATTTAATCAATGGTAATATAACTAAATCTGTTATATTGAAAAGGAAAAAAAAAATCATTAAGATCATGAATATTCTTTTCATTCATTAACAAATGGCCATAAAGTAGGCATGTGTTTTTTGTTAAAAAAAAAGACAGCTGTAACTATAATTTAAATGGAAAGAATTGAATAAGAAAATAGTTTGAAAATGTTGGAAGAGGAAAATCTGTACACAAATAAGGCCTTTGTCTAAAATGTATACTTGACATTTGGATGATATTAACCTTGTGCCATTGACATTTCAAAGAAATTATCTGAAAATTCAAACAAAAATGAGAGGGGAAAACAAAGGGAATTCATAATGCGTTATACAATAAAACAACTTTGTGCCCTCATTGTTAGTGTTATAAATTTTCTTGCATTTCTGCTGATGCAATTACTATTATTGCTGAGTTGTCATTGCAAATTAAGTTTAAAAGTGGTTTTACTGCATTTGATGTAAATAAGAATTCCCTTTGTGCATTTATTGTTGCTTTGATGTTTGTTGGTCTCAAATCATCATGCCTAACACTTAACCAAATATCTGTATATTTAGAATTTTATCTCTCTTTAAAAGCTAATGCTAGAATCTTTCTTGATATTGCAATAATTAGAATATTTTTTTTAAATATAAAAACTTGAATAATTATTGCAGTTTTGAATATAAGAGACTCTTGCTTGCTTTTTCATTGCTACTTAGATTGACTTTTAAAGAAAGCTGATCAGGAATTTTGATGAAATAAATAAGTAGTTTTGAGATTTTGATGTCGAAATCACTGTCCTTACAGCCTTTTATGTTTATGTATTAAAACCTAGCTAGGAAACATTTTGCACAAAATAAAGCAAACTTTACTCTTTTTAAATATCATAAAATCTTTCCTTATGAAAAGAAAAACCACATCTCTCTTTTTAACATTGAAACTCTACGAATTTGAAAGTAATACTTGAGTAGGATACTTATGCTTCCAAATTGATACACATTATTGTAAACTTTATTTGTCTTTTATTTGATGAGACATCTTTTAAGTAAGATTGACATTTTCCTGTAGAAAGAATGCAGGGCTACTCTCTAATGGACTTCCTTTTGGACTAGGATATGTATGCGATATGGAACATCTGTAAGGCAGCATGGATTCAGAAATGATGTTCTATTGCATTGTTAGTAGTACAGTTGACAATCACTAATCCGGCATCATTGGGACCTGGAGGGTGCCGGATTAGCCATTTATCCGGATTATTGATTGATTAGGTTAGAATACACCTAACCCACTAGCTAACCACCTCATCCTAAAATTAAAATACCCAATGACTCTGTACAAGTTGATTAATAAAGAAAAGAGAATTATCAAATGAAATTCAAGTGAAATTTTAATGAAACCCAGGTAAAATAATTGGTCCACTACAAGTAATTCTATTGATTTACACAAGAAAGATCATCACTGCCACTTCCAAAGTGAAGAACTGAAATGTGCAACAAAGAGCACATTTACATGTCCTGAGTTGAAGGGCTGTCAGGATTCTCATCTTCATCATCTTGTAAGGTGAGTGAGATATCAGGAAGTGATGGTGACGGTGGCAACACATCTGGGTGAGTAGATGTCGAAGGCAGTGGATTGGCAAGTGATGACTCCTCTGGACGCTTTCTAGCTATTTTTTTGAATATATCTTGCAAGCTGAGCTGTTTCATATATTTTGGCCTTTCTTTGATTAGTTTATCCTACAGCATGTAAATGTTCATTATTTCTTGCTCAGTTATAAAACTGCGTTGCTCTAGACCTTTCAGCAGTTCACCTGTCAGCTGAATTAACCGATCAATAGAAACTCTTTCTGCTACATCTTCCTCATTTTCATCACTACTTTCTCCTTCACTGGCTTGTTGCTGTGGACTTACAACCATTTGTACAATTTCTGAGTCAGTATAATGATGAACAACAGATGCATCTTCATCAGCAGTCATCCATTCCTCAATGTTATCTTCATCCAGCCTTGATGAAAGATCTGTCACAGTAGGATTGATCAGATCACGAGCAAAACACAACAGATCATTTATAAGCTGCTTTTCCTTTGAAGGCCTAAATCCTGTAAAGTTTTGTTCAAGATGTTCACCAGGTGCTGTCTCAAACATTAACCCTGGCCACAATTTGTCCCATCCATTTTTCAGTGTGGATGCCTCTACAGATTTCCAGGCATTGGCAACACAGTAAACCATATCTCTCACATTATATTCATGAAGAAACTCACGTACAGGCTTCCCAGAATTAACTCCACTCAGTAGGCGCCTCATAAAATGAGTGCGATACTTCAACTTTAAAGAACGTAATATGCCATTGTCCAGGGGTTGAATTAATGAAGTGCAGTTAGGTGGGAGATAGATACCGAAAACATTGTTCTTCTTTTGGATGTGCGGAACAGTTATCTAAAATAAGCATTATCTTACAGTTATGGTCCAAGCCAATAGAGTCACAGTGAGCTCTTGCTTCGGGGACAAAGTAATTCTGAAACCAATCCAATGTAATTTCAGTTGTTATCCAACCTTTTTTGTTGCCACGGTAAATTACAGGAAAATGTGTCATACCTTTGAAAGCTCTAGGACGTAAACTTTGACCAATGACCAGCAACTTACACCTGTGCATTCCTGCAGCATTGGAGCAGCCCAGCACAGTAACACGATCTTTTGATGCTTTATAACCTGTCGGCGATTCTGCATCCTCTGATTTCTGAGTTGTTCTTGGCGTACATTTCCAAAAGATTGCAGTCTCATCTGCGTTGTAGACCTGGTCAGGACTTAAATTTTCATCACTTACCAACTTGGCGAACTCGTCAACAAATTTAGCAGCTGCGTCCTTGTCAGCCGATCGTTTTTCACCACACACTGCACGAAACTTTAAGCCATGCCGATCCTTAAAACGCTGCAACCACCCTTCACTGTAATCACACTTATGTTCCAGTCAGAGTTCTTCATGAAATATTTTGGCTCGTTCCTTCACAAGATCACCTGACAGTTCGATACCTTCGCTTTCACGCAACTTAAACCACTTCATCATTACTTGATCTAGTTCTGCACTTTTACCAGGTTTCATTGTTTTCCTTTTAAACATCTGTTTCTTCGACTCACTGTTAACAAAAAAACTGAGTAACTTTTCTTTCTGTTTCTTTATGTCGTAAACTGCCGAAGATCCAACACTGTATAATTCACATAAACTTCTCACAGACACGCCGCTGTCAAGTTTTTTCAAGAGTTCAACCTTTTCTGTTATGGACAATGTGCAGTGTTTGCACTTTACACCACGAAAAGCACTTCCTTTATTCATTGGAACCATGGCTGGGGCTAAAAGTGACCTAGTTACAATAATAAATGTTGAAAATCAAACAGGAAAAGCTTGCCTGTGTTTACAACCGACACTGGTGTGTTGATGCAGCAAATAGCGCCACCAAATCGTAGCGGCAGGTTGGCGCGGCGACCCAGGAAATTTGAAATTACGATAGCCAAAATTAGTGCTGGATTACTGATTGTCGGATTAGTGAAAGTCAACCTGTATTGCGTTTCTTAATTAATTAAGGTAAACAAACACCTTTTGGTTATTGTAGATGTTATTTGTGTAATAGCAATAGAGAAAAACTGTAAAGAAATTGTTAAAAATCGGGAACTTCCATTCTGTTAATCAACATTGTTCTCATGATTATATACTCTCTTTGCACTGGTTATAATTAACATGTTCTTTTAAGTGTAAAATTATAACATAAAGATATCACAACAGGCATGATATTTTATGGAACTGTGAACCAAAATCATGATCTGTTTTGATAGGGGACGTTAAAACCCAAACATTAATCTAAAGAGGTTTGCAGACAATACTGACAAATGTATGATTATTCAACCAGGAAATAGGAAAATTATAACTATGTGGCAATACTGAATTGAGAAACAGTTTCAGAAGTGGATCTTAAGAGCAAAAATCTGAAACGTGGAGAACAATGAATTTCAGCTGCTAGTAGAGCTAACAAAATATTAGGACTACTTAAATATAATTTCAAAAATAGACAACATAAAATTTTAGTTTTATGATGTTCTTTGTACACATTTTTGTTAGTCTCCATACCTGGACAGCATATTTAAGAGAAGAGATTGAATTATTAGAAGCATGTGTTCACTAGACTGTTTTCAGGTTTGAAGCATAGAGAATATGCCAGTTGACTGAAAATGTTAGTTACCCGAATTAAGAGACAGACTTGATAGAAGTTTTCATATTTATTTATTTTTTGACCATCTTCAGTTACTAGTACTGGTGGTCATAATTACAAGTTAAGATTTCTGCACTGCTTGATATTATAAAACTTCCTGAAGTAATAGCGCTGTTAATCCTCCATTGATCCCTGGCATAAACTATGATGGCTTCTTATCTCTTTGTAGTAACCACTTACCTAAAATACAATTAATGGAAGTGTTAAAGGTACTGCATAGGGGTGCACCATTGACTGGACACTATAATATGTGGTGTATGTAGATAAAATTCAAAATATCTAAAGTACAACTTGCTGAAAAAACTTCAAGAAAAGAAAACCAACAAACACAGGAGCTTGTGAAGGCTCTTTTTATTACTGATAGATGTGATTTAATTCTATGACAAATGTAAAATGTGTTTTTTTTTTTTTTAAAGTGATAAGCAATAGATTTTTTCAACAAATTTTGCTGACTACCTTACAAATGATGTAGTGTTTAGCATAAACAGTAAATCATTTTATTAATTAGTCTAACATTTATTTGCATTAGCACATTTATTTGTGAAGCAGATATGTATGCTATGATGTTGTTCGATTAAAAAAAAATACACGGAAACAATAGATTTAAGCTTATAAGACAATTTTGTTTTCAGTGATAGAGAAATAATAAACCTTATTTTTTCATTACAGTATGTTATAATGTATTAAAATAAAGTTATAAAATCTTAAATGTTTTTTTTTTTTAATTTAAAATTCAAAGTGTAAAATAGTACAAACATTTACAAATACATGTCTGAGAATGGAGTACAATTTTAAGGGTGATAATTAAAATATGATAAATGCATTTTAAAGTTACTGTTTTTTTAAAAAAATACATATTAATAAAATCAAACTAATTTGACAAATTAAAATTTTTTCATTGTTTTTTTTTTTTTTTTGAATAATGTTATTTGGTGACTATTAAAGTGAAAATTAATAGCGTTTGATGGATTAATCATGTAAGAATTTCTACAGAAAGATAATTTTTGATTTGCTTTCCACAAGGGGGAAAAAAAAAGAAAATTACATTGCCATATACTTATGGAAAAGTATTTTAAATTGAGGAAATATTAGATTTTAAAAACTTAAATAAAGCCTAATAATAAATGGTATATTATAAACATAATGCAATTGAAAATAAACAAACAAAAAAAATCTACTTTAGGATTTCAAAGATAAACAGAGCCTATCTATGCAGGTGTATGAATTTAGAGAATATTTCCAACATTCATTAAATCAGAATACTTCAATACATAACTTTGCTGATGGCCAAGATTTCTGAAAACACATTTTACAATCCACTCTGATTAAATGCTTGCCTTTTATAAAACTAAAATTTGTTCAATATCAGCCCATTCTCTCTCTCTCTCTCTCTCTCTCTCTCTCTCTCTCTCTCTCTCACACACACACACACACCTTTTATAGACTATTTGTTAATAATAGAATTGCATTTCATTAGGCACAACTGTGTTGGAACTCTTCAAGATGGCTATAATCAGTTGCAATAATTTTAAAAAAAAGATGCATTAACCCGCATTTATGGTATGTTAAATGATATTCACTAAGAAACCGTTCTTGAGTAAAGCTGAATATTATTATGATTTCTTAGAGGCATTTACTTCATAACTGATCATTATTTTTATAATTCTTAATTCTTTACAACTGTTAAACTGATTACATATTGAAAGTATAACAAAAATTGATAACATTTTGTAAATTCTTACAGAATATGTAATTTTATCCCCCTGATTGACTTAAGTGTTTACTTATTGTTTATTTTATTTTCTTAAAAATGTAATATAAATTGACCGTCCATACGTTCTCATTGTAAATATTGGTATGAATTTAAACTAGGTCTTTGTATATCCTTTAATTACCTAGAGGCTTGTCTTTTGGATTGTTGCTACTCCCTTAAAGTTATTAATAGGTCCTTGTTCAAAGGTGACTAATTTACAAAGGTAAATGGGAATAATAATTTTTTTTTTTTTATTTGGACAAAGTGTTGGAAAAAGTTAAGAAATAAATAAATTGTAAATCCAACAAAAGTGAATTTATATTTGCTGAACTATTTTCTTGTTTGCTTACAAGGTCTCTGTTAGCTTGGCTATTTTAACTAAGGTTAACCTACTGGTGTTGGTTTGTTTTTTTGTCTTATATCTTCATTGATGCTTTCCTGGTTGAGTAATAAAATTGTTTTATCTGTTATCTTTATTGTTATTAATTTCCAAGGTTATTTTCTGTTAAGTTCTATTGTCAAAATAGGGAGTTGGAGGGGTTTTATTGATCCAAAACCGAGGAAATTGGGCTGAAAATCATTTTACTCTTTTAAATGATTAATGTAATTATGTACCTAATAAAGTATTTGTGTAATATAATTTCAAAATCTTTTGTTGTAAATAGTATTATTGTGTGTGTTTGCTTGCTATTGGAATTTACTTCCTATTGCCTTCTGACCTAGAAATTTGAGATGTTTCCTCTATGTTGGAATGATTATTACTAGAGCTTCAGTGGAAGCCCACTGTATTATCTGTCCATATTTTCTTTTTTTTTTTTTCTTCCTCCCTCCTTTCTACACTGTAGCAACTGTCATCTCAACACTAATTTATTATTAGCCGCATACAGTTGGCTAATACACAATAATAGACACGAATTAAAACCCTGAGTTATAACTGTTATGCTAACCAAATTATTAATGATTTTTTATATCTGGAACTGGGGAATTATCCAGAAAACATCTGAAGGTAACTATAGCTTGGCCTAAAAAAAAAAAAATTTTTTTTTTTTTAAGAAGTCTACCATCTATGTAAGTAATTCTGGTGCTACTGTGATTTATAAGCCATTCTTCCACCTTCCAAGATGTGCCATCTGGCTAGTCTGTTTACTTCATTGTGTTGAGCATGGTGTTCTGTACTGGAGACACATGGCAGCAGTCCACTGTTGTAATAGCTGAATAAGTAATGTTTCTATAATAGGCTCATGCTTAAAAATAGTTTATTTGGCTTCCAAGGCCTGTTAAGATACTTCAACACATGATAAATAGGTGAAAACAAACTTATCATTTGGAGTTTAAATCTTTAAAAAAATTAAAATAAAAGGAAATAATTAAAATTATTTGTTTGTGTAGTGAATACAAGAGAGTATTTCCCAAAATGCTATACTCTGCTACAAGTATGAAATGTTTATTAGACTCGATTTTGATAGCAAATAAGAGTCCGTTTAGTTTTTTATTTATTTAAATTTAGAATGTAAATTGACTTTTTACGTCTTGCTTTCTATGGTTGCAACAACACCCTGATTTGATTTTATTCACCTATTTGGAGAAATTCCTGTAAAACTACCACTGTCTCATTTTTATAATTTGAAAACCACAGGATTTGGGCAACTTCTTACCTACTGAAGACCTACCACCACACTTCATTTTGAAGGTTATTTAGAGGCTAGCTAATAGTTTTTAGAAAAGTTATGAGAGGAGGAAAAATATAAATACTTTATTACGTTTTTTTAAATAAAGTGTTGGAAATGTTTTAATGAAAGTTGTCTTTGTTTGAAATTTAGTTTTAATTTAAAACACAGCTATTCATAAAAAAAGTGATTTTGCCATTATTACTTAAAATATACTGTCTAGATGAATTAGTGGGTTATATTTGCGTAATCAGATGTAGAAGGTAGCAGTTAGCACCACAATACATCCTTATGTGTATGGTTATAAGTTATATTAAGAAGTGATTGAAAAAATATGAAGCATTTCATTAATGTATGTAGTTACGATGTAGCTATTTGTAGCTGCAGTGGAGATTCTTGTAGCAACAGAAGTGCTCTACAGCTGTTCATACTATTAAAAATAAAATCTCACTTATAATTGATGCAACTTGAACTTTTACATAATTTCTATCAGCTTCATGTGTGGAAGTTTTTTTTTTTTTTGTCTTTAGTGTTATTTTAACGTTGAATGATTCAGTAACAACACATTGCAACAACTTCTTTTTTGCCAAACTAACATTTTAACATGTTGTGCATCATTGGTGCCCAGAACTTCTTACGCTGCTAATGATTACATGCTGTGCCAAGTGAATTATAGAGAGTTTCATTTGCTACATAATATAATGTGGCTAGAGTGGAAATAAGACAAAGGTGTTTTGATGATATAATGAAGATTACTTTCATATTTATGATTCCATAAACTGATGATATATTTAATGCTATTGCTTCATTAAAAGGCAGGAAATGGATTAGTATCATGGGCTCATTTACATGATACATCTAGCCGTATTGTATGAACAACTCCGTAGTATGCAGATTACTATTATAATAGATGTAAAGATCGCTATTATTTTTTAGCAATTAATATGCAGTATTTGAACAAATTACCAGAGTTATTTACAGGCAGACAGTGAAGAGACTTGTTTACAGGAAAAGACGGAAAGCTTCATCTTTCTATGTCTTATTTACAGAGCTGTTGGATTTTTTCCCCAATAAAAATTAGTTGTCTTGGTTGTATGCAAGTAGATATCGCATGAAATAAGTATATATTTGATACTTTTTTCAGATTTTTAATTTTTATATAAATACTAAAATTGATCTTAAAATACTATTAAAATATGGATTTTTTGTTAACTGTGTTCATTAAAGATAATCAATACATAAGTCTATTTTATATATTTTTTCAACTTTCAAGAAGTCCATTCCCAACCAAAAGTGGGGATATTTTAAGCCAGCATCATTTTAACATCACTGCTGTTAATTTTACCACACCTTTTTTGTGTCATCTGAAATTTTCCTAACTTGATGATTGAAAAAATATTTTTTAAAATAGGTTGAGAATTATCTTCTAATATCAGACATCTTTATTAATCATTTGTGGAAATTCCTGCATAAAATGTCTTGCAAAAATCATGGGTAAGGGTGATAATACTGTTGTTTATCTAAATTATTTTTCTAACATTTTCTGGAAACCCCATGAAATTCAAGCTGGATTTTTTCAGATTGGAAAACATGTAGGCCGTTTCGAAGCAATTCAGTGTCCATTATTTTCCCTACAATTAATGCTACGTTAACTGGTCTGTTGTAATTATTGTAACAAGCTTATTTGCATTCTGCTGGTACATTCCCACTAGTTGTGCTACATGCTAAAAATGACAAAACCTTATGTTTTCATGCGGTCTGATTTCTCTACCTACTTGGCTAAACAATGTTCATATTTTTCTTCTTTAAAGGTAAACATCAGTGGCACTGTCATACATTAAAACTTCTGGCAGTGACTCCTAGCATTCTTGAGTAAAGACACTAGCAAAATAAGTATTGAATATGTTAGCTGCTGCTTTACCATGTTTGTCTTTAACTTGCTCCACTATCTCCTTACATGTAGTTTTTCTTTAACCCGTGTAAAAGTGTTCAGCAGGTCTACATTTAATAATATCTGCTAATTTCTGTTTCTTAATTAATTAATTTTTTCAGCAGTAATTTGAATAGTACATATCTTTTGAACATCGATTTGAATAGTTGGAAGAAAAAATAATCTCCCACATAGGATTTGTTGGTTTAATCCCTAGTTTTTTTGTATAAAAAAAAGGACATTGAGAATTCAGATGAAAAGATTCATTTATTTTTAGACAAAGAAAATGTAGTTTTCATACAAAAAGTACTTCCTATCACATTTCAGACCTGTTCCTGAACAGTAAGTACCTTGTTAGGCTTGATGAGTTTCTGTATATTTTCTTCATTATAAATTTAATTTTTATTGGTTTTTTTTGCACATAAACAAATATTATATATAAAAGACAAATTTTGGATTCCTATAGTTTTTTCTTTCCTTAACAGCATTAACACAGAACACTTTTTTTTAGCTTTCTCACAACAAATATTAAATTAGTTTCATTTGTTTGCATAATATATGTGCACTATATCATTACATATATCTCACTAATTTTTAAGTTGATGTAACTTTTTTCCCTGATACTACTAGTTTCTTCATATGCTAAGATTAATTATAAATTTTCTTATATCTACCTCTTAGGAGAATAAAATGGCTTTTCACCATTGGTATTCATCCAGGTGTGAAACACACATAAACATTAAAGCTGCTACATATTGTTGGAAATGTGATTCCAACACTGTTGAAGTCAATGACAGTATGATAATTCGTAGCTAAACGATATCAACAAAAATGGCAAAAATATAAGTGAACCATAGTCACAGAAAATGTAAGAGAACAAAGCAAGCATAATGTACTACTGGCATGGCACACTTAGGGAAAAAAAAGCCACATTATTTTGAAGTTAGTATTCTGTGTAAAATACACAGTGCTTTCAGTAATTTGAATATACAAGCCAGCATTAGCCAGTTTCTTTTGGCATCCTCACCCCCCTTTCCCTTATCTATAGCATTGCATAACTCTGATAACAAGAGATTTAAAAAATCCATAAAATTAGAACTTATGTATAAAATTAAGAGATTGGTATTTCATAAAATGAGGAGAGACTATAAGATGATGACTTATTGTCTGTAAGTGAAATATGAAGACATTGGTTTGCTGAATGATGTAACATTTTATCTTTAGAAAAATTACAAGTTTATTTTTTTAAATGTGGAAAGAGATACATTGTGTAGCTCTGGTCATTCTTTATAGCTTAAAAATATTTTTTAGACATTAAGTGAAGTAGTAGGTGACTACACCCTCTCTTTCTGAGAGAGGATGTAGGTGGTACATTGCCTAGGATGTTAATAGATTTAGACGAGAGACCTGGGACCAATAGGTAATCTGTTCAATGGTTTATCACTCATTAATTCTGGACATTTGATGGGTAGTTTTACTCTGCTTATTGTTGGTAAAGTGTATTGTTGTGTGCAGCAATAACATTTGTTCAGATAAAAAGATATTAAAAAAAATTGAGCAAGCTATAGAAATGGAAAAATAGCAGCAAAAAATCATCTTTTCAGAGCAGTAAGTACATAGAAAGTAAATGGGCAATGGATCAGATGTAAATCACTTTTCTACAAATTAGTTAAGTACATTACATGATATTAATAATATTATCTTTATCAAATAAGCATTGAAAAAGTGATGAAAAATAAAAAGAAAATTTTTTTCTCTCAATGACAGCTGTAGTTTAAGAAGAAAAACAACTGTATATTTATATCTGTATGGAGAAGAAAAAAAAAACAACATTCCCATGGTGTCACAGAAATAGTATTTTTACAGACATTTTTGAAGTTTTTCTTTTTTAATTGTATACTGATTTTAGTAAAAAAAATATTAACTTCATAGAGTTTTTCTGCCTATTCATTATTTGAAACTAATGATACCTGGTGCCATTGACATTGAATGGGTTTCTTAAATATTTATGTCTATGCATGGAAGTTATTTTAGCTGATACATTGTGAAATTAGGCAGATTTTGTTCTCTTGTTTTCAGATTTGTGGTGTATTGTATTGCTTAGAAGTTAAATTAGATTTTAAGTATCAGAAGCAGTTGTTTCCCTTTGGTCATCTTAAAAGTGATAACTCTAAGCTAGCAAACTTTTTAAATGTCTTATTTACACTGATGTTCTAGAGTTTGCAAAAGTATTAATTACTAATGTTTAGATAGATATACTTATAATTTCTTTTTTTCTTCTGCTTGAACTTTCCAGAATTTGATGATGATGATAATCCAAGAAAAAGAAATGTTAATATTCTTATCAACTTAAAAAAAAATTTTATTAGTAAAAAAGATATCTGGAGTAAAATGGATTAGTTTTTGTTTTTCTTTTGATAAAGATATTTTTCAATTTATTTAAATCTATTTTATTTTTAAATAAGCACGAGTAAGTGTTTTAGTATCATTAATCTATTCTGTTATTTCTGAATGAAAGATTTGTGATAGCATGCCAATTTTGGTCCTAAATGCTTAACTTTTTAAAAACTAAGATGCTCCTCTAAAAATTTAGTGCATATACTTCAGTAGAGATCTGATAGAATTTTTTTTGAAAAATTTGAATATTTGAGATTTTTATCAGGTTTGATTAAGTACATTATATTAATGAAACAAAGTATTATTGGTGATATATATCTATTGTTGTTAGACTGGAAATTTTTCTGAAGTTCATCAGCTATGGTTAAAAATTTTATGTTGTTGCTTTTTTGAATCAGTACATTAATAATATTACCAGGAATGTTTAGCTTTTGGTTTGAAATATAAACTAAAGTTTATTGTTGCTTTTGATAGGTATTGTTTATGCACACTTAACCAGATAGCTGCAATAGTTTAAAATTATTTACTATGATTTGGTTGTTATTTTGCCTTCAGTGTTTCCTTAAAGGATTTTAAAAATGTATTTACATTTTATTTTAGGCTTTTTGCTATCCAAAATATTTAATCTCATTGGACATGCTTTATGAATAATGATCTTAAACATCTTTTAACAGTAAGAATTATGGAATCATTAGCATTTACCAGTTCAGCTTAGTGTTAAAACTTTTTCTTGCCTCAGTATTTATTCCATAAAGTTTTTTTTAATCTTATTTATTAACAACTTTGCATCTGTAATTCTTATTTCCCTTCTCTTTATCATTGTTATGAAAAAATGCATTCCTTTTGATCCAAGTTTTTTAGAATTTCTACATAATTTTATCATTTGAGATAAGATAAACAAAAATATATATCTGGCAGAAATTGCATGATTTTTTTCAAAATTTAATTTCTTTTTAACACTAACTATTATGACTAAACATTTTCGCCGCTTTATTATCCAAAGAAAGTGGTGATGATAAATGTATCTAATAAGCATGTATAGTAGTTTACCATGTAACTGGTGTGGGTGGGTGGGGATTGGGAAAAGATTGTAAAATGAAAAGGTTGATAATGTGCCATCGGTGTTTGTTTATCAATTTCAAATACATGTAAGATAAATTTATATGTAAATTAATGTATCCAAAATAGGCTCTAGATTAAAGTATTATAGAAGTCTAATTATGATAATAAGCCTTACAAGTATTTAGTTCAGAAACCTAAATGTCTAAAGTTGATCATCTACTTTGTACCTTTTCCTCATACATTTTTTTTTTTTTACTGATTATTTTTGTTAATGCATTTTTAAAATCCATATCATGATAAACCTGAGCATGAGTTTAGAAATTCTTCATAATCTATTTTTTTTCATTTAATGTAATACAATAATGTATTGTAGCATGATGGCATGGTAATCCAATAGTAGACTACTGGAGTGCTAAGGTTGAGGGCCAGGGTTAGATTCTTGTAAAGGACTGAAATGGTTTGGAGTATATATCCCTGGCATGGTTTTTTTTTCTTGTTCTTCTTCAACAGTCAGTTGTGGGAGTTTCTCCAGGTTTTGCCTGCCTTTCCACATTTAAAAAATGGAGAAGTTTAGTAGAATTTTCTCTGCCAAAGTTGGAAATGATGGGCCATGCATGGTGCAAATTTGGCAACGCTTCCTGATGGACAACCATGGATGGCACTACTCTCCTGTTTCTACCTCGTAGATGTCAATATCCTTTCAGCAACAAAGCAATAGGGAGTACAGTATGCATGGTTGACTGGTCTAATATGTCATTTAGCTAGTAACAACAAAAAAGCATTTCAACTAGTATTGTTATGGAAGTCATGCTTTTAAACAAATGAAGTTAATTTAAAACAACCGTTTTTTTTTTTTTTTTTTGGAGGAGTTTTATGTAAATACAAAATGAAGAGTCTCTTTCTCCCCACAGGCATTGATTATAAAAGAAAACAAAGTAACTACAATGAATATTTCATAAATATGTTTACATCATTTTGTGTTAAAAGATGAATAGAGCTGAAATGAGTGGCAGAATCTGAGATGATGTTACCCATAGGTAATTAAGAAAAAAATTCCTACAACATTATACTGCAGAAGCTGGCACTTGGTCATTAGCTTTTAGTTGAAACTTTTAAAAGTTAACACTTGGAAAAAAAAAAAAAACATATTTAAAGAGAAACAATTCTTGGAGAGCTACTACTGCAATAACTATTTGACTATTGTATAAAAATGATGGGCATACTGGTACAAACAGCAATGAGTGAGAGTGAGTTTGCTGGAAGCCATCATAAGATTTTGAATAGGTAAAAAAAACAATGCATTTGAAGTTGCCTTATTGATAAACTTGTATATTTGTACATTCTCCAAGTTTTTATAGATGTCAGTGACAATCCTAGAAGGGGAAGAAAAATGTTATGCTCAACAATAATTAATGGATAGTATTTTTTTATTTTCAAAAATATTGCAGATGAAGCGCACTGAAGTTTAAATAAGATCCAAAATGTACTAGTTCTCATTTCGTGAACCACTGCTTTCACAAAATATAGAGAAAGAAGTCTGCTTAGTTTACGTTTCCTGATCTAGTGATTTAATGCCAATGGTCTTTTTGCAGATGCATTTTATTGTTTGTTAGCCTGGTTAATTTAGTAAAGAGACTATAAGTAGGTGATAGTATTTTTTTTTTTTTTCCAGTAGCAACTGGTTGAAAATGTTTTGATATGATCATTTTTGGACTTTGTTGGAGCCAATTGTTTAACAAATATTGTACAAGTCACAGATCACAGAACAGAGAATAATAAGTCTTCTGTTTATGAATGTAGCATGCTAAAAATTATTAGAATGCTTTTCAGAATGTGAACCAACTTTTATCTTTGTTTTCTATGAAACTGTACCTCTAGCTTTCATTGTCAAATTTTTCATGCATCTGATATGGCAGAAATCTAAATGTTTTGAGACTTGATAGGAAAAATAATGGATAAAATTTTTCCATATACGCTGCTTTAAATGAAGGACACTCTCTTCGATTGAGTTGTATGAAATTTCATTTAGCACTTGTGCATGGCTACTGAGAAATAAGTTGTTTAATATGACAAACTTTCTCTGAGATTTATATTTGGAGTTGCTGATGTAAGGAAAATTTATGAAATCTTTTGAAATACATAACTTGTCCAACCTGAGATTTTTCCAAAAGTAATAACTTTAAATAATAACTTTAGTCACAGCCATCACAGTTATAAAGTTTAAACTGAATGCAACTGTAGACATTTATTCATGAAAGTCCTACTTTTCTACATAATCTCCATAAACATTCAATGCATTTTTTTTGGCATTTAACAAGGGTGTCAAAGTCTGCATAGTAAAGCTAGTGATTACACCTTTAGCCACTTCAGTTTCACAGCTTGTCACTTTCAAAGAGAACACCATAAAGAGATTTTTCATATAGCTGAAGTGATGGAAGTTAGATCAGGACTGTATAATGACAAATGAATTGATTCCCATCAGTTTTCTGGATGGTGTGCAGGAGCACATTCTGCATGGCTTGTGAAGGCAGGTTCTTTGGTGCTTCTAGACTAAATGCCCCATACATTGAAACCATAAAAAAGGATAAAAGCAGTTTTGTCATCATACATATACTGTACTTCTTGGTGAGCAGATAACACCACAATAAGAATGTGTACACTATGTTAAGTTTTTCATGCTGATATTATCCATGCAACAGGAATAATCCAAAGAACAAACAGTTCAGTGCTATTTCTGGAGAAGATCTAGCAAAGACTCCAATGTTTTTAGCATGTGATCAAATATTGAGGTGGATGCATCATAATATGGAAATTAGTCTGATCTGATGGAGATGGCATTTGCCAGAGGACATCCTATTTGTTGGATACACCATTTCAAAAAAAAAAAAACATTGCCTCATTGTGCCAACAATCCACACTGAGATTAAATGCCCATATTCTTCAGGATAGTGCTACTTGACACACAGCTTGTTTGCCCAAAACAGTCTGGAAGAGAAATAAAGGCATTAAAGATTCTTTCATGAGTCCTATTATTAATGCAGCTAAACACTTGTAGGATTATTTGGATCTTCAGCTAAGAGTAACCTGTTTTTTTTCTTGCCACTATGATGGAACTAATGGAAGTTCTTGCATAGAGATGGGGAACCTGGATCAGACTAAAATATGAAATCTCATCAATGCCAAAAATGAGAGAGGCTGTGTTGTTTTTTGTGTGTTGCAGTACTAGTACTAATATATTGTTAATAACAGGTGTCCAAATTACTACGGTAGGACACTTTATTGCTTACTATCAGTGACTCTGCTATGCTTTCCTAGTTGTGCAAATTTAGCTTTGTTATTGTTTGATATTCCTCTGTGGCAATTTTTTTGAGACCTCAATTTTTCATAGGGATAATGCTCCTTTGCTTTTCTATAAATTGAAAACATTGAGTTTGAGCAACATGAAAGATCCCTGGTTACCTTTAGCATGTTTTTTTTCTCTTTCTGTTAGATGGTTTGTTGCTTGTAAAGTTTATTGTTTAGATGGAACAGCACTTTAATCTCAATTTTTATTTTAGGTAAGCTTTTGATATTTTTGATTTGACCTGTAATTTTGAGTAGCATTTATTGGATAATTAGGCTTTGGCACTTCATTATTATTGGTCCTTTATTTAAATCTTGGTCTTTAATATGTTTGTAAACTATGCTTAATTACTAGCTTTGAAGCTCATCAAATATAACAATTTTATTTTATATGTATATATATATATTTTTATTATTATTTTTTTCTATAGTGGTGTAGATTTGATTTCTGGTTTACTAAGTAAGATTCTGGTGATCTCTAAAGTTGCCTTTCTGTTTACACTCCGTGGTATGGTTATTTTTAGTTGTGTGTCTTGTAAACTTGGTGATAGTTTGATAAGAAATATTTTATTTAAGTTGGTCGTACAGGCATAAAGTTCGAGCTTTCTTGGTGAACTCTCCATATCACTACTTATGAACTAAGAGATTTGTTCTCATTTCTGCCATTCTTTAGTTTTCTTTTATGGAGAATTTCCAGCTTTCCTGGTGGCCATGCAGTGCCTCCACGCTACATTATCTACTTCTGTGTTAGTCTGCTGGCTATGCTGTGGTTGCTTGTTCTCATTGGATCTATTTTAGCCTGAATGTCTTTACTACAGCATTGTTGAATTTAGATTGGTTTTCTGTGGAAATGGTATATTTATAAAAAAAAAAAAAAAAAACTCTAAATCTACCTGACCCTTTTTTATGCTTAATCTTGGATAGTTTTCAATGGCCAAATGAGTAAAAGAAAATATTAAAATTTTTTTCAAAATTACAAGTATGCACATTAGTAATTTGGGCATGTTAAAGATATAATTGTGGAGCTATTGAGTAGGAGATATTTCACTTTACTTTAGCAGACTAAATTATTTGGTATATTATTAGTTTCAAATTATGCTTTAGAAAAAATCTTTCAGTTTCATTATATAAAACTGAATAGTAAAAGAAGAAAATGCTTGTTGCTTTCTGAGTTGCCATTAATCCATCTGCATTATTTTTGTTTTTACAATGTTTTGTGGTTAAAATCACATCTAAAATATTTTGAATTTAGTATTAGCTTATTTAGATGAATAAAATAGTTTGAAACAAGTTATAAAATGAATTTAGAAATGAAGATAAATAACAATACATGTTGATAATTAATCATTTGATTTGCAGTGGTGGTTTAGAGACTGACTCTCTTTTTTGATAAAGAAAACTATTTTTGGTTATAAAACTCCAGGATATTAAGCTATGAATGATTTAGTTTTTTTGACCAGTTTAAAGTTTTACTAATGTCATTCTGCAAAGTCACACTCACTGTTAGGACCAACGTAGTGAAAAAACTAATAATGTCAGGAAGTGTTGAAAATTTCTATTTCTTTTTAGGTTTTCATCAGTATTTATGTTAAGGTATTCCTTCACTTTGTTCTTATGGGGGGGGGAAGTGAAAAATAGCAAACCAAAGGCTGCATAAACATCGTGTCGAATGGATAGATATTTGGATTGAAAACAGTCTTTGTTTCTTTCCTGGAGAACTTTGTTATTTGTGAGTATTGTTCCTGTCTTCAGAGACTAAAGGAACGATAAAGTAATTTAATTTGAGTTTAGTTTCTTTTGAACATCAACACTGCTTATTAATTAAAAAACTTTTTTTCCTTTAACATGTGGTAGAATGCTCTTGAAATGTTACTGATACTTATGGAAATGTTAATATTAACAGCTTGAGCAAGATTTGATCATATTGTTTAATTGGAGCAGCTACTCCTTAATTGTCATTTACAGCAGTTATAATTGGTTTATACTTTTTTTAAAAAAAAATAACAAAAGTAAAATAGGATGCTGTTGTTGTTTACTATGTTTTAAGTGGTCACAAACAGTCAAATTTGCTTACTGTCATATTGGATAAGGGAGCAACTATATGATGGTAAGTGAGTTTGACATGTAAATCACGTAAAAATGTTGTTTAGCACATCTGACTACTCCGGTTTTAAATTAACTTCAGCATCTCCTGCTCTTGTCTCATCACCTGCTTTAACATCCAAATTGATAACCTCACAGAGAGATGATGTCCACAGTTTAGAGTGGATAGAGGACCACAAATTAAATGTAAAATCATGGCTAGTGTACGAATCATAAGAAGTCAATGGTGTTGCTATTGTAAAATCCATTTGGTGTAAAATTTGTCAACAATATGGGTTGGAAGTTTCCAGCTTTTCTGCAGAGACTACAAATGTGAAAAAGGTGGTGGTGATTGTGCATGTAATCATACTTTGGTTGCACATAAAGCCTGCTTAACTTTATGCCATTTAAGAAATTTAATATTTTACATGCACAAACATTCATTTTCAAAGATGGCTTCACAAAACGCACCTACCTGATCAAAGTTATTTTAAAAAAAAATTTTAAGTTATGGAATGACTCAAATAACACAAATGACTTAGCAAAAAGTTCACTAATGTAAATAAAAAAGATATGTGCCCAGAAAATGAAAGAGAAAATTTAATTTATAGTGCATAAAACTAAAAAAAAACAAAACAGAATAAAACCACCTGATTGTTGTCAGAGGTATCATTACTGATTCAGTTTCTTGAATCTCCTTACTGTCATTACTTTTGACACTAAGTCTGTTGTCCTTACTCCAATAATCTTCAATTGATGGACATATAATTATAGTTCTGTTTACCACTATAGACTCTTATCTTCTCCCTGGTGGTGTCCATGTCCAGCTATTGTCAGCTATGCTTGCCTGCCCCTCTCCCTTTGGGCCTTTGTGGGGTAGGGGTTTATATTCTTTGCCACTGGAGTTGGAAATTCACTGGCATTGCATCATCTGGTACATCACTCTTTGGGCTGCCTAACCGGAAAAAACACCGGCATGTTGATCAGGCTGCAGATGACTCACTCAACCTTCCTCTACTTTCTCTTGCTCTCACTCTTCAGATGACATTTGTCCATCATTTTCTGACCAGATGAAAGAGATATCCAAGGCATGAACACTGAGACCGCCACATTGCCAGAAGGAAAGGATTTAACATTGGATTCCATCACGTAGATGACAATAATGCGGTTGGGCAAGTAGCCTGACTAGTAAAGTCACTTATGTGGTAAAATGAATTGATTTAAATAGCTGGAAGAAGTGGTAATTCTCCTACATGTACTTTCCATAACTTAGATGGAAGTGGTCATTAAATGGCTCATGAATGCCAGCCTGTTTTTTCAGACTTGAAGGTTTGAATTGCAGTTTTTTCATTGTTGGCAATCTTTAAAGTGGTGTGATGCAGATGGAAAAGAATGCTGAAATAAAAATCTAAGTTGTTCAGACCTGCCTGCTTAATGTTTTGCGAAAAATGTGCATTTCTTTACAGGGTTTCTCTGAGCTTATTTTTCTAATCAAAATGATTGAGTATCAGGTGGCACTTACTTTAATAATAAAGCTGCTATAACTGGGGTATGCTTTGATGAACTGAGGAATTTTGCACACAACTGTTTTATCTGTGTAAGAGCGATTGTTAATTGACCTGCAACCATGCTATGTTTGAAGCTAGAACCTGTGCTAAATAGTTGCATTGGATACTGCTTTTCAGAGTTTTGGCTTTGATGCAGATGCTTGGAAAAAAAAACTATAGGCTTTTTAGTAGATGAATCTGTTGTTAATTTGGGAATTAAAGCAAGTTCCTTGATGGCTGTTCATAATTCACTGTATGGTCACTGTTTTGAGCTAGCCATTAAAGATTGCTTTAGGAAAACACTTAAAATGTAGTTGAAACTCTTACAGCCATTTATCACCATTACTATTACTACAGAAGCTCGCTAAAAAGACTGGATGGAAAAGCATGTGTTAAAGTCATCTTGAGCCAGTGCCACTAGGTGGATGAAATTAAAGCTCTGATGATAAATGATGTGGTTATTTACAATCTTCTCTCAACTTTGCTAAGACCAATAAAAACCTAGCAGCAGACAGAGATACTGCCAGAGGAAATCTTCACAAGATCACATGGTACCATTTTGTCAAAACCATGTTCTGAGTGAAAGATGTTCCTAATGAAGTAGCCAAAGTACCATTTTTTCCTCAAATTAATGATGTGACCATACCAAGTGAGAGAATTTTTATAAAATGCTTAGCTGATGGTGACAGTTGAAGATGGCCTAAGTTACATTGCATTTAAAAACTAAATTGATGATGGTACCACTTATTAGGTTACTGAAAAAAAAAAACAAAACAGGTTAACACTTGCTGCAGACAATTTTGTGTTCAGAAGCTATTCAAGTGTCCAAATTTTTTTCTGGGGCAACTTGGCCAAAAATGGCCTAGAACACAGAGGAGGATGCTAGTCTACATGATCACTTTCTTACAGTCATTCTACTGTGAAAGTGTACTTATTTGTACGAGTTCTGTAGTGAAGTGAAGATTGTATTTTATATACAATATGCAGTCTACTACTAAATCATTTCCTTCTGATGATAGAAGTTTTGAGCTTGCATATCTCAAATTTCTCCTCATTCAGTTGTCTGACAGTGATAGCAACCAACAAAGAGGAAGATGAGCAGAAAGGGGTTGTTGAGTGGAATTTAGACGATCAATGTGCCAATGTTTCCACAGGTTGTTGGTTTGAAAATTAATGTTGCTGATGACACTAAGCCAGTTTCCTTTTTTTTTGTCAACTCATCTTAGAGGATTTTTTTCCACTAAATGGTGAAGACCAACTGGTATGCTGTGCAAGTGTAAAGGAAGGCAGCCACCACTAGGCAACAACTGGACGAACACCATCACTGAGGAGATGAAGGCTTTTATAGCAGTAAACATTACCATGGGTCTTTATTTCGATTTATCCATCTGATTTTTGGAGTACAGATCATAGACTAAATGTGTCAAGTGTGTCAAAGGTCATGACACTAAAGAGATTCAAGAAAATGAACAGTATTGGCACCTTTAAAACAACATTCAAGCATCTGCTTTTGATGATCCTAACAAAGACTTTAGGTTGTATGCTGAGAAAAGTCAGGTGTGTATATTTTGTGGAGCCATTTTGCAAATTGTTCTTCCTTTTAAGCATGTAAAATCCAGTTATCTATTTCATAAAGGATTAATAGAAGATAGAAAGTCTGTGCAAAGGGCATCTTTAAACCTTGAGCTATTTTTGATTGCAATAATTGGCCAGATGAACAAGATATTCTCATTAAAAATTTTGATGCATTGTTACAAAACACTACCTTGTTTGATGCCTAGGCAGCATGGAACTAGTGGTTAGGAGTAAACTTGATTAGAGCTTGTGCACCTTAAATTCTCTATCCACATTTTATTAGTGTGAGAGAGAGGATTTTCTACAATGAAAAAAAATCAAAAGTGACTGGGGAAACTACAATCTGTCAAGTGAAATGCTGGATCAGCTAATGCACATTCAGATTGAAGGTCCCAAGTTGAATGACTACATTCTACAGAAGGCATTTAATAGATAGTGGGTGTCAGGTCTAAGGCAGTGTATCAGACATAAACCTTATGACCCTAGGCAGCCTGCCAGTGGCAATAGTGGTGATGGAAACAGTGATTCCAACTAAATTGTTTTACCCCTTTACAGTCTAGTAAGTCACTTATTAAACTAAAATAATGTGATAATCAAATATTATAAGTTCATCATAAAGAGAGGCCAACTTTTGCCTAGTCAAAGAGAGAAATGAACTACTTAAACCAAAGCCTGACCAAAACAGTAAATTTATTGTGCATTTACCTACTGTTCTTCTTCACATAATACTCTGCACTTCACATGCACAAGCTTCAACTGTTGCCTTTAGCACTAGTTCTTCCTCCATTACTCCATTTGCTTCCTAGCAAAGCTGAGTTGTTTCATTGAATTGAAAGAATAATTGTATTATCCACTCAAGGTGTTGGGGGGGCTTTATGGGTGCTATCCTACTCTTTATAGCCTACCTAGTCAAATGCATAATTTCAATAATAGACAGACTGTATTTTATTCACTTAGTGATATGAGAAGTACAGCAAATGAACGAACTTGTGTGATCATACCAGAGCCCATAGATGGTTTAATGTAATGTTTGCTGTAACACAGCGTACGTTGCACACTTACCTCAAAGAAACTTTAGCTACCAAAATCACCTAGTTTTCTATCATGTTTTGAGTGTGGTGGCAGATACTTTGCTGCCAGTGTTGTCATCGTCTTTTCGTAAATATTTTTAATTTTGGTTTAATTCTGATTTAATTTAATTTTTTTTTTTTTTTTTTTACCATGTTAAAATCACAACTACTGGAAATAATCTCTCTCTCTCTCTCCTCTCTCTCTCTCTCCTGGGGCTTTCATGACCCACTTGCTAAATTTCCATTAATAAATGGTGGTTCTAGATTGATAAACCATTTACATTTCTTTCCCCCCCCAAAAACAAATTCAGAGCTTAATTATAACTTATTTTTTGATCCCCAGTTTTTCTGCCATTTCACATACAATAATTTGCACTGTTTTAGTACATATGCAGGTAGATTTTGTTCTTTCTGCAAGTGTTAATAGGAAGCAAAATTATTAAATAATTGCAGTTGACATGATTTGAGTAAAAAAGTGCTTTATTAAATAATGTAGCCTTTTCACATGTAAGTGCAACAGTGTAAAATGGTTGTATCCTATTCTGCCCTTTTTTTTGTGTGGAACAGATACTTTGTATTGCTTAACTATTTTCATATGCTAGTTAAAGCAGATGCATTTGTGTTAAACAAAAAAATTCTGTTAAAAAGCAAATGGTATGCTTTTAGCATCAACTGGTGATAGATCATGGGGCTTTTGATGATTGAACATTTATGGCTAATGATTTAGAGATTAGACTAAACGACAATCTTTTGGCTACATAATTTCACAAATGTGATCTGCATTCACATTTAATCTACCCATTGTGTGAAGAAAAAAAAAAAAGTTAAAATTTATTTCCCACATTCACAAAAACACAAACATTGCATTAAATAGTTGGATAGGAAGTCATTTTGCCAGTAATTCCTTCATAGCTTTACAGATGGACAGTTTGTGGAATTGATGGAAACTTTTGCAATTTTTATTTAGTTAGAAAGTCAAACTGATCTTGCTGATTTATTCAAATAATCGCTTTTATTAAGATTTTGACTTTAATTGGACAGGAAATTTATACCAAGAAGTACTTGACCAATCTATATGACACTGTTGGATTTATTTAACGAGTATTTATCTACATAATTGGCACTAGCCGTACTAATATTAAGGCAGAATTGCAAACTTCTACCAGGTTTTCCTGATGGTGCCATTATCACTGACAAAGTCATTTTCTTATTTAGAGCGTAGTTTATAATTGAGAACAATTTACTAACTCAAAATATATAAATTAAATCTGGAAAAGGCTGTTAAAGAAAATGAAAAAAAAAAAAATGATGGGAAATAAATAAAAATCTGTTAGTTAAACAAATGTGAGTAAAACAAATCCAGTTTTTGTTTTTTTAATAGCTGGATCATGAATAATGGAATGATCTTGGAGATACTTGACGACATTAACCGTCTTTTATTTTCGATTGCTGCTGAATTGCTAGGCCAAAAAAAAAAAGGAGAGAAAATTCTTTAAATTGTGGGAAAAAAAGAAAAGGGTTATATTAAATTTAGAGACTAACATTTTTATGAAAGAAAGAAGTGTAATAGGAATAATTTGAAACTGGTTTTCTTTTTTAATTTAAGTGTTGGTTGGAAGAGCTGTCTGGGTGTTTTTTTTTTGCTTTTTGACTCACTTAACCTTTGCAAGAGTTTTAAATTTTAATTTCTCCCTTAATTTTATTCACATTCATTATGTGAATCTGATGAAAATCTGAAGATTGAAATGTAAAAACAAGCTGGCTGTTTCAGTTGGTAAAAAAATAAGACTTCAGAAAATTGAATTTGTGTGGATCATTTTTAAAATTTAAAATAGTAATTATTTTAACTATTTTATTCAATAAAGGAAGAATATTGAAATTTTTTAAACACCATAAAATTTTAATTTTTTAAAATCAAATCTTTGATAGCATTCTAATTTTTTAGTGGTTGGCACTGATGTATATGTGTGTATAAATACTTCGAAATACATACTGAGCTTTCTTAATGACTGCATCTCTTGTTGGAGATATATTTTAAAAAATATCTGTTGACTAGAAAACAGCATATAAGCTATTATTGATTTCTAGGTTTGTGTTAACTTTATACTGATGGTTGTGACTTGACATTTTCAGCAGTGGCGTTTGTTCGCAGTGATTTCAATAAGCGTTGCTGTAAATGAATATTTAATAGTTACAAATCTAAAAAAAAAGAAAGATAAGTGTCTGTCTTTCTTTTTTGTCTTGTTAGCCACTGAACTGCAGATAATCACTATTCTGTATAAGGTAATAAATTCAGTTAAAAATGTTATGTAATTTTTTAAAATATTGTATTGTATTTTACACTATAGTCTTAAAGTGTATTTTTAAAGATGCTTTGAAAATGAGCTGAATGAAATACAAGGATTTTTTCCATTATATTTTAAAACTTTTTTCTAAATACTATTTGTGGATATACTTTTATTCTAATTTTATGTAATTTAATATCAGGGATTAACAGGAAGTGGAGACTTTCCCCCCCCCCATTATTATTGGTATAGCCATATATCACCAGAGTTTATCGTTTAAAAACTTTGTGTAAAAAAGAAAAGAGAGAGAGAATGGTGTTGGTGTTTTCTTTTTTTTGTCTCTAGAATTCTTGATTTATGTACCCTTTTATATACTGTTTCACTTTTTTAAAATAACTAGTTTTTGAATATCTAACCTGTTGGTCAATTTCTTTTTCTTTTTTTAAAAATTGAGAGTTATTTTAAGTTCTTCCTGTCACATTAATAAAAGTATTAGCCAATAAATCAATCAGTGACTATACTCTGTTGCTATCATCAGAGTCGGTCTTGAGGACAATTCTTGATATGCAAATATTGGTCCTTTCTTTATTTGAAAATGGCAGGTGCTTTGGTGGATTGAGTAATTAGGTTGATCAGTTGGTCTTTGTGAGGGAATGATTTCTGAAATAGATTACTAGTTAGTTCTTTTGTGGTGAAAAAAGCCCAAAATAATATACTCATTTCTACAAATAACATAACAAAATGTTTTATTTGCATCTGGTATTACATTTTTTTTTCTTTTTTTTTCTGTAGGTATTTGGAACTCAAAAAATAAATGTATCAAAGAAGGCAAAAGCCAGGTAGGTGGGTTATTATTTAATATGCAAATAATTGTATTGTTACAGAATTGTCTTTATTAAATTTTATATAGTAGTGTACTTTATAATTTCAATTTAACCTAGTTATTAAATGATGAATACTATAATCAGTTTTGCCTAATGCAGTAAGGGACAGAAACATTCTTACATCTGATGATCTCCCATGAGCAAAGGTAGAATTAGGCATGGAGAACTTTAAATTGTTGGCTATATCATTTCAAGTAGCGAGATGATTTGAAATTTAAGACTTGTCAACAAGAACCCTAAAATGGGCACCAAAATAACCAGTAAGTATATGGTTAAAAGATGCTTATCCTAAACTTGTACAAAATGTAGCTTGAAAGATCTTTACATTGTTGACTGACTAGGCTATTTTTCACATTTCTGCCCAGGAAAAAACACATTGCGATATAGACAATGATCTTGCTGGCACTATAAAAAACAAACATTGGATAACTTTACTGGATGGGCTAGATGGTCTGAATTTTTCCCAAGAAAGCAAGCAAGCAAGCAAAATGACTTAAAACAAAAAAAATTTTCATCAGTTTGTATCTGTTAATGATTTACAAGTACTATAGGAAATCATTAGAAAGATTTTAATATTTGAAATGTTATTAAATGTAAATCTTGTAAGACTAATTATTTTTGCTTGGAAAATTTTATTATATTTATTAAAATTATTTTTCATTATTTTAAGTAGTAGTTTTAGAATTATGGATAAACTGATGGGTAGAAAGTTGCCACTCCCAAAAATTCAATAGGTTTCTTATCAACAATGTGTACTGTTATGGCAGGTTAAAGCCATTCTTTTCCTCACTTCACAACTATATGAAATAGAATTCAAACTTTCAAACTGTAGTTTAAATATCCAGATAGTCATTAAAAATCTTGGTGTATATTTGACAACATATTATATAAATAGTGCCATCCAGTGTATAAATAAATTAGAATGCTATCTAAGACTAGCCTATTTTGTATGTAAGCCAGAGTAGGCTAAATAATTCTGTTTAAAAAAGGGGGAGTGCTTTGTTATATTTCTAACTTGCTTTCAGATATATTGCATTTGTTGTGATATCAATAGTAATCATTTTGAGCCAGACACAGGCTTTTGCTGATCTGTACTATATATGAATGACTGTAGCAGTTCTTGTTAAGGAAATTTCTAGAAATGCTTGAGGCACAATAAATAGCTGCTGTTCACTTAAGACATAGTGAGAATTGATTGCTGACTTTGGCAATGTGGTCCACTATATTCATTGTTCTGTCATCTTATGATAGCAGCCCAGCAAGAAGAAGCAGTCGTTAAGCAGATAGAAAAGTTCTTTTGATGCTTCAACAGGTATACATCAAGTGTACGTCATGAAATATGCATCTTGCTTGCTTACGATAGCATAGGATGACCATTTCTTGGCTTACATGAAAACTACCTGTAAGACCAAATCATGTTGGCCAGCTCTTGCATGACAAAATAAAGAATTGTCTACTGGAGCTGGCCAATCCTTAAATTATTTGCAGCCAGAATCCCATTTGAAAAAGCTTCCCAAAAGCCATAGAAATTTGTTCCATACTTTGCCAACCATTTCTGAGAACCTAATAGTGCATGCCATTAGGTAGTATTTTAAAATAGTGCTGACCTGATTGATTTTCTAAAATGAAGTCTAACAACCATGAGCGGATGGAAATGACATTCTGTCTTTCAAAAGGTATTTGTCCTCACTATCACAATAATGGTGGTTATACAGATGGCAGTGATGTCTTTCCAGAAAACCTTGTGATCAAGCAAGTGTAGATCCCACCAGAAATTGCAGGTGCTGTGGTAATGACTGGCATAAGAAAAAAAAAAAAAAAGTCAGTACTGAAGTGATCAAATATAGGCTGAAATTAACCATAGTTGTGTATGGTAGGCATTGCTACATGGATTATGATACGGATGCTGAAGTTTTAATCATTAATGAGTATTAATGGGAAATGCCTGTCTGTCCAATGATGAAACCAGTGAAAGGAGTAATTATTTTTAGGAAGACACCACTGAACATCTTGATGAAATGTCTGTAACCATGATGCTAAAAAAAAAAAAAAAAAACCTTTAACCTTCCAGTGGTGGTCAGAAAAGTGCCCAGTGCCATCTTGTTTAGATATCTGGGCAATGACATTTAAGCTGCCACTCTCAAATGGAGCCACCATTTGGGCAATCAAAGCATCAAAACAAATGACAAATCCATGGAGTGGTTTCAAACTATGCCAGATAGCTTGTAAGCTAATTTTCTTTTCAATAAATGTTTGTGTACTATTTGCAGTACACAGGCAGGACTGCACCTAAAGCCAAATGTGAAATTGTGGCATACAGTGCAAGAAGATTTCCATGGACACTTCCATTCTTGCTTCAAAAATCAAAGAATTAAATCCAATGCTTAGTCATTTGGGAATTATAGAACCAGTGGATATAGCACTTATGCCATTTGAGTAGGTGACATTGATTGTTAATGCATAAAACAACAGTGGATATCTGGAGCTTTTAAGGTAACAAAAATCCAAAACTGATCTGTGTGCACATTTCATACTAATATTTGTAGAGCTCAACCAAGAATTGTCATCAGTTTGAAGAATGCATATTTGCAGATGTTAATGGTCAAGGTTTCATAAGTGTTTGTTGATCACCACACACTTGAGTTACTTCAGTAATCCCACTACCATTTGGAATTGAATTGGCATTTGCCATCTTATAATGGTTTATGGATAATCTTTTAAACCAAATTGCCCATACAAGTCTATCTCAATGGCATCATTATAACTGGAATAACAATAAATGAACACTTGGTGACCCAAATGTTCAGTAGATTACAGATATCTAAAATTAAATCTTGACTGGAATATGCTGATTCTTTCAGAAAATTTACCTATCTTGAACGCCGGATCATCTAAGCTGACATCCACTCAATGGACAAAAACGTCCATACTATCTAAACACTGCCAGAAAATGCCAGAGTATCGAGAGCATTCTTGGGCATGATCACCTATGCAATTCATCCTATGTTTTACATAGAGGGATCATGATTTTACATAGCTTGACCAGGAACAAGATACCATGACAGTATAATATAAAAGAGGAGGCTGATTTTCAGAAGGTAAATGCGGTTTTATTTAAAAGGAACATTTGGTTATCAAAACTGCCTCTCCAATTTGACTAAGACCGAGCAGGCGTAGGTCAATTGACCTTGAAGCTCTCTAGCACACACTTTTATTACAAAATTTCAACACTATTTATTTGTCAATAGTCATAGATCTTTAGCCATTGCTTTTTTGGATATTAGAATGACCTTCTAAGGTAACCAAGGATCACGCATTGGGCATTGAAACTGTATGCAGATAATTATGATATCCAATACTGAGGCAGTAAGAATGATTAAAACAAAGCTGTTCCACAGAGCGAGTGATATGACCTAGATGCTGTGAAAAATCTGCTGGGACTTGATTTTGAGTCGCATATGAGAATTCACTAGAGATGGCCACAGTATTCTGGCTTGGTAGTAGGCAGCATCAAGCTGTTATCTCACAATTGGTAGGAAATGTTGCATAATAACCATATTATCCTGTGTCTGGGCAGCATCATATTACCAGTCTTTAGCTCTCTGTGTTAGCAGTATTCCATGAAGGACCATTTAGATGTGGCAGTGACTAAATCAACAGCCTGGTTCTATGTTTGTTGGTTTGGAACGGATAAAGCCATTGATGACTAAATCCAGCAAAGCATTGCCTGCCAGGAGAAAACTGAATTTGTTTGGGAGATTTTCCCAGAATCAATGGAAGTTAATACAGCTGGGCTGCCTGAAGGATGCCTATTGCAAATGACCAGAGGTCAGTATGATGACATCACTCACTGCTGGCACATTGATCCACAAACTACGGCAATGGTTTCAAGAGCAATAGCCTTGCATTTGAATTTAAAAAATGTACTTGCTTCTGCAAATGAAATGGAATCAAGCATGCCTACTAACCTCACTATATCTAAACAATCAGACAAGCGGAATGATTTGAGGGGCATTCATAGATCAAATGCTGGCGACAAAATGAGATGTTAATGACCTAAACAGATGGCTGAAAAAGTTTTTTTGATGTTATACTGTAACATACTACATAAAAACACTTGTATTGAAATCATAAACAAAGTTTTAAATTTTCATCATTTCATTTTTTCATAGAAGCAAATTTAAAAAAAAAAAAATTTTTTTTTTAGAGATTGTGTATTAAACCCCCCCCCAAAAGGGGGAATATTTTTTGATACTTGTACATCTAGTTTTCAGCTGTGCATGCATCTGTTTTAATTGTAATGTCTATCTACAATATTTTCTATACTGAAATACAAATAAGTATAAAATCACTAAAATCTACAAACCTTTAAATGAAGAAGACTCGATTCTTAAGGGAAGAATAATTAACTGTACCATTTACAATTATGCAGATTTTGAGGTGGTATATTTTTGTATTTGTGTTAGTTATAAGAAAATGCTATAAATTCACATTGCACTACTAACCTGATCAAGCTGAAAAACTCAATTTTATTAATGTCACTTTTGGGTGAACAAGATTTAAGTTTGCCAGGATTTTTCGATCATGACTTCAAAACATGAATCAAGATTATTTTAGATTTCCTCATGCAAAATGGGGAAAAAAAAATGCTATATTTTAAGATCCCTGTAAACAGTTTCTTAGCTGTATTGATGTAAAGATTTGACTAATTTTTTTTATGCGTATAATATTTCAGATTTGCAATGAAAACTTTTTAATATTGAAGTGGTGGTTTAACATGGTTAAAAATGTCAGTTCTATTAAATCTGATAAAATCAAAAAGGAATAATGGTGAAAGGATGATGAAATTTTGACCTTATGTATTCTGGACAGGTTTCAAGATATAAAATAGTTTTCCTTTTAGTTTCTCCACATCCTTTGAGAAACAAATTTTAAAAAAAAATTTTTTTTTTTTGTTAGTGGTATTTTTTAAGTATATATATTCTAGTGTGCATACACTATAATGTCACATTTTATTTAAGGGATAGATAATTTTGTTTTAAATCAATGTGCATGCTTTGGAAAAGATTCTTTGATAAATAAGAGTTGCAGTGGTAAAATGCAATTGCATGGTTCTAAAAACTAACGTTTATCGGACTACTGTGTCAAATCTGCCTGCCATATTAGCAGCTAATGATATATAATGTATGTAATGTCTGGTTGGATCTTAACTCTTACAAATCTTAGGGAAATCTAAAGTAGTTTTGATACACGTACCAAAGAGAAAATGGCTTTCTAAAACCATTCCATTTCATTTTGCCTTAAGTAGATTACAAAATTTAAAATATTTGTTATAATGAATAAAAATCTGGTTAGTGTAAATGAATTTTATAGTTGCATGCATTTTTCATATTAAAGTTGAATATTAAGATGGCCATGGTGGAACATCTCTATGCAGGATAATTTGACATGGAATGACCCTAGCAGATTGGAAATTGGGGAAAAAAAAAAACTATATCATTTATTAAGCAACAAATATTGTATATTTGCAACAACAATGAAAACAATCTTCAAGCAAAAATTATTGGTGAACGAATGAATATTGAATCTTTGCAATTTAAAAACAAGCAATTCTGATTGACATTTTCTGGACTTGCTTAAATAATGGGCTTGATTAGAAAATGTATTAGATTTCTTTATTGGGAAAATTGTTGAGTTGTGTGAATACATTATTTTTTGGTGCACAGTCAGTGGCAACAAAACATGCCAAAATGTTATGTTATATTTTTCTTTTTCTTTCCCAAACTGTAATTTGTATGATTTGAAATTGAAAATTGTCATTCGAGTTTAATGATTAATTCCCCCCTTTTCAAAAAATTAGCTCAGATAATTTTCTTTTTTAAAAGAAAAAATTTATCAGTACTAATCAGGAACAAATCTGTAATATTGATTTTAATTTTATGGCAGATTAATTGGTAAATATTTAACTTTGGAAATATACTAGGTAGATTATCTATTAACAGTACTAATCAAGAGTCTTATTAAAATTTGCATCACTATGCTGAACTTTTTCAAATTAATTTAAATTTGATATGTTCAAAGGAAAATATTTAAGAACTACTTTAAAATATAATTTCAAAGTGTGTAAGTAAATATTAATGTAATCCAAATTTTTTTTGGAAATAATGAACTGCTCTCTGCTCTGCTTATAAGTGCTTGAAATAGTTGATTAAGAAAAGTGTATAGGTTAGGTAAACTAGGTCGTTTTAAAGAGTAATTATGCCTTTTTATGTGTATAATTCTATGTATTCTGGTGTTTCTGTGTATTCTGGTTTTTCTATGTGCCCAGTAGTAAGTGGCTAGTGTGACTGATCATCAGAGAAAAATGGCTGAAAAACATGGTTCTGCTTCGTCCTTAATGACTCTAACAAAGACACAAAAATTTGCAGGGAGCAGAAGTTTAGCCAAGAGTATTCAAAGAAGTTCAATGATATTGTATCATCATCAAAGGGTATAAGATTTACAATTAATGTTTGTGATTTTTCTATTTCTTAAGGTGGTGAGCATGACATGAAGAAACATTTCAACACTTCTAAACACCAACAAAATTGCATACTTGCCAACTTTCCAAAATTTTCATGGGGTAGACTTTGGAAATCCGAGTCGCGAAGCGCTCAAAAATGTAAACAAAGAACAAAGAAAATGTAAACACTCATGGTTGCTTTCAGAAAACAACCTCTTATATAAATGTATGGAAGTTTTGTACAAAATTACGGTTTCGTGATTTAATTTTAACAAACTGTGAAGTTTTAGTTAATGAAACTTGCAAACAAATGCACCGGGAAATACATGTACTAGATCTGGAACATGCATTTTCGAGTGAAAGCTAACTTAACCCCACAGCATATATAAAATTAAATTGACCAGAGTACTGTTACAATATAGTGCTCGGCATTCCGACCACAAATAAAACATCTATGATTTATTAATACACGATAAATATCTTTGATAAATGACTCGTCAGTTTACAAACAAACACAAGTGAAGATAGCGACAGAAAATGTGTTGGAATACTGGCATCGATATTACATATACAAGCAACATTTATTTCAAAATAAGAGGTTTCTGTCTTACCTTGCAAAATGCACTTGTCTGGGATGTTGAGCATTTTCTAACCCAAGGAAAATCTTTCTCCCATGCTGGTTGGTATTTTGTTTCATGTTTGGGGTTTGTTTTGGGTAGAGTATGTACTATCATCGCGACTTGTTGTCTACAAAAAGATGGCAGGTTGTTGGCACCCAAATTCGCCTAAAGCCGAGCTGCCTAGTGTGTACCCGACCGAAGTCACTGTCCAGTCCTTGTAGCGTGCTCTGCCCCCCCCCAGGCGTCGTGGTCCGAGTTTTTTTTTACTGCTGGCTCCAGTAGGAGCACGTGGCTCGATGGTAACAGGTCTAGTTCCGGCCCCTGTTGCCAGCATGTATTGTTTGTTTCTATCAGGATGATGGAGCGACAGGAAGTTGTTGGGGGCCAGTGATTCAAGCGCGAGTTACCGCAGAGGCCTGTGATGCAACTGGGAATGCCTGCCGTGGGAGACAAGCCTGTGGAGTGGCAGGTGACTATAGGGTCAAATGGCGGACGACGATAGCGTGACCCATACACAACAGAACGATGGGTTTGTTGATTTTTGATTGGTCAAAATATGAAACTTGCGAAATATCGACTATGGGAGACGAAAAATCTGGTTGTTTTCACATTTGATAGGGAGGGTTCTTAAAAATCGGGAGAAATGAGTCTTTTTTACAAAAAAAGCGGGAGGGTGGGAGATTGATTAAAAATCGGGAGACTCCCACCAAAATCAGGACAGTTGGCAAGTATGAAATTGTTCGAGAGTATCTGTAACTATTAAACTGGACTCATTTTTCATAAAACTCAATACAAAATCAGAAAATAATATCAGAGCAGTATGTTATTCATTTCCTTCATTATGCAACACAATCTTCCTTTTGTGGTTTTGGACCACAGAACTAAAACCACTGCAGCAATTGGAGAAAATGGCAAGCAGTACAACTGAATTTTGAGTTAAAAAAAATCTAGGGCTTTCAACTTGTCCAGTAGTAACACTAACAGTAAATTTTACCTTATTGCAGTGACATATTTTGATGACAGCAGGGGAAAGATAGTAAATGCATCACTTTCTAATATCCATTTAATTAGAATATCAACTGGAGAGAATATTGCAAGACTCCTTCAAGAATAACTAGCATATCATTAGCTGTTGACAAGGCAGATGTGATGATAGGGAGAAAAGAGAGTTACTGGTTACCTTCGGAAACTTAACCCTAAAATGATGATTAGAGGACGCCTTTATTTTGCTGCAGCAAAGACAACCAAGCAGTTGCAGTATCATTTAATGAATTTTTTTACTATTTGGACATGAGTGCAAATATGAAACAGGAACCGTGAGAAATCTGGAGCTTGTGATGCGAATACTCAAACTATTTTGAAGTATGTGTACACTGGCTGTTACTTGGAAAATGTTTAGAGGTTAATTGAGCAGCAGAGACCTTTGAAGCCATATTTTACAGCTAAACATGGTGAAAAGAAAAAAAAAACATGAAGTAAAACGAAAAGTCAGTGTGAAGGCAAAGTTGGTTCCAGACAAATCAGAAGCATCTGTGGAGAAAGAGACTGTTTAAAAGAATCCATAGAAAACTTCCAAGCAGAGGCTGTCTGTCTTTGTGTTTCCTGAGAAGGGATGATTTCTCTAAGAAAGTAGCAGACAAAATTGCAAAGGCAAATGAGAAAGATACAGGATGCATCTGACACCAAATTTCCAGGAAACACTTATTTGCAAGAAGAATGACTTTACAAGTTACTTACATTTAAGGAGATGTTGTATATGCATTAATTCTGAACAACTGTATTCAAATCTTTGACAAATATAATCTAATAAAACTATATTCTGAAGACCCACTCATTCATTGTTTACTGAGAATCCTGTTGGCTTTATTCAAGGATTTTAAAGCAGAATTGTGACACCACATGCAATTTCAAATTGTTCAAATATTTTGGATTTAAATTTCAAAGGCAAGACTTCATTTAAAAAATCAGTGAGCATCTCTTGCAAAGTTTCACAAAGGAAGACAGAGCTCTTTTGATGAAGTTGTAAGAAATTACTATGAAAGCCAAGTTTCCACTTCAAGACACAACTTTGAAACATACAAAATAAAGAAGTAGTGGAAATATCTGTCAGAAAATGTTCTTTTTGGGATTAGTAGAGTACTTTTACTAGAAAATTCAAGCCATACATTGCAAGTGATACACCCTGGACTAGTACAATGAATTATCTTCTGCAGCAATTTCTCGCCTGCCAGATGTTGGTATACTTTTTAAAAAAAAAAAAAAATTAATGAAGGCTGAGCTGGGCGACTTTAAATATATGAACTCGGTGAAGTAATGAAGTCTATCCTGTAGTACCACACAGCATTTCAGGTTAGGAGAGGGTTTTCTTTCTTGTATGGAAAAATTATTTTTCTCCTAAGAATTTATAGATGATTTTCTAAAAAGTCAAGAGTGCTACTTACAGTAGACTGCAATTAGTAAGTATTATTAATTAAATAAAACATCACTAGTAGCAAAACCATATATATTGTAGTTTTTCCCTTGTCCCAGCATTTTTCAAAATTTAATATTGGCAGGTCTGATTTCATTTTACCTTAGTGAACTTACTCTGCGGAACTTTCTAAAGCAGCATTAATGATCAGGAAAATAATTTATTGTAAATTAAAAAAAATAGTTGCTTATGTTCTATTTCTCCTGCTAGTCTCTTTATCTTTACCCATTTGAGTCTTTCAAAATGTGGCTGGTAACTGATGACTCATTTAATGATCACTCATTTATACTATAGATAATACATTTAGAAGATTGTTGGTCCGCATCACTTTCTCTGGTTATTTACATATCTTCATTTTCTTGTGAAAGTGATTTTACTATGAAGCTACTAGCATGAACCACATACGTTACCTGGTTTATTTATTTACTTGATGAAATCCAACCAAATCATTCCTTTCTGGTGACGTGAAGGTCTCGAGTGTTCATACCTCAGATCTCATCATTTATCTGGTTAGACAACAGTGGACAACTCTTGGATATGGAGATTGAGAGTGAGGTTGTTGAGCAGAGTTCAAATCTGCAGTCAATCAATGTGCTGGCATTTTTGCACTTTATCAACCCAGAGATTGATATCTGTGATAAATTTTTTTTTTCTATATAGCTGAGGAGACAAATCATTACACAACATAGATCTAGAAGGAGAGAGGCAGTTGACAACAACTGGGTGGACCAGGGAAGAGATGACAGCATCTATAGCAGTAAATACGATTACAGTATAATTTTCTGCTATTCATTGAGGGTTAGTGAAATTGAACAACAAACTTAGTGTCAAAGTAATGATAGTGTGATGATTCAATAAATTGAATCAGTACTGGTGCATCTTTGAGAACAGTCAGATTTTACTTCACAATTTTGATTTTCTGAACATATTTCCTTTCCAATTGGATTACTGAACTGTTTGCAAATCAGTCCTTGACGTTTTTAATGTTTTTGAATAATTTTAATCTGTTGCACCTACTTATCTTGAAAATTTTCTAAACATTTGTGCTTATTAAATATTGCATTTCTGTAATGGAATGGGTTAAAACATTTAGCCTGAAAACCAGTAAATAAGCAATTAAAATGGTCAAATGTTTGCAGTCATTCTGTGCTGATCATGTGCACCTGCCAGCACCTTATGTATAATATACTGTGAAACCCAAGTTAATTAGCAGCACAACAAAAGTAGTACTTTTTTAAGGTTCTGATTTTCTTTTCTTTTTAGTCATTGACTTTATCCCACAGAAAACAACTTGTATTTTGGATTCTAGCAATGTTTGTTGTTACCCATGAATAATTTTGCTCTGAAATGTACTCTGAATATCAGCAAACCAATTAGTTCTTGTGTAATCACCTTCTTGAAAAGAACACTTCTTTTTTTTTTTGCTTATTTTTGCTGACATCAAAGAAAACCAACCAAGTCGGTCAGGAGCACCATTGGTTCTTCACACTGTGACATGCCTTTTAATAATAATTCTTGTATATTTGGAATTTATTTGACAATCATCAAAAAATCTTTTTAACTTTCAAATAATGCTGGATTTTTTGTTGTGTATTTCAAAGCGGTATTAGTGTTAAAAATGAAGATAGATGGTGCAAAATGCTATATCTGAATATTTTTGTGACCAAGGAAAGTTATGGAATAGATAAAATTCTAAGGTTAAACCATTAGAGATATTTTATGAAATAAATATTTTTCTAAGATATGGGTTAAAAATTTAAGGCTTTCTTCTCATATCGCTATGTTATAGGTTTCCTTAATAGTTTTGCTAGTTTGTACATCAAAAATAGTGCCTAAGCAAAGAACAGAGATTTCTGTTGATGAGAAGATCAGCTTGCTGAGTGTAAAATTTCTTATCTCAAGACATACTATATTCAAGCTTTAAAAAAAAAGATGATGATTTTATCTACGGAACTAGGAAGTGTCTGCCCTTCCCCAAAGTAGATAGCTGCAAGCTCGATCATTTGATCTGATTTTTTTTCGATGGCATATGCAAAGAGAATTTCTTTTATAAGCTTGTACAAATTAGAAGTTACTAGTTTCTGCAAACTAACTTGGTTTGCTTGTCTTTTAAGAGCTTCAAATGCCTGTACTTTTTAGGAAGAGTGCAGATATTATTGTCAGTTAATTTAATGATATTGTGCCAGGTTATAATTTGCCAGATATTTCTAGATTAATGAAACTAGTCTGTCTGTCTTTCTGGTTGAAGAATGTCTTGTAAATTGAAAGTAGCAAATAGTGGAAATGATCTAAAACTGCCAGTTTTGCATGAAGCCAGTAGAACTGAAGAAAAACTTAATCTTTTAGTTTATAGAAATATGGTTTCTTTTTATTTGGCAATTACAATCACCTTTGCCTGTTTATTGAAAAACAAATGAGAGAAAAACACAGCATACTACTATTTAAGATAGATATTTTTGCATACAGAGAATGCAAGGCTAAAAGTGTGTAGTCACCACTTTTGTGCTATAGCCATGAGGCCAAGGCATTATCTAAGAATTTAACACTTGTTATAGAAAATATCTACTGAGATATCCTATGTCACAGATCAACACTTGTAATTCAGCATCCTATCTTATTAAGAATATGGGAGTTTTTAATTTTGTTGATTGGGTGTGGCATTAAAAGAGAAAATGAAAAAAAAAACAAAAACAACAATATAATTTCTATAAAAATGTGCTTAATTGCATTCAATTTTTAAAGACTTGACATTGTAAATTGTTTAATTTATAATCTAATTCTGAATCAACTGTGCTGTTTCCATTGTAATTTATAAATATTTTTGAAAATTGACACACTCTAAATCACAAATTTCAGTAGTGATTCAGTGATTTGGGCATTGAAAGTATATTTAAAATATTGTAAAACTAAGCTGCAATCTTCATAGATGAATTTAAAAACTCTACTAATATTCTAGACTTCAGAATGAAATGTATTTTTGAAATATGGAGAAAAATAATTTCTGGTTAATTAATAAACTGCTCATTTGTTTAGATTTTTTAGATTTCCTTTTTTAACAAACTACTACTCACAAGTACACTGTATATCTTTTCTCTTTAGATTTGCATTAAGTAACCAATCCAAAATGTTTTCTATAAGTTTTCAAAATTGCAATCTAAAGTATGTTTGTATGTAAATATTAAATCTATCTCTAGGTAGTTTGTTATATTAGGTTGTTACAAAAATTTTGTCGGTTTTTATGTTAATTTGGGGTTAATTTTTTGCAAGCTTGTGAAGGTGCATGTATATATTGTTTTGTAGCACGTGCTTTGGCATATATTATGCAAAACCTATTTGTTTCAGGGTTCTGAGTGAAGTATGGATAAAAAACATTTTTCATGCCATTTTGCTTCACGAGTTCAAACCAGGCCACAAAGCAAGTGAGGCAATTCGTAACATTAAGCGAGCATGGGGCGAGGACACAGCAAATAAGCACACATTACAACAATGGTTTGAAACGTTTTGATGAGATGTGAGCCTCTAAGATAAGGGATGTAGTGGACGTTCTTCCAGCTGTGATGACGACTATCTGAAAGTCTCAGTTGAAGCCGATCCAAGGAAAACAGTGCGAGAAATTGCTGGAGAGCTTGACGTAAGCACTGCAGCTATTTCCCAGCATCTTGACACAATCAGCAAGGTGAAAAAGCTTGACAAGTCGGTGCCTCACGAGTTGAATGAACAACAACAAAATCGTCGGTTGGACATCTGCTCTTTGCTTGTCATACGATGCAAAAACGACCCACCCATTTCTTGACCGAACCATTACGTGTGATGAAAAATGGATCCTTTGCGACAATTGAAAACAATCAGCAGAGTGACTGGGCAGAGACAAGGTGCCTAACCACATTCCAAAACCAAGCCTCCACCAAAAGAAGCTCATGGTCAATGTCATGGTGGATTGCAACTGGTGTCATCCACTATATCGTCTTGCAACCTGGCGAAACCATCACATCTGAAAGGTACTGTCTTGAATTAAGCATTGTTCATCGGAAACTATCCCAACAACAGCTGGCATTGGTGAATTTGAGTGGCCCAATCCTGCTCCACGACAATGCTCGTCCTCATGTTGCAAAAGTGAATCATCAGAAACTGAAATTGTTGGGGTATGAAGTTCTCCCTCTCCCAGCCTATTCACCAGACCTTTCTCTCACAGACTACCACCTTTTCAAACACCTCGACAGGTTCCTCCATATGAAATCCTCCTCCAATCAAGCAGCAATTGAAACTGTCTTCCAACAGTTTATCAACTCCAGAAATCCAATTTTTTTTTTCAAAATGGTATAATTGCGCTTGTAACTTGTTGGCAAAAGTACATCGATTGTAATGGAACTTACTTTTATTAATAAACTTCACATTCAGCAACGATTTGAAGTCTCATTGTTGCAGTTAAAAACTGACAACACTTTTGTAACCTAATAATTGCATATACTTGGTTTCTGTATTCTTATCTTAAGTTTCATAAAAACCTTTACTTATATTTATCTGGTTAATTAATATATAGCCTTAAAATATATCATTTCTTTGGATAATAAGTTGTTACTTTATACATTACTTAAATGATGATACATGGCAGGGAAAAATTGATTTAATACCACAAAAGTATCCTAAATATTGGAGCCAAATAGATGCTGAAATGTTTTTGTCCACAAGTTAAAAGAAAACAAAGAACCATGGCTCTGTTTTTCTCACATTGTTATAAATTCAGAGTACAAAGTTACGCTGGTTTCTTTTCAAATGCTTTTCCAATATGTTTACATAAATATTATTAAAGTGTTACAGCAAGGGACTCATTTTAGAAAGTTTTGATAATGTTTTTGGCTTTAGAAAATTGTAGTTCTTTGGTTGTCAGATGCACTTGAAACAACACGAACAGTTTTTTTTTTTTTTTTTTGCATCGCAAGTGAGAAGCAGAAAGTTAATGTAGTTGAGAGGTTTCGTGAGTTGCAAATCCTTAAAGTTTATCTTTGAGAGAATTTTTTCAAAGATTAAACTTCAAATTAAATTTTTAAAATACTGTTGGACAAACCAATGATTTTGTGTATGCTTAACATAGCCAGTGAACATTGTTGTTGAAAATAATGTAATTAGTTAACATTTTAAAACAATTTTCACTTTGCTGCAATTGCAGATCTCCATCGTCAAAAAAAAAATTTATATTTTGGTATCAAAGATGTTCACTGTTGGTGATTTTATTATGAAGAAAATGTACTACATTCTTAAGTCAAAGGCTTTAAAATTATATCATACACAGGCTGTTCCAAAAATGAGTATATACACTTTAATATACTAGAGTACAAAGATATTTTGTTTCAAAACATTAAGACCTGTTTTATTCAGAAACTCAGATAACTTTACCATGCATTGCAACAACATACCCCTGACATCAGGTGTTTTCAGTACGTAATGTATATGATGAATGTGATGCTGTCTTTGGACCGGTTCATATAATAAAGTGGTATTGGAAATTTGAGAATGTTATTGAAGCACATAAGGACATGAATATGAATCACCATCACTAACCTGCCTTACAATTGTATTTAGGGAAAATCTGAGGCTAAAGGTAGTGTACAAGACATTGTGTGTGGAGTGAAGAGAACACTAGCCTTGTTGGTTGAATTCAAATGTTGGAAATCCACACAATGGTATGCTTATCAATCTGGTATAAGTAAGTCCACTTTAATTCTGAAAGGATGGAAACTGAACATTCCACAACTGTTACAGGCTTTAAATGAAGATTATCTAGACTGGGGGCTTGAAACCTGAGTTGCTTTTTTTTTTAAACAGGGCATCAAAATTTAACCTTTGTCAACATGATTATGGTCAGACAAAGCAGGCTTTAAATTGAATGAACTTGAACAGAAATGTATACTGAGTTATTGAGAACTTCCTGTCAAGAAAGAGAGAAACGTGTCAGGGTCACAATGTGGATAGATGTCTTTTCATGGTCTTATCAGGCCATTCTTCAGTGACAAATGACTGGTACCTCTAATCTTATAAGCAACATTGTGCCTGGTATTGAGACCTTGTATGGTAATGCAAAGATAGTGCTCCCCTACATTTTCATTGTGATGTGTGGTTGTTTTTGGATGAATGTGGATGGAATAATGCAGACCATGAATATTTGCTATGTTTAGACTTTTCTATGAATGTATTGAAGGACAAGGTGTACAAAACAAAATCAGCTACCTATCATCAAAGACCTCCACAGAATTGTTGATGCTTCAGCTATTTCTGTAAAGACATGCTGCTGCATGTTTTGTTGTCAGATGCTGCAATACATGCATGGATACTTGTGGTGGACATTTTGAATACACTATTATATTTGAGGTATTTAATGTATAAAGCAAAAATTAAGTCTAGCAATATTTTTATTGGGCTGTTGAAAAATGTATGCATCTCTTTCAGAATCATGCATTGCAATTTTAAGTATCATGCTAAAATAACAAAAATCTAATCTGATACAGAATGAAAACAAATTTTGTTGGAGTCATTTCACTATAGATATTAATATAATTTTACTTTTTATAAGGTCACAGAAGATTGTAAATCATCATCAATTTTTATTAAATGTTTTGACACCCTTTTTTTTCTTTGCAGAATGCCAAACTAGTCACTCCCCTCACGTTCTTGTGTAACCTATGTATGTAGCAGTGGCAGAGAGCTTTTATGATAGTTAATAAAGTTGATGCTCCAATAAAATTTGTTGTTGTTTACATTGGCAGATATTATTACTAAGGAATATTGAACATAGATTTTTAGAGTATGTACATGTACCATACTACCAATCTTTATTTAAAAAACGTATTATTGTAATCATGCTTACAAAATGTATCACATTGAGAGATTTCAAATAAAACACCAATGATAATCTATTTCACATTTTAGGATATTGAAAAGCATGTTAGTTTTTATTAATCGATGTCTGATTTAGTCTTTGATAATTTGCAATCCAACCTGTCTTTAAATGGTGAGTTATGCAAGGCCTTTTCTGTCACTTCCACCTCATAAAAATATACTTTATTTAATAATTGGGATGAGGAATGTCACAGATCATATTCCTTTAATAGTCAAAATTTGGTGCCCATCAATTTTGTATCCTTTTCAGACATTAAAGAAATCACTGGAAAAGAGAAGAAAAATTCATTACTTTTGAAAATTTGAAGCATTATTGTTTGGTATCTTATTGCATGTGTATTACTTATGCATTTCACTAAAATTTGAAATTTAATGGTGATTAATGAATTCAGCTGCACTGGATTTAAATATTTTATTTTTCTTTGAGTTGATCATTGTTGGGATGATGATGGCTTAGTTTATAAAAAAAAAAATATATATATATAATTTGTCTCTCTTAAGAAGTGCTTGTAGTTTATGAACTTTCTTTTCATAAAAACCACACTTTTTTGTAAACTGTAATAGCCAGGCATATGTTTGGTTATTTTCTAATATGAAGTGTATATATACACACCATTTTGATTATCTTCATTCTGATTTGTTTGTATTAAATTCCTTTGTAGCTGTAGAATATAAAGACAGCCTGGTTACTTGAAAACAATAGCAGGGAAATCTTAAATGTAATTTTAGCAAATGAATGAGAAAAAAAGCTGATTTAATGAGAGAATCTATCAAGTATTTGTTAATCAGCTGTGGGTTAGCATTCAGAAATTAACTATTTTCAGTTTTCTGTGAAAGGGGTTTACAATTAATTTTTTCCCTCTATTTTTTAATCAGTAAACAGAAATTTAAAACAATTTTATTCAGAAAGAAATTGCCAAAAGTATGATAGTATATAATGAAAATCATTTATTTTAAGCCTTTTTTGCTTTTTTTTTCTTTCAAAAAATAAATAAACTAGTAAATTTTAAAGATTGCATGCAGTAAAACAGTGTACAACTTTTAAAAATTTGCAAACAGTCTCATGTAACTTGCATCTCATCTTATTTGATTTAATGCGATACAAATGGGAATGTGAAACTTTTTTGACAGATTTAAAATGTTTGATACAAAAGATAACTGGATTTTGTTATACTTTCTTTGATTTGATGCTCTGATGCAGCTTTCAGTCAAAATCTCATGAAAGTATTAAAATATTGCTATTAGATGCTCAAATTTTCTTGCATTGTCAATATAATAGTCTTCTTGGTTACGATAAAGCAAAACTATGCATAAGTCAAGTAAGAGTCTGGCTGATTTTTTTTTTTTTTCCCCTTATTACTAATTTTGAGATTCCTGTTTGTATTAAGAAATTGTCCTTTGATACAAATTTGTATGCTATGTTGATAAGTTTATAATATATTTTAAATAATGATGCTTCATGACTAAGTGAGATAACCTTTCCAAAAGTCTAATTACTCTAAAATTTATTATACAAGTTTTAGGAATGACTTTTCATTTATGTAAGTTCTGTCTCTGCCATAATTTTGAGTTCTTCATTAAAATAATTCATTAAGCATAATTTTCAAAATTCTAAATATTTTTCCTTCAAGTCTGTCAGAAATATGGTTTTAAAAAAGGTCATACACACAGTATGCACAAATAAACTATGTATAGGATATTTCATTGAATTCACAAGTATGGCCATCAGTTTGTCATTCTTTTTGATTGTTGAAAATTAAAATACATTTATTTGTGAACCAGCAATCTATGAAATAATTTGTCAAAAATAAAGGGATATGTTTTGATGGAGAATTAAAGGACTTTTAAATGATCTTAGATGTTCATATGCAATTATATGCACTAATAAATTTATTTATGTAAGTAATATTGGATATTTCATTGGGTAAAAAGTTGTATTTTTCTTTTATTTAGTGCTTATTACATGCAATGTTGAAAAAAATTTTATTTATGGCTTGGAAGAGTTATAATGGATTGTTTATAATTTAAGCGAAAAGGTAAACAAAGAAACAGGGATGTGTCTACAGTATATCTTTGCAAACTTGATTGTTCTGATGTTAAAATGGATATTTCCTTTTTCATGTAATATACCAGTATGATTTGATATATACAGTAGTGTTTCTATAGCCCGATCTGTTCTACATTAAAATTCATTCACAATTTTTTTAAAATTTAAATTCCAAAGTTTTTAATTGTAAAACAAAATTTAAAATTTCAGAACAAGAGCTTAATATTTGATTTTATAAACAAAAGTATGGATTTTGTGAATTAGTATTTTTTTTTGTATTAAAAAAAATATAGATGTGCCATGTTTTTTTTTTTTCCCTTCATCTTTTTGTTAAAGAAATTACATTTTAAATGCAAATGAATAAATTATAAATTAGACCAACCAGAATGAAGAACTTCAAATTTAAGTTTTTTTCTCTTTGTGCAAAGAGACTCATTCACTTTCCCTTAGCACAGCCAAATCTAATATGTTTTTGTTTCTAGGTAAACAGAAAGTTTGTGTGTGTATATAAAAGAACTTATACATATGTCATAATTAAATAAAATTAATCTTGAATGTCATATGAATTTTCAATAGTCACTGACTTTAGTTTGTTATTCCAATGGAATTAGAATTGTAATATAGCTGTACTAGCCATGGAAGAAACACATTATTATCTTGAATGTGTTATGAAAAACATTAATCTTTTCCAAAAGGCTAGTTTATTTATGATCAAATTTTCTATATTTACTTACAAAAATTAATAGCTTTTTTTTTTTTAAAGTTTTTATTTTAGAAATAAAATTTTTGTTTTTCTGTATCTGCAAACTTTTTAAAAGTCACAATTCTAGTAATTTTATACCATGCCTTTTAAAGTTCTTTAGCGTGTATCAGTTTAGCTTATCTAAAGCATTGACACACATTCATTGAGAACTAGTTTTGTGTTATGTTGTTGTTTTTTTTCTTCTTTTCGCCTGAAATAAGATATTCCATTGAGAGAGATTATTTTAATTCTAAGTTCTCTGTTGGGAATTGTACAACTCTGCTGTTCACCAAAAAAGTTTGTTTAGTCTTTGGTATCATCAAAAGAAATAAAGCTAGTATATAGTTGTAGACATTTAGAAAATAAATTGATTAACACAATGGAAAAATTTCAGGTTTTTCTCTTGGCTGAACTTCTGTAAAAAAGTTATCATCGTCATGGGGCATTTAACGATAAACTCTGTAGGCCAGATACATGCTGACATGTACAAAAAATTGCTAAACGTTTAATTGTAATGATTTTTAATGAATTAAGTTGCATTTAAACTAAAATTGATCTTGTGTTTACATGGGTATAAAATTGACCTGTTCTTCCATGTAAAATTTTTTTCTTAACAGAACGTTTTTCTCCATCTTATGTATTCCAAAAGTAATTAATAGAATTAATAAAAACTTTTTCTCTTTGTTATAAGTTTGATTTTGATACAACTCAGAAAAAATGTTTTAGCACAGTTTGTAAAGCTTCAACATTCATTATTGGTTGGTCATAGAATACAACAATACGAAGACAGTCGACTCAAGTTGAAGTCAGGCTTGTTTTGGAAATGAAAGCATAGCTTACTAAAATGTTTAAGAACTTTACCTTTTAGAGAGATTTTATATCCTTAAAATATTTTAAAATGCAGATTTTTCATGATGTACTTGAAAAATGTTTAAACTGATTTCTCTTAAAGTTTTATTAGAATATTTGAATTCTTGGAGTAATAGTGTTCTCTAATGTTTTAGCAATCTTATAAAATGGGTATCATGAATCCAGGTGAAATATTGTGGAATTTCTCTAGGCTATTAGCAGTTTTTAAACAATTTTTAAAAAAAATTCATGTCATCATCAAAGTTGTACTAAATACCTTTCTATTTACGTTACCCAATGACAGCTGAACTAATTATAATTAACTAGATATTCACAGCTACAAATCATTACCCTGTAAAATAGATATAACCTAATGTTCATATGTAGACCACCAGATGGTAGAACTGTTTCAAAGGGATGTTCAATTAGCTTTAAATAAAGGAAGCAATTGGTATTTGCTGTGATAAACAAAATAGTATTTGTAAGTATGTTTGTCCCTTAATTTGCATGGACATACAGAGGCAGCAAAAATTATAAGCAGATTTGGAGAAAAATTTTCAGATGTTCATAACTTATGCCAAAATGACCAATAACAGCGCATTTATATATCAGACAAAAGGTAATTTATCAGTGTTTCAGATGCATTTTAAGCCTCACCATAATTTTGATTCTCAACAAAATAATTTTATCGTCATTTTATGGTGGGAAAAATCATAAGCAGATTCCATGATTTGATCTAGACAATGTATATTTGCAAAATAAAGCACTTTCTTGACAACCAAATCATTAAACAAATTCTAGTATTTGGTAGGATACCCGAAATTACTGATCACAACACGACAGCGAGGGGGCATTGAATTGATAAGCTCGTTGCAATAGATAACTGTAGTTTTAACCCATAATTCTTTGATATTTTTCTACAACTCACTCAATTTCACCAGCTTTGAAGCTTTAATCCCTCTACCTAGTGTATGCCATATGTTCTCTATTGGATTTAAATCTGGAGACTGAGGAGACCATTTGAGACAAGGGGTTTTCGTGGTTTGGAACCACTGCTTAATGATATTTGCAGTGTAAATAGGCACATTGTCCTGCTGGAAGATCCAAATCAAGGGCAGTTTCTCATCAACATATGGTTCGAGAAAATTTCTGAGATGTGCAAATATTCATTGCTGTTCAAAGTTCCCTTGATTTTTGCAAATTGGACTGATCCTGTGTCCAGAGAAACAGCCCCAAACCAGTGTTCCCACCACCCCCCCCCTTGAACAGTCAGAAGAATACAAACAAATTGAACTTGGATATGTCCAACCTGACAACTTTGGACCACATCCAGTCGATATGCTCCCATGCAAGCTTGAGGTGATGCAACTGGTTCTTTTGGGAAACAAACGGCTTTCTGGCGCTCCCCCCTTATTCAGTCCAAATTTCATGTAGTTGGTTCCTGACATTCCACACAGTGATCCCCCCCATCTTTCCATTGCTGAATTCCCTATGGTTGTCCAGAGCCATCTTCATACGATTGGCTTCAGATGCACCAGTTCAATCTTTGGATAGTTTTTCTAGGCCAGCTGAAATGCAAACGCTTGCTATACTATCCAGTGGTTTGTTAGGAATAAGGAAAGTTCAGCTTTCGAAGCTCAACAATTCTTGAACGAGTATGGAAAAAGATTAGACCACCTACCCATTCTAAGAAAATAATAATGGAGATATCAACCACATAAGTGATAAATATCACTAGGCATATAAAATCAAATTATTTAATTATTCAAAATCCACTTATAAAAAAAATTATTTCTTTGTCATTTTGTAAACAAAATCTCTCTAGAACTTGAAAAGCACCTGGAACACTGATAAATTATCTTTCATCTAATATATAAATGTGCTGTTATTGGTCATTTTAGCAGAAGTTAGGAACATCTGAACATCTTTCTCCAAATTCGCCTATAATTTTTGTCATCACTGTACATTCACTTTCTTTACTCTTTTTCTCCTTTTGCCAAAAAATAGTAAATGCAGTTACATTCTGCTAGTAGTAGATTGATTTTATATATAAAATTATATTCTTTGTTTCATTTCTTGGTAATTTTGAAGTTCTTTAGCATGGTTTCATTATTTTCATAAGTTTTTGTGGATAATGTATGGAAATGATTTGGAGTCAGCAGTTCTGTTTGAAAGATTTCACTTTCAGATTTTGTTACAATTCATTACTTTTCTATGTATTTTACCTAAAGATTGTTGACACCACTTTATTCAGAGGTGTTTTTTTTGTTTATTTTTATATAACTAATTTTATTGTTTCTCTTATATAACTAAACATCATTTCTAAGAGGCTTTCTGAAGAATGCTAGGCTATCACACTTGAATTATTTCCTTGATATTGTAATTATTTCTTCCTTGATAATGTAAATGGCCTAATTGACATGTTACATTTCCAACTCCCTGGTAATTTTAACTCAAATGCTCTGAGCTATCATAGCCATTAAATCTACATGTGCATTCTATATCTCAACGTAATTCCTTTACAAGGTTCCTAACTTTTGCAATATCTCATGCTAGTTGCATCAATGTTTACATGGATATTGATACTGAATTTATCTACTGATGATGCTTTTACAGTAGGTCTGTATGATAAATTCTTCCTGGTAAATTTGGAATATGTTTATCTTGGCTTCAACAACTTCTTTAAATAATGATCCATTTGTGTTTTGCATATAGCCCATGCTGAAGACAAGCCATTCTGCTAAACACTCATTCAGTTGCATCATCCTGAATAAAGTCATTTCCACCATCAGTTATATACAGGGTGTCCGTAAAGTTACTATACAGTTTACCAGTTTACGATCACGTCCCAATTGAACCAGCCTGGAATAACTGTCTGGGCAGGAATATCGTCTGATGGAATTGTGGGTCCACAGTTCTTCGACGGAACTGTTACAGGAGAAAGGTACCTGGACAAACTGAGAAATGTCATCGTACCGGCATTGAAACAACGACCAGTAACTTGTAAGACTGTATAGTAACTTTACGGACACCCTGTATATCTCTAGATGGACAACTTTAGTAAGTGATATTAATTTTAAAAAAATCAGTGTTATGTAAAGTGATTATGTATGATCCAGGGTTTTTTTCTTGTTTTCTAATTCTTGGAAAAATTAAATTAAATAATGATATTATCAATTATTAAAAAAAAATTTTTTTTCTTTGTTGTAGTATATTCTCTATTTCCATAGCTGCCAAATGTATCAAATATTTTATTGTACTGAAACTAATCCTTTTTTGTTCATCATACTGATTTATGTTAGTTTTTGGACATTTTGTTTGTTTTTTTTACGAATGTATATTGAAGTTTGATCCCCATGTTAAATTTTACTTGATCTTTATTTTTTTAATAGTAGCTTGCTTAATTGAAAAGCTTGTTAGGTTTAATAAATATTCTTTTGATTGTATTAAATTTAGCTCATGGTAATTTTTACAAGGCCTGGGTTTTACAGATTGTGGATATCTATCTTTGGTACAAGATTAAGAATTGTGTGCTCTACTTCCTGGAATTGGAGGCCATAATCAATATTCCCTGGTAGAACTTATCATTATCAAATGTGGAAGAAAATCGGAGTACCTGAAATCCATGCAGCTGGCTGGTGAAGAAGCCTTCCCTAAACTTAAATAAATTAAAAAAAAACAAACAACAACAACAACAAACTTTATTGTCCAATTTTTAAATATTATTTTTTAATATTTGATGAATTTTAAAAAAGCAGCTTAGATAAACAAAATTGTTTTTTTAATTACACTGGGGAGAGGGGTAAGAATATTTTGCTTGTAAATATCTTTATCACTTAAAAAAAAATTGTAATAACTATTGTAGAAGTATTTAACATTACTTTGACAATTATTGCAAACAATAGACCACTGATTCGCTATGTTGTTTGTCATATTTGCATGTTTTTCCATCAGTTATTTTCCCCACTTTTAGCAATGTTCAAGTGTTAATACATTCTTTTCACTGATATTATGAGTGTGTGCTCTTGCTTTTGAATTGGTTTGGATTTTTGGTTCCATTTTTCTTTTTTTTTTTTTTTTTGTCTTTGAGTGATCATTGTTAATTATACTGTTTCAACTTGGAATGAAAACATTTTAGCTGAAAGGAAAGAAACTTTAGGAATCGGAGACGTTTAAATCAAGTTTTATTTTTCAAATGTCTGTATAACCATCAAATTATCTTACTGTTTTAAAAAAAAATATGTAAGCTTGTGTTGTATGCTTTAATTATTTGTTATCTGAGTGGGAAAATAATTGCCATATTTTTTATGAATGCTGTGTGGGCAATGAGTTTTTATTTTTGCCTTAATAAATCTAAAAACTAAAATCCAAACCTTCATATGACTAATGCATCAAATGCTGCTGATATGTGAGAACTAAACTATATGATGATATCTCTAAATGACACTACAAGCCAAGTGATACTGAACAGACAACATAACAGATAGCACAGATCTATATGTAATGTAAAAAGAAAAACATTGAATAAGTTTTACTTACAGTTGCTTTGTAATTGACATAGAAAGAAAAAAAAATGATCACAATGCAGGCGAACAATAAAGTGAACTGTTTTCAAAACAACTCTCTGGGCAGAATGGGTGGTGGTCAACAAACAAAATAAAATATGAATTGGCACAAATCAGCTGTACTTGATTTAAAATTTTTATCATTGGTTCTAACTTCTGAGTCACTTTTTATATCATTGTAGCTGTCATCGTGATGCTATTCATCTGAACTCTATCCTTGATAACAAGTTTGGTCACTTCTCAAATTGCATCTGATGCTTCCTAATCCTGTGATGTGGATTCTGGAAGCTTCAATTCATGATCATTTTAGTTATAATCTATGTTCTACAACATGCCACCTCTTGCGCATTCTAGAACACTGCTATGCTTCCCCTTTCAAAGTTTCCAATCATAACGAGAGAGATACATTTGTCATAGTTTATGGTATCTAGCTTATGCTTACTATGAGAATTTCAAATGAATGAATGAACATATGGGAGAAGTGGTGTTTTACTAGGAAGATATAATATGGTAAAAGCACAGCAAATATTGCATGCTTATCACTTAAATACAAAATGTCAAGTTGTAACTGTGCTTGGAACATAGATTTAAAAAGGAGAGCAATGAAAGTACTGCTACATGTTTTTTTTTTAAATAGTTGAGTGAATGAGATGGTTTGTATAAGCTTGTTTCATATTATTAACTCGTTACAAAAGTTTTGTTGGTTTTTATATGTTAATTTTGGGTTCCATTTTTGCATGCATGTGAAGGTATATGTAGATGAGTTATGTATCATTTTGTAGTATGCACACTTTAGCATACATGCAAAACCTACCTTTTTAAAAATCATGAAATGGATATTTGTTTCAGGATTCTGGGTGAAGCATGGATGGAAAAGCTTTTCATGCCATTTTGCTTCACGAGTTCAAACCAGGCCACAAAGCAAGTGAGGCAATTCGTAACATTAAGCGAGCATGGGCGAGGACACAGCAAATAAGCACACATTACAACAATGGTTTGAAACGTTTTGATGAGATGTGAGCCTCTAAGATAAGGGATGTAGTGGACGTTCTTCCAGCTGTGATGACGACTATCTGAAAGTCTCAGTTGAAGCCGATCCAAGGAAAACAGTGCGAGAAATTGCTGGAGAGCTTGACGTAAGCACTGCAACTGTTTCCCAGCATCTTGACACAATCAGCAAGGTGAAAAGGCTTGACAAGTCGGTGCCTCACGAGTTGAATGAACAACAACAAAATCGTCGGTTGGACATCTGCTCTTTGCTTGTCATACGATGCAAAAACAACCCACCCATTTTTTGACCGAACCATTACGTGTGATGAAAATGGATCCTTTGCGACAATTGAAAACAATCAGCAGAGTGACTGGGCAGAGACAAGGTGCCTAATCACATTCCAAAACCAAGCCTCCACCAAAAGAAGCTCATGGTCACTGTCATGGTGGATTGCAACTGGTGTCATCCACTATATCGTCTTGCAACCTGGCGAAACCATCACATCTGAAAGGTACTGTCTTGAATTAAGCATTGTTCATCGGAAACTCTCCCAACAACAGCTGGCATTGGTGAATTTGAGTGGCCCAATCCTGCTCCACGACAATGCTCGTCCTCATGTTGCAAAAGTGAATCATCAGAAACTGAAATTGTTGGGGTACGAAGTTCTCCCTCTCCCAGCCTATTCACCAGACCTTTCTCTCACAGACTACCACCTTTTCAAACACCTCGACAGGTTCCTCCATATGAAATCCTCCTCCAATCAAGCAGCAATTGATACTGCCTTCCAACAGTTTATCGACTCCAGAAATCCAGATTTTTTTCAAAATGGTGTAAATGCGCTTGTAACTTGTTGGCGGAAGTACATCGATTGTAATGGAACTTACTTTGATTAATAAACCACACGTTCAGCAATGATTTGAAGTCACATTGTTGCAGTAAAAAAAACTGACACAACTTTTGTAACAATCTAATACATTGCAGGTGCTTATTATTTTTGCTAATTAGTGATGGGATGAAACGCTATTGTAGTATGGAAATGGGGTTGTTGTTTTTTTTTCCAGATGCACTAATCTATTATTTAACATTGTTCTTTTTCTGTTTTTTTTTTTGCATGTGTTTAACTGTATTGGGTAAACCTATAAAGTGCTATCTGTGATGTAAAGTTGCGTGTGTATGAGGTGTAGCTAGATCGGTTCCATGTTCGGCCGTTGTAGCTGTTTGTGTGAGGTTTATCTACGCCGGATATATGTAGTGTATTTTCCTATTTGAGAGGAGCTGGCTACCCAACTCCACCCGATTGGTGGAGAGGTAGGATTTGCCCAAGTGCTTTCTCTCGGCGTAGAGTTTTCTCTCTATTTCGCTAAGCTGAAAAGGTAAATCACGTTAGTTGACATTCTTCTTCTGCGTAGTGGAATTCCGTAGTAAGCTGTTGTTGACCTCTGCGGTTTTCCTACAGTTGATGAATGGCCGCTAGCCGGTGCATGGTTTATTTATTTATTGGATTCGTCCGGCATCTGCTTCTTTCTTCTGTACATCGGTATCTGAAAAGGAAGTTTTTCACTGTTCGGTTCCTTCTAGGTTGGAGGTTTTACTTTTTGTTTTCGATGCACGTGTTTTTTTTTTAAACGTGACTAGTTAAGTGTTTGCCATCAAGGCGGCCTAAAGCCTGGTTTATTAGCCAGGTATTCGAAAAGAGTTCTCTGTCCAACGCGCTGCAGGAACTGATCGTATATTTTTTACGAAGTACGCTGGCAACATAATGGCGGTAGCCAAATCACTGTTTCACCTATAGAAAGTTGTTAATTTAAGTAATGATCAGATAAGCATCAAAACATCAAAATATTGCTTTTAGAATAGTGACAATTTATTCTTATTTTGCAATTATGTATGACATGCATGCAACTGAAGGTGGACTTTACAACAAGTCTCTTGTATGAACATGGTTAAAAACAGAGAATTTTATAGGAATTTCTGCATTATTATTGCTAATGTTAATTCAGGCAAAATCATTAGCTAAATGTGTACTTTCATATTATTCCATAAAATATTGAAGGAATTGCTTAAATAAAAGGCAAATAGTAAATCTCTAAAAATGTTCATTGAAATATATTTTGTTTTAAAAACATTTTTTGAACATCAAGAAAAGAAGTAGTGGAAACATGTTTATAGGCAACCTTGACATATGACCCACCAGAATTTCTTTTATATTAGCAGAAAGTAAATCTGCAGCAATAAATAAATTTTAGTTTAGTGAATTTCTGTCTAAACTTTGTGTTACTTGCACAAAGTCTCTGCACAAGTATATCGACAGTTAATGTGAATGCATGTATGGTTGGCTTTGTGATATCATACTTTGTTTTTACAGTGTAAATATGTTGTGTATCTAAGACTGGTATTTTGTGCAAGTACAACATTGAGATATTACACAAAAGCCCAGACACAGCAGATCATTTTTACTCCCAATTATGTTGGGTTTTCCTGCAGAAACGTGAGGCATTTTGCGTGTATCACTTTGTCATCGCCTATCTTGTTAAATAGTGTTCATAATACTGTTGTCGATAAAGCGCATTGAGACAAGGCAGTTATTCATGAATTGCATTATAATCCCCTCCCCAATGTCACTAATCTGAGGAACTTTAAAAGAATCTAAAATAGGGCATCAATCCACTATAAGTGTCCTAGAAACTAAATGGCCATGGTTAACATGCCTATTGCCCTTTGAAACATTTATCAGATTAACATAGGAAAGCTAAAGTTAACTGGGCCAATTAACATGCTGAAATTTGAGAACAGCTGTTGTACTTTGGTCTGATGACCGAGCCACTTTCTTCTGCATTATGTAAATTGTTATGAGAATTTTGATATAAGCTTTATCTTTTTACTGTGCCAGGAACTTTCAATGCCAACAGTTAATGTTTGATGCTTTTGTTGTTTCTAATTTTGATGATCATTACTTACTTTACTACAGAAGTTGTTTAGTGTCCATGATTACTGGTCTGATAGTATCTCAAGGACAATGTAATCGAAATCCTTGCCTTGTTTCCTATGAACCTGGATTTGAATCTGATAGGGCATTTTTGGATCAAATCAGATAGTGTGAAGAAGAATCCTTTTATTCAGAATACTGGTGAAACTTCCCAAGCTTTGCTTAAGGAGTGACTAAGAATACTACACATGCATTTAACATCTTGAGTGGCAAATGGTAGATGAGGAAATCATGTATGTAAGAGATTGACATTAAGCATCTTGATCAAGCTTCCAGGACATTGTGACATTTCCATTGTGAATTAGTAACAATGCTTCTAATATGATGAGTTTTAGAACACAGTAGTCAGTTCCTGCATTTTTTTTTTAAATGCCATTTTATAAAATGCTCTATGGGACATTACTTTTCCAGTATTAGAAACTTCTATTTCTTTGCTTGTGTATAATATCATCTCATACTTCAATCTGCCTTTCACCGTCTATCAATGTGGAATTCAGGCTATATAACTAACTACCAATGGGGTAAGTTTTTAGAATGTAAAATTGAAGTTTTACATTGAAAAGGTATTTTTACCTTGTCGGTATGTTAATCTCTACCCTGATTATCGTCTGCTAGTTAGGTAGAGCTTTAACTGATATTATTCCATGGGCCATTTAGCAAGGAAAAAAACAACACGACAAACCTAGTAAGGAGTACAAAAATTTCCATTCCACATTAATCGTATTCAAAGTGTTCAAATGAAAATCATCTCTGCAGCAGCATACTAGGGGCAATAAATTGACAAGCTAGTGCTAAATATATATATTTTTGACAATAAACTAGTTTATTTTTTATTTTATTATATATTGCAGTCATATGATATTTAAATTTCTGTGGATAGATAGAACTAGAATTAGCTTAAACTAAGCCTGAGGAATTTAAGATTTAACCGGAAATAATTCTAAGTGATAATGCATTTAGTAAAAAGAAAAAAAAAAAAATTTCCAAATGGCTTACCTATACTTCAACATAAGTACATGAGTTAAGTACCACCAGATTGCTATGTAATCCAGAATGCATTTCTAATGCAATGCAGAGAGAAAGAGTAATTGCCTAAGAAAGTAGGGCTCCAAAATGCAACCGGAATAATCTATATAAAAATTGTTGAACTAAAAAAACAATTAAAAAATCTACAAATTGAAGAAAAGCATAAATAAACTTACTTTGAGCAGTAGAGAAGCTCTTTTCTCTGGAAAGCTGAATGTGCATGATAGATAATTTTGGTATACCACAGTCTGAATATCTGTTTTTAGGTCTTCATGGTTCTTACCTTGAAAAAGATCATGGAAATGCATAAAGCATCAGTTGTCAGTGGTAAGTAAAGTCCACTGCATGGATGTGAAATTGACTGAATGTTGGAAGAAAAGTTATCCTTTTCTAACTAAGGGAAGCTGTCGGAATCCTAAACAAAGAAGAAACCACGTTCCTTCTCTGAAATGGTAACTGAGCTCAACAGTCTGAGAAGAGAAAATCATATTTATACACTGTAGAAGTGAAGCTGTCACAGTGACAATAGCAGCTGAGGCAATGTGAATAGTGTTTTATCTTCCTTATTCATGGGAAGATTAAGCAATCAGCACTGCAGGTCAGGGGATAGCTTTTCCTTTTTATCTGCATTTTATTCAGCTTTCTTTCTAAGTCATAAATAGCAGATCTGTGGAATCTTGAGATTGCTTGAAAAGTTAATGTGGTAGCAGCATTGTTTCTGCCAAAATATTATCTCAGGGCTAAATCTCATTTCCAGATTACTTTAACTTTTCCTTTAAGTAAAACTTTAAAAATAAAAAAAAGTTAAAATACACAACACAAAGAGCAGCTCATTTACTAATGTGTGCAAGTGGAGCCATAGCACTAATTAGATAAATAAGGGAAATAACTGTTTTTCAAATAAAAGGTGATTATAAAAGATTCACATCTATGGTTAACTTAAAATAATATATTGAAAACATGCACTTGGAGTTCAAAAAGAAGAAGAAAACATGTTACTTAGTATTAATACTGAATGCGGTTACTCTGAGTAATTGCATATAGTTAAAACCATTGAGAATGAATACAAAGGAGTGATGCCAATGGATAAAATTTTACTGGAGTAGATGGCAGCATATTAGCTATGGATGCAGAAATGCTATTAGGAATTGTATCATCTGAACCACTACGCAATGGTTGGTATGTTCATGGATGTGAAGCAGACTTATATGGATTACAGTGGGAAGGAAATAACTAATTGGGCTATAGTCCAGAAATCTCGTGATAAATACAAGTGTGATGGGCAAAACAATGTTCATGTTGGTACCTATGACTACAAAGTCCACATGTACCTAATTTTGATTTTGCTATATATAAATTGCAAATGTCTCCCACCAAATCCTTAAGAGAATAGAATAAAGAAAGTAAACAATTTAAATTTATGTAAGTTATCAATAAGTTTTTAGTGCATAAGGGCTTATGGCTTTAAAAATCTACACCACTACAATACTTAAAATTCTCTTATGTGAAAATTGTCACTGATGTCAAACCAAACTGGCAGATTGTTCTTCCAACTTTAAAATAGTGCTTTTGAAAAAAAAAACCCAAACTAATAGCTTTTTGTGGTGGAAGCATTCTAAGTTTAGCATTTGTTCTCAAATCTTGTAGAAAAGGTCAATTCAATTAAAAAATTTTTTGTTAAAGCACAGGTAAGATAAATTTTATGTTTTTTTTTTTTACATCCATATGGATATAGGAAAGGTGGGGTATGACTGGAATCATTTAAATATTTTTATCATATTTAATCTTAATGATTAACATTATATTAACACCACCATTTGGTTCTGAAGATACCTAGCTTTGTTTGCTAATCAGTGTGTAGATTTTTATTATAGCTACAGAATATCTGATTGGCTGATTTTGAGTCACTTATTCAAGTATTTTTAGTGGTGTTATGTATCTCAAATTCTGCTTTCAGAAAAGCGTATACTCCAGCAAGCAATACAATCTTTAAACTAATTGTATTGAAAGTAAAATGAGAGTTTTAATCAATTTGGCCAACTACTTTAGTATAAGAGGGCTATGTGAACAATTGTTTCTATTGTTAGAATTGCTTTTAGTTTAGTGATTTAAAGTTAGATTTATGAATGGTAGAAATAAAGCAAACAAGCTACTTGAGAGCCTGAAAAATTTGAATGCAATTTATAATATTTGTAATTACAAAGGTTTTTATGTGCATAGATTTTTGATTCAATAAGAATTATTTTTGAAAGTAACTCTTTCTGACATTATAAATTAATTGAAATATCAAATGCATTAGAATTAATGGTAATCTCAGGTGGTTGGATACTCTCTTGTTTCACCAATCATTATCTATCTAATGTATAAATCTATTTGAACTGTAACAGTGTTGAACTATAATTATCGTAGCTCATTTGTTGCATCTGTACCATTCTGTCTCAGAATACTGTATTGAAAAGCTAATTTAAAGAAGAAACAGATGATTTGTAATTTCCTCACCTTTACACTTTTTGATATCTAGCTAGTTTTTAATTCATTTAGCCAGTAATCAATTTAAAAAAACAAAAAAAAATCTATTAGTTGAGGTTGTTCTTAGTTCTGGATTTTTCTGTATTGCAGAGTATTAAACACTTGCGCAAATTTTTGTATTATTTTCAGTAATTCATTCTAAAATAAATGTGTCCCCCCCAACAAGCAATTAAAAATTTCTAAAAAAAGCAAGAAACCACCTATTTCAGTGATGAAGATTAAAATCCATTTAAAATGTATGAGAACTGGGTTCACAAAATATTTTTCAAAGTAAACTTCGTTGTTGACGTTTATCAACAAAAATATCAATAAATAAAAAGATCTTGGAAAATTAAAAGTGAAAATTTAAAAACTGCTATATGGTGTCAGTTTATCAAAGATTTACATTGCTTATAGGATGTTGTCTGCATATTCAATAAGGAATACAAAGACTTCATAATGATAATCATATTGCAGGACCATTAAAACAAAAACTGGGAAAGTATTGTATTGGAAAATGAGTGCAATAATAGTTTTTTACTCTTAGAAAATTTTAGCTGGGGATATATAATATGCATTGTTTTAGTGTTTTAGAACCAACACATGTGGCATTAACTCAACCATGAAGGATGTAATTTGCTATTATCTAATAGCAGGTATCCTTAAAAAAAAAACAACAACAAAAAATCCGCATAAATGCACACACACACACGAAAAGTGAAAATTTTATTTTATGAAAGTATTAAACTGGAGCAGCAGAACTATTTATGCTAAACTATAGCTGCCTGCTGTTTTAATAATATTAAGTAATCAGGTATTGCTAGTATTATTTCCTTTCATGAAGTTGTAATCCTATGCTTGCTTTTAATCTCTTAAAATTTTCCCGTAGCAAGCAAAATTTTTTTTAAAATGAAGAAAAAAAGAACACTTAGTTTTTTTTTCCTAACAATTTTCTTCTGAGTGCATTATTCATGGAAGTATAAGGCTTCTTAAAAATTCATTCTAGTTGAGCTATTAAGGAATTGTGATAAGAGTGCATACTTTTTTAAATGCATATTTAACAGCTTTAGTTGAAGTAATTTGAACTAGCAGAATGAGTGACAAAACTGATTCAAAGGAATAAATGAAATAAAGTTTGCATAACCACAGACAAATTTTTTAAAGATAATTTGTTAACAAAGTTATCTCATAATGGTTGAGCTGTTGGTAAATGCACAATTTTTACCTCCCTGAAGAAGAAGAAAAAAAGTTTTCTTCTGGTAATGTACTGATCATGAAAATCTATAAATATTGGAATTTTACGTCATATTTAATTTCACTTCTAAAGAAAACAAGATACAGAAAGCAATTTATTCCGTATGAAAGTTAGCTTATGGATTTCTTTACAAAATGTTAAAGGAGGAGTGATGTTACAATTTCTACTGGCACTTGCAGTAAAAATAAATCAAAATGATTAAGATAGTCATGTTTGGATAGGGCCATCTTAGAGCTATATACTCCTGGTACATTTGTATATGCTTGAAATAAGATATCTATTCACCCTATCTGGTCTTGCTTGCTGTTCCTGGGTTAAGGCCATGCTATGATTTGGTAGGTCCTTGCCCTAAGAAATGAAGGTTGACCTTAACAAACCACTGTGCTAGTTGATGAAGAGGTAGGACTGTTGGCCTAACAAACTTTCAGTACCTTGACCAAAAGGGTATTCTTCTGTCAGCCTTGATTATGCTATGTAACACAGGCAGTAGCACTATGTTCTTTGATAGCTTTCATACATGTAACCTATCAAAAAAAAAAAATTCCACACTGAACTGACTTTAATCAGACAACAGTAGTTTGTGATATTGGATCCTTGCTCAGGCTAATTTTGTATTGTAATGGCTTATCTGGCTTTGCATGCCTTTGACCATCAGCAAGTGTTGATGGATCTGGTAACAGTAGCTACTATGTTCTGCAGGGCGGTTATTCTGATCATGAACTTTTATACAAACGGCAAGACTTCTGCTTAGCTTGTTAATGTCATTGGTTTTGTGGTGGTGTGCATACATTAGGCTAGTGATGACTGCAATGTTGCAATTTTTGGCTGTCAACCGACTTGGAGCTAATTTTTCATTTAACCTATTACAAGTAATCTCTAGACTCCTGATGTGTCTATTAAATTGCACCTACATTTTTATACCATTGAATGAACATGCCTTTTGAAATTCATTATTTTTTTAATACATGCTGAGAGTTTTTTAACTGGAGGATGATGCACTGTCAAATGAAAACATGCTGTTAGATTCTAGATTTTGTCACCTTAAAGTACACTTTGTCAAAAGCTTTATATCCCTTGATGCTTATGTATAGTCTCTCATGTAATGTGTGCTATATTTTACTGTTTTTGTTAACTCTTTCTAGATGTAGATAATCTTGTCTTTGTTTTTATACTCTTGAATATTTTTTTAAGTGAAATAACTTTTCTTTATATTGGTTCATTATTACTGATTAAAGAAAAAAATATTCAATATTTTAATAAATAGTCTTAGATTTTTGGGGAAATGTTATGGCAATTCACTGTTATCTGAAGTTTGTTAGGTTTTATAAAAAAAGAAAAACAAAACCCATCAGTATGTTTAGCAGCTTTTAAGAAAAAGTAATAACATTAACAAAAGTTAAAGGAAAAAAGACATCTAAAGTAAGATTGAGTTTCTGCAATATCTGCTTTCTACAGTTTGAGGGATTAGCATTTTTTTGGATTTATCAAGGTTTTCAAAATTATCTGAGGATATTTTAGAAACTTTTTTGTTAAAAGCATAGAGAAAAATAAATGGCAGTTAACTAAGACAGCAGAATGAAATGTAAAGCTGCAAAGAAATTTTGTTCATTTAAAATTGGTTTTTTTATAATAAATAAACAGATTTTGTGATTCTCTTGAATGAAAATCTGTATGAGACCTGGTCGAATTCTTGATGCCATTAGTGTGAAACCTATGTCCTGTACATGCATGCCACATGGTTTATAAAAGAAAATTAAGTTTGCAACTTATTTTCACACCATAAAAGCATGATAATAAAATAAATATAATGCAGGCATCTAGAGGTATATTTTATATTAATTTATTTTCATAACTGCTTTTGTCAAAAAAATCTCAGTATCCATAGATATGTGTATATGAATCATTAATGAGAAGAAAGAAATACATTTCATGCTTTAAAAAAAAACATGGATTAAGCAATTCTTGAATTTGAAATAAAACTATTGAAATAATTAATGAAAACATCTAATGTATTTGACATTGAACTTTGCATTTAGTCTGCTACTTTTTTATTTTGTGATCTTGTAAATTTTTTGTTAGGCAAACATTTTTATTTGCACAATTTTTTCAAACACCTGCTTCTACAGAATGGTTTTCTCTATGCTCTCTAGGCAACCTAAATTATTTCTAGAGCGATACTAGTTATATTTGGATTCATATTAGAATTATAGTTTGTATGATCACTTATCATTTTTTTAAATTATTATTTAAAGGCAGACAAGCAGTTATTAAGCAGTGAAGATGAAAAATAGCAGCATATTAAATAATAAACAAGTTAATATTTATTTTTCAGTTTTTGAATAAGCAAAAGCTTCCAAATGTAACCACTGATTAAATTTAAATCTAGTCGACACTATCAGATTGTTCTGCTTTAGGTTTTGTTTGTGTGTACGTGTTTTGATGCATTTTCTTAACTTGGATGTGCATACACTGCATATAGACCCTTAACCTATAAGACATTAATAACTGCTTAAACTAACCCTAAGAAAATCAGGGGTCAGTCACACTAAACAGACAAAACAAGCATTCAATTTAAGTTTCTGGCATTAGGTGTGGCCTGGCTACCTGTTTGTTCCTGACTCGTGTATATTACTTCCCTTTGTTTTTGGTAATTAACTACAAACACTGTTTTGGCACATTTCTTTTCTTTTTTTAAAAAAAATATATGATAGAAAAAGAAAACAACAAAAAAAGGATTTGATTTAGAATACTTGTTAATGTATGGGTAGAATTTTAAATAAATGCAGGTGCATGTGTTGAATTATATAAAACAACAACAACAACAAACCATTAGTGACCAGGCATTTCACAATCAATGTAGATTTAACGAAATGATTGAAAAGAGATCTTGTATACATAAAACCTTTTACCATATAATTTAAGATTTTGTATACAAAAACAAAATCTAATTCCTGAAAGTACTGTTTATAGTATTGACAAAAGTATGAAACTTTACATTTTTTGAGTCCAGAGAAGTAGTGCTTGTATTATTATATTATGACTAAAAATGGGTTTGTGTAATTGAATTTAAATGATAGCAAACAATTAATAATTATTTCTTTTAACATTTTTATTTTTAATTTAAAAAAACAAAAACAAACAAACAAGCTAATGTATACTATGGATATTCATAGAAAATGTATAAAATTTACTGATTACCTTGTAAGAAAAAATATCAGTCTGTCTTTTGATTTACCATGTATGTTTGTTTTTGTCTCTGGAGAGTTTGAATAAAGAGCTAAGTTAATATATACTTACTTAAAATTTATTTTGCTATTTAAGAGAGAAGTATACTCATTAACTGTATCTAAAATATACATTTGAAAAAGAAAAACATTGTTTGTTTTTTTACACTGAAATAATGTGTTTTTAAAATGAACTACTTTGTATTTATTTCGTTTAATTATATTTTAGACTCTTTAGCCTCCCCTAGCATCGAATTACACTTTGTTGTTCTCCCTATTTTGATAACATAAAGGATATTAACCAAACAAGAGTTTTGAAATATATTACTAACAACTAAGCTAAAATGCATGATCCCTTTTGGGTAATTTGATGTAGTCGGGTTTTGATTGATTTCTTAATTTAATTAGTTAACTAACAGGTCAGTTGGCAAGCAGAATTTCCAAATAATGTAAGATTGATTCAGGAAAGAAAAAAAAAATTTTGATTTCTGGACTTTTAGGGGAGTTGCTAGTTTAAATGCTTTGTATGCATTAAACTCCAAACCAGCTCCATGGATAAGTGGTGCATTGTTATTAGGCTTTGCTTTCTAAAAAACTATCACTGAACATAATAATGTGGAAATCCGATCACAAGTTTCCTAAATTTTTATGTTTAAGAGTTCAATTTTGGTTCACTTTTTGGTAAGTCTTTATTTTCATGAGGTCTTAGCTCATTCTGGTCATGCCTCGAATTAAGAAAAAAAATTTTTTTTTTTTTGCGATTTGGCTTTCAAAGCATAATAGTTGATATCTTTTACATTTATACCATTCTGATTTGGTTTCTCTGTTCTGCTCTTATGACTCTTTTATCTCTTTTCAACTAAACATAAAAATGGCAAATTGTCTATTTCTTTATCTTCAGTGGAGCATGGAAACTTGAATCAATAAAAATTAGACCAATGGAGAAGTGGCTGAAAAGATCCTTGTAGCTCTCTCTCTCTCTTTTTTGTTGTTGTTGTTTTGTTTCCCTTTTAAGATTTCGGGAAATCATTGATAAAAGATTGGTATCCTGCATGTAATCAGTGAAATTAGTGTGAAAGGAGCTGAACTGTAACCTTACTCTGATTAGGAAGGAGAAATAGGATTGAATAGCTTTAGGAAATTACCTGAAATCTTTGCGGTAGAGTTGTATGCTGTTAAAGATTAAAACGAATATTGAGTGGAAACCGATTATATTTTATTGTAATTTTTATTAAGATTATTATTATTTTTTTTTGCATGTCTTAAACTGTGTGTGCGTGCATGTGTGGACGAAAACTGTTGCAGTCTAATAAATTTCATTTGGGGATTAATCTGTTAAATTAAATTTTTATGGGAAGAAATGCCTGAGTCATGGAATTTTGAAAGCAAGATATTTTTCATACAGAAATAAAATTTACGCAATTTTTTTTTGTTTTCAGTCTAATTACATGAAGACAAAAGAAGAAAAAAACATTGAAGCAATGTTCATATTTCTGTTTAGGGTTGGCGTATTATTAGCGTTTCTGTTTTTGTTCTGAACCACAAAGCTAAAATTTTGTAGCATTAGCATATCAAAAAGAAGAGAATTATGACTAATAGTTATGATACATTCTGGAGTATCGATTGATTAAACTATTAGTAAATGTTTGCTTTTCTTCTAACCATGGGCCAGATGGATGGTGATGGTTTATCTTTCAACAGCTAGTGACATCATGAGATAGTAGTCTCCCCCCCACACACCAAATATTTTTTAATGGCTTTTGAACCATCAAATAGATAGTGTTCTTCAACAATATCTAACAAAGTTGAAGTAAATGCCGCACTACTTGGAAATATTTTTCCATCAACTTCAACTCTGTTGCACTATTTTGACAATACTTTCCTCAATGTCAAATGATAATCCATCGATACCTTGATTTCTGTTTTTTTTATTATATATTTGCTTAATTGTATTAAATTTAATAAAATATAATAATATGATTGATATTTGTTTGTAAGAGAACTCCATTGTAATTAACACTTTCTGAAGGTAATCTTTCTCTTGGAAAATTGCAATTGACTAAATTTTTTGTCTCAAATTGACTTCGGATTTGTTAACGGTCACCAAAGATCATAACACAGCATATGGCTACCATTTTTCAAGTGGGAAAAGATGTTTTGTCCCATTGTTGAAGGTTTTTGTTATACAGGTTGAGAATCCCTTATCCAAAATCCTTGTGGCCAAATGTGTTTTGGATTCCGGAATTTTTTTTGATTTTGGAATATAGATATACCGGCATAATTTGGTAGCCAACCCATTGGGGAGTGGGGACTGGGCACAAGTTCATTTACAACATTATAACTGCATATGGATACATATAGCCTACAGGTAGTTTTATGCAATAGTTTAAAACTCATTTTGTGTACGAAACCTAAGAAAAAGCTGTACATTTAACCACCAGAAAGGTAAACTATCAATGCTGTAGGCCAACCAGTATCATAGGAGTATTTGCAGGCCTTTCCAACATTTTCAAAATATATTCACACCAAAAACAAATCACAGAAAAAACTAAAATATTACAGTGAGTAATGCGCGTGCTTCAAGTGTGTCAGGAATCTTTCCAGAACCTTCCTGAATTTTCCACTGAAGGCACTCCAAAAAATATTTTGGATTTTGGAGCTTTTTGGTTTTCAGAATTTTGGATAAGGGATTCTTGACCTTTATCAGTCATAGTATCATGCCTGTTGTTTCTTGGTATGCTGTGCATATTTGTTCAATTTGTTGGTACCATTTTTCTGTTAAATAAAATTGGTGTCAGTGATGATTTTCCCCTGATCAGCGTGAATATCCGTTTTAAAAGTTTAAAAAAAATATTACATTCATTAAAAATATGACCTATTGTAAATCTAATGGTTGGTGTATTATGTATGCTATATTTACTCTGAATTTTATGGGACTTGATAATAAGGTGGTAGAATATGATGAGATTGCCATATACAGACTTAAGTATTTTCATACCTTTTGCACAACCTAATTTTAGAGGAAATGTTGAAAACTTGAATATGGTTTTAAATCTAGCAGAGCTTAATAGTTTCTCTTGGTGTATTGAAAAGAACAACAAAAGAATCTATTGGCACATTAATAGACATCCGCTGCTAATCAAACTAAATATGTTTACTGAGCGTGACATTTCTGAAAATTTAAATAATTAAGATGGAACCATTAGTTAAAAAAAATTTAAACTGGAATCTACAGAGGATCTTAACACTAGACATCCATTTTTTTACCAAACATTTTAACTTGGTGTCCAAATGTAGTCTGTTTTCTTTTTTGATTGAATAAAAAAATATCAAAGGAATATTTTTGTTGTTGAACTGTGTTACTTTCATTGATGGCCACAATATCTATTAAAGGCACTACGTACATGAAAATAATCTAATGACGTGACATCAATATACTAAAAAGAAATAGTTGAGGAAAATAATAAAATAGAACGGAAAGAATCTAAAACACACTAAATGAATTTGTTGATCTGTTTACTTTGTCTAAAATGCTTGGCAAGTGAATTTAAAATATCTAATGTATCATCTGCTCAATCGCCAAGAGCAAGAAAACCCAGTTGCAATAAAAAAAGAAGAGGCTGAATTAGATACTAAAGCTGGCAATATTGGAATGTATTTCTTTTGCTGGATTTAGACAAAGCAGTTAAAAGGCAACGATTCTTGGTATTTATGCAAAATCTTGGCAGGAAAAAGCCAAGTAGTAGCTATACAACAATCTTTTGGAAAATATGGATTAGACTATTGGCTAGTTAAGTTTTCCAAAAATAAGTATAATTTTTTGATACTAACATCATTTTAGAATGGGTAGTGCAGTAGATTTCTTAAACTTAATTTTTAATATTTTTGTGTGATTGTTAATGTAGCTCAAAAATATTTTGCAGGAGTAGTTTAAAAAGCAGTTTTAACTGTATTGCCATTTTTTTCAAGTTGAGTACATGCAACTTGTACCAGATTCTGTACGTAATAAAATGCCAGCAGTACCAAAATAATACATCGTATGTACACAAATGGAAAAGTATATCAGGGAAACAGAAATGCCATTTCAAGAATGCTGAAAAATTACTTAAAAAAACAAATTTAAGAATTATAAGAGTGACAGAAAATGCAAATTAAAATTACTGGAAATATGATGTCTAAGTAATATCCTTAGAACATTTCAAACATCAACATGTAAGTGCTAACAAATTTTTTTGGTTTTTCTTTTTAATAACTCATATTTCAACTACAGTATAGTGCTGATGGTCTAAATGCCAATTATCCAGATACTTTAAAAATTTAATTTTTCTTTGTAAAAAATTATCTTTTCTGACAACGACTTTTAACATGTTTGATCACTTTTTGTACTTTTATCTTTAGCAGAAGGGACATTAGTTTTATCGAGTAAAGCAGGGCTTTGCATTTCCATTATTTTTTAAGATAAAAGCTGCTCTTTGTTTGGGCGAAAATGTCCACAAAATGCATAGTTGTAGTTCCTTCATTGAGTGACAAAATCAGCACTGCAAACAAATTTTAAAAGTTAGGAGAGAAAAATGGTGTCGGAATTTCAGCTATATCAGACAAAAAAAAAGAAAAGGGTGATTTTGTTTTTGTTTTTGTTTTGGAGAATGGATGGATGGAAGTGTTCATTGCTTTTGACGTTTGAAAAAATGACAGTGGACAAGGTTGTTTACATATGGTATTTATAAAAGTGGTCAATTTGGTCAGCCCATTTCAAGTCTTGTGTTTTTTTTAAGGCTGTCAATTTATGGATTACCGCCAAGTATTTTGTTAAAAATAAGCTCTGATGCCTAAGAAATTTTAAGTTACAGTGTGGTATGTGTATAATGGAAATTCATGGCAAAAAGCTTTCAGTTGACTTTGCAGATGCTGATAATTTTTTTTTAAAAAAAAACTATAAACATTAATTCATGAAGATAAGTATGATGTTGAGTTGATTTCATCTATAATGAATATGAAACTGGGCTAAACTGGAAAATACTCACATAAATCACTGGCATCAAGGAGAGAGTCAACTGTACTTCGTTACTGGTTTCGTTATAAAACATCTAAAAAGAGAGTGACAATTTTGGTATGTGCTAATTGCCAGTGTAAATCACAAACTGCCTTTGCTAAATCAAAAAAAAAAACTTCAGACATTGAAGAATGTGAAAACTTTACCTGTTGTTTACAAAAATCAGAAAGAAAAACAACAAAAAAAAACGCGTAGATGAATGCTCAGGCATTTCTGGAATGGTTTGACAAAACCTTCATTCCTGAGGTAAATAGATACCAAAAGCTGAACTTCTGTAATATAGACGATGGATTGGAGAGTGATTTAAACAATTAAAAAGTTATGTAAGAAACAACTTTTGTATCAATGCTGGCCAATAAGAGTATTTTAAATAGGCATCATTGAGTTTTTTTTTTTTATTTTTAAAAAATTGATCTTAAAGAGTGCAATTACAAGGTGGCTGATTCTTGAAATTCCTTATAAGATGCTATGCTCCAGAAGAATAGAATAATATCTTTAAAATTGCATCTAAAAAGGATGACAGCGATGAAGAAGAAATTGTCATTGACATAGCAGTAGCACTAAAAGAAATCCCTGGATGAATTGTGATGTCAGAGTGAATAAATTGCGATTTTTAACAGAAGAGATCATCAGAGTTTTATGAGAAGAGAAAGAAGCTCAAGTATATAATAGAATCAGATAGATATTTATTTGTTTAAAGAGTGCACATTACACAGGTAAATGGAATCATTTATTACTTAAAGTATTTGTTCAAAATACATTGTACAATAGCTACATTACAATATTGGAGCATATGACTTAAAAATAATGCCAAATTAGTCTGAATTATTGGCGTACTAATACATTTTAAAAAGTATATGTTATGATGTCTTAAGTAAATTAATTAATATTGCTAACAAATATCTTTGATATTATCATAATATATGAAGTAAAAGGATTATTATGTATAGCTAACATGGATAGATGAACTTATGCAGTAATGAACCATAAGCAATGTCATCATATATATATATATGTAGGATATTTTTGAATATCCTTCAGTAATTAGTCCTGTTTTGCTGGTAAATTGACATATTTTGAGTGGTTAAAAAAAAAGAAGCAGAAAGTAACTTATATGTAGCATCTGGTGTGGTGCTTCTGTGATGTCTGTAGTTTATAGTGCTGAGTTCAGCTACACATCATTTTGAAACTGTTTGCAGATCCATTGAGCATGTTGATACAACTGAAGAAATAGAGATTCAATTTATATTTCTACTGTTAATTTGAATACCAGCTCATTTTTATTAATCAAATATATCAGGTGCTTTTTTTTTTAAATATCTCTGACATCTTTCTTGTGTGCTGTTTTTATTGTTGTTTTCAATACTTTATTCTAAAGCTATTTGATGCAAAATTTTGTTTTTGTTTGCAGATTTACTTTGCACATTGATAACCAACTGAAATAATAGAAATTCAGTTTTAGATTTCTATTTGAATGTTACTTTATGTGCTTGTATTAATTTAATTAAATGTATCAGATTTAAAAAAAAAATAAAAATTCTGATCTTTGCTTTGAATGACAAACTCTAAAGGTTAACATAAATTATAGATTTAAGTATTTGCTATTAGCTTAATTAGCCTGCAGTCACCAGAGCAGGATAAACTGAACTTAATGTTTTTTGGTTTTTTTTTTTAAACAAAACAAAACATTAGAAATCTTTGGCTTTAACAAAGTGAGTATACAATCAAGAAATTATGAAAGAGAGAGAGAGAGTGTGTGTGTATGTATTTGAATACTGCATAACTAACTCTACATATATAAGGATGTGCAAATAGCGGAAAAATGTATTGCTGGGTATGACTTGAAAAACAGCTGTCTTCTAATAGTTGTAAGTACAATATTCAGTAGTGGTGAGTTAGGTCACACATTTTGTAAGTCAAAACCATGCAACATTTTGGCTATTTGGCAACTGGAATACTATCATTTTCAATTGTAGATAAAATATTGATTTTGATTGAATTCAATACTACTATCTCTTGTGAGTGGAATTTTATCAAAAAATGTTGCTAGTAGATTTAAACACTAAAGCTGTTGACATAAAGCCACTTACCATTTTACTTTCTCCAAGTTTGATGACTCTGTTGCCATGAGTAACCAACAAATACTACTACCCTGGTTTAAGATACTCAATAAAATTTGGTTGTTTGGTACTTTATTGGAAAGTGGCACTGCCCCAGATTTTTGCCTGTATATTAATTTTTTGTATTGCTAATTTTGACTTGAGAAGCAATAAAATAGTTTAAAGTGAAAATCTGAGCTTGATGTGCACTGAAATATGAACCAAATGCTACTGCCAAATATCAATTAGATTCTTGTGGTGTGTGTGTGTGTTTGGGGGGGGTAGGGTTAAATTTATTCCATCAAAGTATTTCCTTGTTATCTTTTTTAAAGTTGAGAAATAAATGTTATGCAAGGTATTTAAAAATGTTAAATACAGAATAGTTTTTCTGGGAAACTTCTAAGTAGTATGAAGGCTTGAAATGTATTAAAATCTGGATTTCTCCTTTTATAAAAGTTATGGAAGTTAATTTCAGATGCATAGGAAGATTTGTCAAACTGAACTGAACATGGCCTTGCAAGCAAGTTATTGGCTGGAGCTTATTAATTTAAAGAATACATTGAAGATTTCAGGTTATAGGCTCTTCCTATAATTAAGAATAAAAGAAATAGGAACCACCAGAACAGTGCTGCTGATGTTTTCTCTATCAGTTATTAATTAGACTTCACAGAACACTGAAGCCACATTCGGACATCTCTATAAAATCTCACTTCATTTGATTGTTATTTATTGTTGTCAGTTGCTGTGTTATTTATCTGGCTTGCTAGGCAGTCTGTGAAGAAGAAAAACCTAATATCACTGCATATCATCATGGAAAGAATGAGTAATATTCTGATGATGTTGGTAGAGATTTTATTTTGACAAGCATACCACCATGTTGGAGTATATCTTGTGACGAGTGGTGGTGTTGGAGGAAAGATAATTTCTGATAACAGACAGTTTGGAATTATTTTTAGAATTTTGCCAAAATGGAAACCTATAAAAACTTATATTTAATTAATCCTGTTTCTTATTATGTAACTGCAACATAAATCTCTGCTTTTAACCTAATACCAATTCTTAAAATGTATATGTTGATAAAATAAAATGTGCCAAGCTTCCTTTGCATCCACCTAAGTTTCATGTATAGTTTTAAGATTTGGAAATTCTGTTTTGCATTTATCAATATAAATAAAATTGTAGTATTTTCTGTAGAACTTAATTTTTTACAAAGACCCTCTTTGTGTTTGGCACTATATCTAATTTGGTAATGAAGTTGTGCATAATTTTAAAAAAAAGAACTGTTTCCTTTTGATGGTGGTGTTTAAGATCTATCTGTGTGGTGTCTAGCCAGTGGTATGGTGTCATTTCCTGTAAATATTTCTCATTATTATTAATTTATTTACTGGCCCGTTTCACAAGGGATTTTTTCTGCTCTGATTTTCTTTTTCATTACCAATCAGAAGAATTTAAATAGGCTCATTTCCTGCTTAAGTCTGATATTCAGCAGCCTGCTTATGGGCATGATAATAAAAAGGGAGAAAAGTGGTATGCACCCCACTTTTACTAGAAATAGTGGAAATTGAAATATTGCGACTTAAAGGGCAATGATGGACTGAACATAGTTTGTCAGGGGAAACAAATTAAAATCAAGCAGTTATTATATATATCTACAAATAGTTTTGTTTTAAACTTTATTATTTAAATATAATTTACTCTATCATAGGATTTGTTAATATATTTATGTATTTGAATCATAACTTTTTTTTCAGTTGATGAATGTGCAAAGAATAACAATTTATTTGCATCATTTTAGGTTATTAAATATTGTATGAGCATAATGGATTTGTTTTCAAAATGTTTTTAAGTTATGAGGTTTTTCTTGTATCAAAGCTTATAATTAAAATAAATTAACTTTTAGGTGATTCAGATGAAACCACATACAACACATTTCAGTCTTTTATTTATGGCATCTACTTAAAAAAAATAAATGATATGTAACTGAAGACCTATAAAATATCTACACAAAGCAGTTTACCAGCGCATAAAGTTTCATGAATATAACTTAAGAAATATTTTTAAAAAGTTCATTTTCATACTTGTTGTGTAAGACTCCATTGAAATATCACATTTATGCTTAATAAGTTATTTTATTGGTCAGTCTGGCTGCAAATTTATGTCTTATGTCTTTAGTGATATTCACCCTGATTCTAACTAACTTAATTTTAACCTACCAATCTGGGCATTTAATAAAGAATGAAGAAATCTCATTTTAAAACTTTTAGGGAAGGTGATTGGCTTTATATCAATAGAATTTTTTTATTTAATGGATTTATCTGTTTACCTGATAAGATTTATTGATTGTTGGATATTTGTCATTGTTTATTGGGAATGTGAACTTTTGTTTAGGCCAAGGTCTATTACTATTTATTTATTTTGCCTTATTTCAGGCCTTAATACTTGTAAATGAATGAAAATAATTTAGGAAAATCTTGATTACTGTTTGCTATCATGGTTAACCACCTGCTTTTTCCAGCAATGTTTTAGCTATTAGCAGAGATTGATTCTGTACAGCATTAGAGATGGCTTAACAGACACCTCTGGTATCCCAGCTAATCAGACCAGTAGCTGACAGAACAGACTATAGTGATAGTAAGCAGATTAGCTTCTCTGAAACAGCTTCAATCTAAAGCATTTGGAAATCTGGTAAATTGATTATAATAAAAGTTGATAAAGATGAAGATATCAGTGAATCAAATACAGCAGAGCAAAATTGGTACTAATTATACATTAAAAAAATATTGCTAACAGAATGAGCATATCGGCCAAGGTTTTAAGTGCACGTTAGAAAGCGGAAAGTTATTATCTTTTATACTTTTTATTTCTCAAGTTTTTTATTGACCGTTTTTGGAAAGAGATTGAGGGACCATAACTTACATAGAAATAAATATTTTATCATTTATGTGATTGGGTTTTAATTTCTTTATGTTAAGTTATATGAGAATAGCATTGCAAAGGGGGTTTCATAAGATGTTATAAATAGAATGCAGGAAAAATCTTTGGAATTCTAGGCTTTAAATATTGCACATTTGAAAATGTATAAATTTTCTATAAAGATTTTGTATTGCATTGTTTTTTACATATTAGTAAATGCTAAATTTTGAGAATTGACAAAGAAAAGTTTTTTATATAACATGTAAAAGCATTTAATCATTTTTTTTTTTTTTCAGTTTAAAAACTTCTGTAATCCTCCATTTTTATATAATTATTTTGAAATTTGATTTTGTTATTAATGGTATCTAAAACTCTCCAACTGGGGTTCTGCGCTGCTCTTAGGATATCTTTTAGCACAGAAATATCGCACCACCATGGCATTACTATTAACAAATTCGAAAAATTCCCAAGTGACTATATCTGTGGAGTATATTGTTGAGGCACCCCCCTGCCTATTTTGAGAGATTTCTTTAATGAAAAATAACTTGTTTTTCAGCTGTGTGTGTGTTCTTATGTTAATTATTTATACTGAAATATCAGGCCAGTTAACGACCATCTATCATCCTAAGAGATAGTTGTTCTATTGATACTGTTTTTCTTAAAACAACTTTACCATGATTTATTTAAGCAAATTTAGGTTGCTATTTTTTGTAACTTTTCAGGTTTAGAAATGCTTTATTAGTGAGAAATACGTTGGCCACATTTTGTTTTGGTATCTTGTATAATCCTGCAAACTCAATTATATTTTAGAAGAGAATTATAACATTTTTAATTTTAATTCTATTGCATGTTCAAATGAGTTGAGTTAAATATTTTTGAATTATTTATTGTATAAGTGTATAGTTTTTTTCAGATTGATAGTATATTGGAGATCATAGTGTGAACTTGAACCTGTTTACTTATGTGTTTTTAAAACTATTCTATTCAATGGTAAAATTTCAAACAATAAAAGCACTATTGCGAATTTAGGGTATTTACTGCGGTGGTACTCCCCCCTCCCTAAAGAATTTAACACAGCTAAGATTGATTTTGAGAAAAAAGATGTATGGTATAGAAGTTAAGTCAAATTTATTATTAAATGCAAAAATAAAAGTTAAGCAAAGAAATGTGCAAACTTAATATGCATTTGCTGAAGAATTGCTTATAGTTAGTAACCAGTTTTGTCATTGAATGAAAAATAATCTTTCAATAAGGATTTTTCTATTTTATTGCATAAAAAGAAACTTTTTTAAAAGCTACTTCTATTTGATATTAAAAATAATAACTATTGAGTGGAAACCAGGGTTTAAGCTATGGTTGAGAAAGAGAGAATTTTTTAGCACCTTGGCTAAATTGCATGAGAAATAATTAGTCAGATCATTTTTGGTTAAGCCAAATGAATTAACACACAAATGATACTTTTATTTGCAAAATTATAATGCGATATTTCATTCATGTAATTACAACAAAAACGATATCTTGCAATATAATATGGGCATACTAAAGAAAATTTCTTTTTCCCATAATGTAAAGTAATGAAGATGATTGATATGAACCATTAACTAATATTGTTCTGTGTGATAGGTAGAAAATGACTACTATAAGTGAATTGTGGTTAGTATGTTAGTACTGTATAGTATCTGTCAACTTAAAATCTACTTTATAAAAGAATCTATTTTACAAAAGATTTGAGCAGTCTAAATTCTTGTTTTGCGATTTCCCACGCTCGATCCCTAATGAGTTATTGTGTTATCCTAAATTCCTGCCACTTTGTTTACAGGGCGCAAACGCTATGGTCACCGACGCTTGACCCATGACCAACACTGGGTCAAGTGTCAGTCTTCAAGGAGTCTTGGTTCCTGCTGGGCGTGCTCTGTACTCTTTGTTTAATATTGATTTTATTTTGCCCTCTCAATGCTTTCAAACAAATGCAAAAGTGATAGTACTGAGTGTAACAGCGCTAAAAGGAAATGTAAAGTGCTAAGTATAAAAGTAAGGGTGGAACAGTCGATGAATAAAGTGGTGCAACCAGTATGGCTTAGGAACCACGACAGTGTAAGACCTAAAAAATCCATGAGAGAAAATGTTGAAATTGTATGCTTAGAGTGGGTCACAGGAATCCATGTGCTCAAAGAAAAAATTTCATTGAACCTAAGCACACCAGCCTGGATTAAGTGCTATACGAATTATTCAAGCAACAAAGAAATTATCGTTTTTTAACCTGTGCTTTGATAAAGCTAAGGAGTTTCATGGGGAACTGAAAATTCCACAGCGTTGTGGCTTCAAAAGTTTTAAAAAGTGGCATGGCATTTGGTGCCTTACAGCCAGGGAGAGAGAATGTCAGCAGACAGAAAGGCCACAGAGAACTTTGTGAAGCATTTTACCAAGTTAGTTCATGAACAGAATCTGACCTTGCTGAATAGTTCCCTGTAAATATTGTGGACCAATCAGCAGTGATCTTCCAATAAAGCAACATCCTAGTAAATCACTGGCAGAAGTGTAAGTTTCTTCGTCTTTCTAACTAGAAACTTCAAAAAGCGTCAGTCCCCAAAGGGTTAAGTCAACCTGTTCAAAATGCAAGTAAAACCCTAAGAAATGTTTAAAATCTTGTTCATTGCCCTCAAAATTAATTTTTCATTTTGATGACTGGAGTTTGAAATTATTTTGCTAGATTGAAAATTTTTTTGCATTTAGTGATTTGGCTAGCTGCAGCTGGAAAGCTGCAACATTTTCTTTTAAAAAAAAAAACTTTATACACCTTAGGTTTTTATATTAATTTCATTGTACGCATTTTTGCAAATTGCAACATTCTTTGATTAAAAGTATAATTGTGAAATTAAAATGATGCAGGAAAAGATTTGGTAGCTTGTTAGGTTTTTTGGAAATGATTAATATAGTGTAAATATGAAGCTAAGAGCAAGGATTTAATGAGAAACTGAAATAGACTGATTTTTATGTAAAGAAAGGAAAATGGTCATTTTTTTATTTTAACGAATAAACAGCAAGATCATCAGTATTTGGAGATTGAACATTAAAATCTAAATCAATCTATTTACTCTGTGATAAATTTACTTATTTAGAATGCAAACCTTAACTTGCCAATTCTGTAATGACTCTGGTTTTGCTAACAGGTACCTTCCAAGTGTATTTGTGAACTTTTATTTTCCCCCAAAAAATCATTTGAGTAGGAAGGCTAATTTTTCTTCCCATTTTATTGAGAAAATAGTTGCCTTTTTAAAAAAATTTATTTATCTTGAAGGCAAATGGGATTAATTAAACCAAAAGCTGATAAAATCATGGAATTTACCTTCCCTCTTTTTTTGTTTTGCAGATACAAACATTATTGGAAAATAGAAAACAACAAATGAACCAACAATTTGTTTTTTTCTGGCTGTAAATCTACCTAATGGTAAGTTTGGAATGTCTTTTAAAGTTAAATTACAAAGTTCTTGAAACCGTTATCCTTAAAATGAAAGTTGGATAAGAATGAATTTCTTCTGAAAATGCTAACAATTTAGTAAAGTGTTTTTAAGAAAATATATAAAATTTTTTTACTGCTTTCTAATATTTTCTAAAAGTTACAGAAGCAGTGCAAAAGATTTATACTTATATTTTTATTGATGTGATTGTTTAGAGGTAACCACAGATAACTAAGATTGTAGATGGCAACAGGTGATATTTCATTACCAAATGTATGTGCATATCCAAATGTTTGCTGTAAGCAAATCTCTGCTGACGACTAAACCAGCTAGCTGTCATTCCAGTACTCAGAACAGTCTTTGAATAAAATGATCTGTCAGAAGTAAACTCCCCAACATGTTAGAAATCTGGATGTGCAAATGTGTTTTTCTTGCAATTATATCCAGTGGGACAATTTTTAATTAGTCATTTCATGAACAGCTGATATCTAAGATTTGGGAGAATTCAGATAATCTGACGTTTTAAAATCAGCTGGAAATAACTAGAAACAGATTTGTTTTGTTTTTATTGTGACAGACTACTTATCTGTATACAGTTCTTAAATTTATTTTAATTGAAACATTCTTTATTTACTTGACAGCTACTATATTGTTTTATTTATTTATTTATTTATTTTTTCAATAAATATTTTACACAAATATTCTAACTTTTCCCCTTTGTTTCTTTCTGCTTGTATCGGTTTTTTTACTTTCTACTCCCAGACTCAATTATAACTAATTTCAATGTTTTCATTTTTTTCTAAAGTAATAATTCTTAGTAACTTTTTAAGTTATTTGAATAATTTCATAATATAATGTATAGGATTTTTTTCTGGTATTTTAAAATTGTTTTTATCTAACATTTTTGTCAGTTCATACAGTTTGGAGTAATAGTTGTTGCCTCCAATTGATCATTTTTTGTGTTTTAATTTCTAAAAAGTTTTCTTTAAAATTAAATAAAAATATTTTCTTAGTAATATAATTAATGGGTTTTTTATTTGGTTTGAAATAAAAGATCTCTTAATTATAATAAAAAAAAACTACAACTCTTGAATGCAAGCGCATCTGCTGAAATGTTTTCTTTAATGTTGTTTACTTAATTTCTTCAATTCAGATTTTTTCTTCAAACTCTCTCTATTAGAACTTAAATCAACATTACAAAAATTGAAACTACACAAGACGGACAAAAGAGACAGGGAGAGAGAGATTAAGAAATTTCCTTCCTTTTTGGTAATAATCGAAAGGGGGGAAAACCTGACTTTAAGATAAATAATTCAGTGACATGAAAGTTTTAAAAAAAGAAAATCAGAAGTTGGTGAATTTTTTTTTTTTTTTTAATTCTCTCTCTCACAGGAGAGACAATGTGTTACTTATCATGATACACACGTCTGCATATTATACATCTATTAAAGGAAAAACTATTTATTTTTGAAGTTAAAAGAAAAAATTAACCTGAAAGTGAACTTTACAATGGAATTATACATGAATTATTTTTTCTCATTTTATGTGAGCTTCATTCTTTTTTAGAAATATGCAAATGCTTTTTTCTTTTTTCTTTTTTTTTAGTTTTTGTGCGTGAGGAGAGCCTATGTCCTAGTTTCTTATGAAATAAGTTGCTTAACCTGAATTTATAGATGAATGCTTACATTTGTTGTCTCCTGTGTTCTGCAGCTTCATGAAATATTTCTGACATACCACAATGTATCTATTGATACTTTGCTTGTTTTCATTAGAGTTTACTTTAAATCCCAAGTATTTTTAAACTGGATTTTATGAAGCTGATTGGGGTTCTATTTCTATTCTTGACATTTTATGCTTCGATAGAATCTTCGAAGAGAATCTGTTCTTGTTTTAGCATGGTTCGCATTGGATTGTTCTGGGAAGCAAGAGTGAGTTAATTTTCTCTTGCCACGTTCAGTGCCAAACATTTATGTAATCCAAGTCTAGTTCCTAGAGCTGTTGACAGAAAATGAGCAGCTAGTCTTTCTATCCATCTACATCGGTATTATACAACTTTAGATGTTGCTGCTCCAAGTTAAAATGGGTTATAGTAGGTGGTATAGTCACTTGAAAGATTAATGTTTTGTATAGCTGGTTTCTGATTGATCAGTCTTTGGGTGATTATATGGCTGAGTTAGTTTATTGGCCTAAACACATACATATTCTGATTGGCTAAATGACTGATATCTGTATTTTCCTTTATAGATTGGTAGATTTTCTTTACAACCAGTCTTCAGTTCACATGCACATATTACTTTCTCACACTTGGTTAATAAGATCTAGTAATGTCAATATCATGATATCTTTTTTTTAAGAGACAGCATGCATACTGTATCAACGTGTATTGTGACTAACTGCTGCACTAGTAAATCATTACAGTCATATCAGTTATTTTGCTGTTAAATAAAGAATGTAGAGCGGTGTTCAATTACTGCTCATTTATATTCACATTTGTTTGCATTATTTTCTACCTGTGTTTAAAAAAATCCATTCAGAATTGGCTTTCTAAATTATAAAAAACAAACAAAGAGCACTACCAGTGCATGAATTTAGTAGATTATATTTTATAGTAAAAAAAAGAATTTTATTGATCACATTAAAAAAGTAACAAAGAAATAAAAAATCTATTGAATGTAGCAAAATGTTCTAATACCTATAAAGAAACAGAATTTTGAATGTTTACTGACATTTATTTTTTTTTTTTTTTACATATAATGATAAAGGTAGCACTTTTTAAAAACCAAGATTTGATCATCTATTTATATATATATATCAAAATGTGCACACATGCACATGCACAAGATATGGAATGGATGCGTTTGCAAAAAGTTTTCCACAACATAAAATTCTGTAATGTTAACCCATCTTTCCCACAGAGTTCCACTATTTTATTGAAAATGTGTTTCTAAAGAAAAAATTTAACTCCAAGACTTAATAAAATTACACTTATTTATGGAACAAACCTTTTTTTAAAGCACACATTTTATGGATTATTTAATGATAAAATATCAATAATACAGTAATATACTGTACTGTACTGGTATTCAAAATAAGTCATGAACTCCATTTACCAGAAACAATGCTATGTGATATGGTGGACTAGGGGTTACTGGAAAGAAGGTGGTGGTTCAGTATAATTGTTTGCCTCACCCTGTGAATCATCATCTCTGGGCTCTGTCAGCAGTGCTTGACGTCTGGAGGCAAAAAATGCATCCAAAGATACTTGTTTTGTACGGTGTATCTTCTCTTTGTACAGCTCCATGTAACAGTTGATCGTATCATTAATTTATCTTGAAACTTTTTAAGGCTACATTTATGGTTGGGATCATTATCAGCCACAATTGGCAAACCTACCTCAATAAGTGAAAAAGCTTTTGACATTTACTTTGTAATTAACTGACATGGGTGGGTGGAGCTTCTATTTTCCTCTTCTCCTGCAGGTTGTTCTTGCCCCAACATCAACAGATCCTTATTTGACAGATCTTCTCCATTGGATTGTAGCAACTTAACTGCATTAGGTTTTACGATGTTTTCAAAGTCTATGTTGTTTGCAAGTGTCACAATGTCTTGTTGAATTTGTTTTCATTATTTTCTGCTGGTAGAAAACATGTAAAGTCATGAACACACTATGATAAATCTTTCCATTCGCCTTTCATAGCAGTGGGGTTATCCATGGCATTCTCAATGTTGAACTTTTCTAAAAGACCCTACAATTCAACTGCTTTTATAAGTTGGTGAGAAATTCTTAGGTAATAGTCTTGAAGTTGGCAATCACGCCTTGATCTTTTGGCTGGAGCAAGGCAGTCACGTTTTTTGGGGGGGATGTACTCCGCTCTTACATTATCAGACAGATCATTTAAATTGACTTGATGCATGGTGTAACACGAGTAATGCCTTGATGGAAGCTTTATTCTTGGCACGGACCTTTAATAACAGGGCAACAAAAAAAAAAAATTAATAAACCAGTCTTGATTGCTCATAGTCATCCAAGCCCTGGGATTTTCAGAAATGTATTCCAGTAAGGGCTTTACTTCAAAATCTCCTGCTGTACTGCATCACAGAAACTATTAAATGATCTTTGGAGGCTTTAAATGCTGATGCTGACTTTCCTTTTGTAGAAATAAATGATCTGGCAGGTATGCATTTCCAAAATAGGTCTGTTTCATCTACATTAAACACTTATTGTGGTGTAACTTTCTTTAGCTTCTCAGGATTTGTATGGGCTGCTTCTGTACCAGTACTGGTAACTTCACACATTTTAATGTTGTGTTGTTTTTTAAACCCTTCAAACCAACCTTTCCTAGCAGCAGAAGTTTTTACCGTATACCTATCCCCTTGCTCGTTCTGCAAATAATGATATAAACTTCTTGCCTTTTCCTGAAAAACCATAGTGCTGATCGGCGCATTACACCACTTAGCAATTTCATATTTTTCATCATATCACAATGAAAATGTAGCTACTTTGGCACTTGCCATAATTTTGTCTTTATTATCACACATTGTTCCTACTGTGGATGTAGCAAACCCTAATGCTTTTGAGATCTGGCTAAGTTTCTAACCTGTGTGAAACTGCTGTAACACTTCCAGTTTTACATCCAATTTAATTTTTTTTTATGGGCTCTTACCGGCCATTTTTCAGACATCTTGCTGAAGGGTGAAGCACTGCAATTTTGAAAATGTGTAAGTTCTGAGAGCATAACCAAAACAATGTGAGCCAAGTACATGATGAAATCAAACAAGACATGAGTATGCAAAACGCACTGGCATATGACCATGCACAGTATGAAATGTATGCTACAACGAACTACACAGTACAAGTACAGCATGTACTATATTTTTATATTTTTCCCAAAACGGATGTCTAATTCTGAAATTTTAAGATGCAAATACTGCTTATCTGAAATTAATTGTGTTTTTTTTAATAGAAGTAATTTGTTTAATGTTAGAAACTATTGCATACCTCTTTTGAACTTCAGTTATGCTTTGAACAGTACTTTTTTTTTTTAAGTGTCTCATTCAAAATATAACATTTTATTTGTCTGAATCCATTTTGATGATTTTTGTCATTAAATATGAGTATTTTATTGCCATAAATTACATAAAATAAATGATTGCAAATTAAACTTTCCTTGTCTCTCCTATGATATGATCAATATAGAGCACAAACATATCATAACTGCTACTCACATTATTAGCAAAAGGTATGATAAGAAACAAGTCAAAATTTTTATTATTATATCCACTTATTTAGAAAACTGAAAAATCGAAACTTTGTGTTCACTTGCCTATTATAATTATAGCATATAATAGTCATTGTAAAATCACTTGACATGCAAACCAAAAAACCTATGGCTACATAGAAAATTTTTTTAATACTTCAGATTCTCAGTATGTCTGTTTTAATTGTTTTCCTCCTTTTATTAATACTGATAATAAAAACTAATTAATTATTTTGTACAATTTTTCATTACTTGTCTTGTATAATATAATGTTAACAATAAAACTAGAAGTTTTTAAAAATATATTATTATCTGTGGTGCCTGGCTCTGCATGGGAAAAAAATGGCTTTAGGCCAGCGTGCAGTAGCTTAAAAGCTTGCTCAAGATTCTGAACCACCAACTAAAATTTGGGGCCTGCTTTGGACATGAAAGAATAATAAACAAACCCATAAACACATGAAAATATATATTAGGTTTACAACACTGCTTTAGTCAACGTGCTTGTTTGTTCATTCATTTATTCCCATTCATTGTCTAGCTCTGTGACCAGCAATTTACATTGACACATGAGGCAGAAATGCCACTGGTTACTTTGATACAGTTCTTTATTGACATGGCACTAAAGAGATGTTGGAATGAGAGTTGTGAGTATGTAAAACTGTGCCTTGCCTAGATTCTGAAGTACCTACACCAAAAATTTGTGGCCCCTCCAGGTGCTATGGTTTAGTCATGAAAAAGTAACAAACACATGCAAATATGTATTAGATTTTAACTAGCTACAGGCTGCTATACTGTTCTAATTTCAAAAGGTTTCTAGTAATTGAGTGTAGTGACATTTTTAATTTGATTTTGAGGCTAATATTAGCAAGTTGGGTGAATTATGCATAAACTGAATTAAGTTAATCACAAATCTATCTTGCTGCATTGTCAGTCTTCTCAGTTAGTATATCCCCACAGAACTGACTTTCTAGTAATATAAAATTTTCTTTCTCCACTGTTCCTGTTTTGCTTTGTATTGATATGAAAGGTCATTGCCCAGCAGCATATGGTAGAATACAACTATGAGTTCTTGACCTAGATGGTTGTATATATTAATGAATTTGATTTTGAAGAATCCTGAATGTGTCAAATGCAGACAAAAATAGCTAACTTTTGAATACCTTTAATTCAGAGAAAATACTTCCAAAACTTTTAAAATGCATTATTAATTTTATTATTAGTTACAGATTCAAAAAAAACATTCTTTCCGAGGATGTAAAATATTTGCATATGACCTTTAAAGAATAGTTATTGGTAATGTAAGAGGAATTCCTTTTAATAAACTAAGCATTAGCAAAAGGAAAAAAAAAATTCAGACTTAAATATATTCTTCAGTCAAGATTCTTTGGCATATGAAGCTGTTTTCAATAGTGAAGCATTTGCAAAAAAAAATTAAAGATGTTCTAACTCATTTCTGCACTAACACGATCTGATTATTTCTTGTCTATTTGATAAAGGACTTAGCATATGATAACCATTTGTTGTCATTAATACTTTTATTTTGTTGTGTTGAGGGTAAAATTCCCTTTCATTATTTTTGGGACTCAGAAATAATGTAATATTAGTGGATTTCTATATGTATATTAGTATGCAGTAGAGAAATTCCTATGTATGAGAAGACTAAATATTCTACGTAAACTTAGATTGAAACTAAGAAGATTGCCTTAAATGAATTATATAACCTTTGAAGTTCTTCAAGTGCAGAAATTAGACATTTCAAAAAAATTATAGTAATCAGTGCACACAATTTAGGTATTCTGAAATGCTTTCAAAAATGGTTGGTTTTCATGAAACCAGAATATCTTATATTAGCAACTTGTAATATAAATCTGCAGCTTATACTGATACTTGCTAAAATAAAAAAAAAAATTTGTTAGGTTAGTCTAAGCCTTAATGATTTTTGAGTATACCTGCAGCCAAGGTTTCTGAGAAATGTTTTTTTTTAATTAAGCTAGGAATTCATTAGAAACAATACACACTTTTTATTGATTGTTATGTGAAGTAGCATTTGTAACAAAAAAAATATTTTTTTTTGGTATTCTTGAGAACAGTTTTTCTATTAAATTTCATAATTTTTCTTCTAAATAAGTTAAAAGGAACACCAACAAAATTTTCTTTAGTTATAATCATTAAGGTCACCACACCACCATTAATCGATGATTCATTAATCAGATGATGATGACTCTAAAATCACTTATTTATCTAATTAGAGAAAATGGGTTTTATTTACTGGCAAGTGAATTTTATAAAATTAAATTCAGCTTTTAAGGGTGGACAATTGTTCGAGGTAACTAGATAAACCAGAACTATCTGCCTTAAAATCAGTGCTTTGTTTGCTATAACATGAAATACTTAATTTTCAATATTGGATATTTATTTTTTTTTATTTTGTAGGATAATAAATTAGATATATTTTTAGTAAGTTCATTTATCTGTTATTTACAACTTTTCATAAGATACATTTGTTTTTGAATATGTTATGACATGCAATCATTGTTAATTTAAAGCAGCAATAATTCATTTTATAGTCAGATTTTCTAATATGAAATTGCGAGAAATTATTATTGATTTGTAATTTGCAAAAAATTTTTTTGGTGGTTTTAAGAGTCTTGAGACTTTTTTGGTCTGGAATTTCTCTTGAGAAAAAACTCTGCTTTTGAAGAGTTACATGTTTATGATCGCTACTACCTAAAAGAAATTTGTCAAACTGCTTGAATTATTTGCTGATTTGTAGATACTATCGCGAACTTGAACAACTTAAATTTCTATTTAAAAAGCATATAGCTACTTGCATGATCATAAAAAAGTAAATATTATAATTTGCTAAAGAGGCCTTATGTTTGTGTGCAGAATTTGAAATGGTCTTTTAAAAAAAAAAATTAAAACTTCTGAAAGTATTTTTGAGGTTTTTATATCTGTAGTTTGCTTTTTTAAATTATTGAATGAAATGAATTAGTAACTGCCTTCTTGCACAGTTTACCTAAAAGTAACTTATTAATTTAGCTTTTAGTAATGTAATAAAACTTACAGATATTAAATTGAGCAGAAGTGATTTCCAAAGTTTAACAAAAATAAAATTTCAGAAACTCATTCTGAATTCATTTTCAATTAAACAAAATTGACTTTGGCATGAAACGGTAAGCAAAAATGCCACAAATAATGGAAAAATGCCTGATAGATATTTATAAATCTAGTGGGAGGGAATAAATGCCCATTAAGGAAATAAAGTGAAACACAAGTATTGTTAACATTAAGAATAAATAGCATGCAGATGTTTAATGAAAATAGCTTCTTGAATTTGAATATTGGAAGCTGCATGAAGTGGTCAGTATCTTTGTCTACTTGCATCAAATGTCAGCATGGTTTTTTTAAAAAAAGTGTATACTCATATTTTCAAGTGTGTTCATGGTCTTGATAATATAAAATTAGTAAAGTTGAATATACATTAAAATTAAAGTAAAAACTTTACGTCTGCATATCTTTTACATTTATTTGCTTGGGAAAAGGAAAAAAAAAAATGAAATTTTTGCCCATTTTTTACGGAGGGATTACTTTGTTATAACCAAACCCTAATTGTTAACATTACTATTAATTTTCTGAAGAAAAATTACCTGTTTTGTCTCATTTGAGAAAAGCTTTTCTTAGAGTTTTTGATTATATTTACCAGATCAAATATATATGTTAGTATCAACTTTGATGACATATGGTGTTTTTTTCTCTCTTTGTACCATCTATGTAACATCAAAGTACTTGTTTGTCTGCTGTCTTATGTCAAACAAACCAGTCTTCTGACAAAACTAATCAGGGGTAACATGACAGACGAGCTTTGGAGTTGTCAGCTTTATGAATGGTTTTTAACAACAGTATCAGTATCAGGGGACTTTGCAGTATGATGTCAAAGGAGTCATTCAAAATTATAGCTGTTATGAATCTCTTTGAAACTGTTGATATTAATGAGTTGTATCATCAACTATTTGCAGACTTTTAAAAAAAAATTAATAATAAACTTTAGGGAATGGGTAATTTCAATGAAAATTTCTTTTCTATGAAGCGTCATCAGGTTTATTGGATCAACACGCACACATCTAATTTTTATCAGCCTTTCTTGGATGTTTTAGTGAGCTGCTCTAGGCACATTATTTGAATGAAGGTTAACTATAGAAGGTGTGATGATAAGAAAAAGGTGCAGTCAATAAGTACACTTATCAAAATATTTTATTTTGTTCTAAAAAGTTTTCGAATGAATTTATTACCTTTGAAATAAAAATTGTTGTATACATTTTTATGGAAATCTTAATTTGGGGAAATAGATATTTTAAAGTTAGTTTATTACTTCCTGTTATTAGATGTAAAGAATATTGTTAAAAATTTTTTTAATTACAAAAATAAGTGTTTGAAAGATTATATATATCGCACAATAATGCATTTATCTAATTACTTTACATACAGCTATTGCATTTGTTTTCATCAATTCTGATTTTGTTTGTATATGCTCAGAAAACAACAACAGAATTTTAAAAAAAAAATACCATCCTGCTGGTTTTTTTTGCTGCGTTAGTGCTAGAATTTTGAAATTTCAAATGGATTCTTCCACAAGTAGCAGCAGCAACAAAAAATGGACTTGTATAAGTCACTGATTTTATTCATTTTATTATTTAAAAAAAAAAAACGTTTTTCTAATAATTTTTCATGGATAAATAATATGTACTAAAGTACATACTTCAAACATATTTGTTTTCCTTTTTATTAAAAAAAAAACTAATACATTACCAAGTCTGAGGATAATTTTCTTCAAATATATAACGACATTAGTTGTTATTAACTAGCGAGCTTATCAGGAGAAAAGTAAACAGGCACCCAGTTGAATCGGAAAACAACTATGCCTGTTCAATAACTGTTATAGCTTGTTTGTTTTTGCGGGGTTTCAAAGAGTTTCATTAACACTACTAGCTACTACTGTAACTTTCTGTTAGTATTACACAATATGCTTGACCCTGAAGAATTAAGGTGTTTAGAAAAGTAGTGTTTTCTTTTTTAAAAATTGTACTCTCCATTTACACTGGGTGTTACAATGGATACTGCTAATAATTTATTAACTAATCTTTTGAAATACAAGCTGCTCATAGGTGCATAAATCATCAGTTCAATAACTTAAGATTATTTCATTGTAGTTAAAGGAAAAGATTAAGTTAATATTAAGGTAATTTCTTTTTAAACAAATGACACTCTTTGGAAAATGAATGGATGAATGTTGTATAACCTTGGAGATTATTGGTTTTTAATAGGTTATCCCATATTTTGATATTCAGTGTATGCTTGATGTAAACTTTATGGCATGGTATTCATTAATTTGAAAGCAATTAATATTTCACTTTTGTAGTCTGAGATCATTGCAAAATTGATTGATTTCACTTTTTTAATCAGGTGCATGATATTCAGAATATGAACATGGTAGTTTTTTTTTTTACCTTTTTAAAATAACCTTTTTATTATTTTACAGTTTACATAATAAAAACTTTTCATTAAAAAATGTATTTTGCATGCACTTTTTGTGTGCACATAGTAAGATGGTATGATTTCTCTGTAATCATTGCAAAGATGTTGCTGACTGTTTGACTGAAATCTGCAAACATCCACAAGCTGAGTTTGAAAAATTTTTTTTTTAAGTTTTAGAAAGTTTTAAGGTCTACACAAGCCAGATTACAGAGCATTTCTTGATCATATCATATGCCAGGAATATTAAGATAATGGTAACATAAATGGTCAACACGTTGAAAGAAAGGACATTACTTGGTGATGAACATTCATCAGATCTTAAGTATCACATCACTCTAAATACTAGATATTAATTATTTGCTTAAATAATGTTGATTGTCATTAGTAAAACACACACATCATTTATGATATATGGAAGTATTGAAAATGATAATTTTCTATTAAAGAATAAAATGTAAGTACATACTTGACAGTCAGTTCCTAACTAATTATAGAATTGTATATTGTACTGGTTTTGGAATACATTCCCTAAACCACAGAAAAAAAGATTTGGTGCTAAAACATTTTAACAACAGGCAGCAGCAGCATGTGGTGAATGGCATTGAATCATTTAGCTGTTACAAAAGCTAGGCAGTACCCTTTGGATAGAGATACATTTCAGACTTGCCAAGAAACAATGAAACAGATTTTCTTCATTTGCTGTTGTTGCTATGTCATTTTTGGGAACATCTTCAGGCAGTATGGCAGAGAGTCGCATAGCATGAAACATGGAGCCCCTAAATTGTTAGATTACTAGCTGGAATGAAATGACTTAAAGGAACATTCAAAAATTTATTGCATTATTTTACTCCAATACTTTTGTTACATAGTCATAGTTAAAAGAGCAGGGAATTTTTAAAACTGGTATAAATCACCATCTGCTGAAAAGTGCCAATTGTATCTATTTTAAAAATTACACTGGACAACAAAATGAAACTTTTTGTCTGCCATTGAGCAAAATGTGGGTGATCTTAGCTAAACTTTGGGTGCTGATTTCAAATCTAAAGTCAGAATTTGGCTAGGATGCCAGGTTTTGAAATATGCATGAGGAGGAATTTCACCACAAATGCTATATTATGACTTATGTTATATGAACTATATAAAGCTTGAACAACAATATTTGCTATTCAGATATTTAATGTGAAATATATTTGCCATGATCAGGCAACAGATGCATGCATGAGAAAGACTGATAAAAGCAGTATGGAAGATATGGAATCCATTTAACTTACATAGTAGGTACATTCCAAATGTTCAAAAATGTTTCAGACACTTGCTTTTGCACTTATGTGAGGTATCAGTCTCCCTTTGGAGGAATCAACAGTAATCACCCATCATGTTGAGATTGAATTTACCCTGATATCTACTTTGCATCATCTTTTTGTCTTGGTGGAACCTTTCACCATGGTCATCATTGACAACCCCCTAGATTGGTTGGAAAAAAATCAGATGCGAATGCAGAAAATGCACCTCTAGAGACATCCTGGCCTCCATTCGCTAATACGCCATTAGCATGTTTTCCACATACTTAGCATAGTGCTCAGCTCTGTATTTGCCAAGAAAGTTTTGTACATGTAAAATAAATGCTTCCCATGCTGCAGACTCCAGTGGGTTCAGCTTATTTTTTGAACCCGTCACATGAGTTCTTGAATTTTGGGCCCCACAGAAATTCCTTCATTGAGTTTAGCTTCACTTTTATCAATACCAAACTTCTCTCTTAGGTACTTGAAGCCATCACCATCTTTATCCATGGCTTTGACAAGGTTTTTCATAAGGCTGAGTTTGATATGAAGTGGCAGAAGGTAGACATTCTGAAGGTCTACCAATGCCGTATGTTACACATTGTACCTGCCAACTATAGGTTCCTGTCACATAAGCCAGTCTTTTTGAGTGTAATGGTTATCATAATCAAGGATGTTCCAAAGACACAAGAAACACACGTGTTTTTACCCAAGCTGCAATCTGAAGAGGAGAGAGATAACTTTGAGATCACCACAAATTTTCCATTTATGATCCAGATAACTTGTCGCTTTCAAAAGGAGTTCCATCAACTCGTATGTCTCTTTCAAGCCAACTGCGTGAGCTATAGGAACTAAAGGTTTTTGGTTTCCATGATGTAACAGCACAGCTTTAAGACTTAGCTTGCTACAGTTTATGAATAATCTTCCCATCAGTCACATAACATAACTATAAAACATGATGTCCAAAAGCAAAATGGTTTTCAGATTTGAAATCAGCGTGCAAAATACTACAAAGTAAGCATGATAGTGTCCTGGTGGCAAAATCATTGTTGTCCATTGTTATTTACTGTTTCCACTTGAACACTTGGCATAGATTGCCAGATAGATACTACATGATCGCTAAAAGAAAAGCATTTCTATACATGTAGTGTAGAGTACTTTTTGTATAACTTTCTTTTAAAAAAAATGCTTTTATTATTCTATTTCTCTGATAACATCTACAGTTAGACTAGGCATTGAAGCTGATTTATTCTTTTTTCATAACTGAAATTATGTATACTTTGAATTATCTTAGTAAACCTCTGAACTTTTTCAGTAATGTATATATCTTTTCTGTAATGAGGATTTTGCATCAGAGCCACACATACCAAAAATGATATTGATAATTATTTATAAAGAGAAACTAGAACATCTGAAGTACTATTACTTTTTAAAGAATGCCTATCATATCAAAATGATTTGTCTTAACTCTTTCCTGTTCAGAAAATGCACTATTTAACATGCATGAACATTCAGATAATTTACAAGATGGCTGGTCAAAATGCTCTATTTGATTAAAATTATTAAAAGACATGATGAGTCATGAAATGACTCAAATAGCGCAAGAAAATAAAAAATGTAGAATAAAATTTACTTCCAGAAGTTGCCAATCATTGTTGTAGTCACTATTTGTTTACATGGTCAGTGAAACATTGCATCTTGCACAGGGCAATGGTGCAGAGCTGGCAGCAAAAGTTTGTCTTCATTTTGCAACCTGAAGGAATTTTGCAACCATTCCTCTCTTTGCCAAGTTGTTTTGGTTGCTGAGCTGTATCTCTCTCTTTTGTGCGCTTTCATTCATTTGTTTGTTTCCTGGAGCAGAAACCAACCCTAAAACCCTCCTTAATGTCCATCCAAAAGTTTTTGTAGGTGTAGCACATGTTGCTCTTCACTTGGATCAGTGTCTGGCCTTGAAGGGATTCAGAGTATAAAAGTACTGATAATGGCTGTGTTGAACACAAACTGTGCCAAGTACTCCCAATACTTTTTACTCTTCTTATGTTGATCCATGAGATCCAACTCAGCCATGTACTGGTAGTTCAGTTTCACAGACAGGGAACCTCAGTCATTGTAACAGTACCTTTTGGATTATGACTTCCTCATATCTTCAGATGTTACTCAGCAACATGACATATTGCTTTTCACGCCACTTGATGGCTAAGACATCAACCTTCTGCCATATCTTGCTGCATCTGATGCTTGCTGTTGAAGTCGGCAGGCAAATTTCTCCTGTTCCTGCGACCAACAGGGCAGACATGGAACCCTTTTTCCTTCAACCATTCCAACAATTCTGGAGAACTGATGCAGTTGCCAAAGTATAAGAAGTGATCTGTCTTCTGTAGTTGTTACAAAAGGCATTACAGCACTACATATATATCTAATCTCTGCTAATGTTGATGCTGGGTCTTTCCCTTGTAAATGTTGAAATTAAGTATGTTGCCATTGTAGGTATCAGCTACTGCCCACATCTTCAGGCTACACTTGACTGGTTTGATGGGGAGATACCACTTTATGTGGCCCCTTCCCTTAAAGGCTATCCTAATCCCGTTAGTGCTGATTTCCTTGTGTGGTTGGTACTTGGTGGAAAGTTTCTGGTGACCACATTAAAGAAAGAGAGTGTCATCAGAAGTTGATAGCCAACTTGTCACAGAGGTGCCAATGCTAATTCAGTTTCCTGAATCTAGTCACTGTCATTACATTTGATACTCCTGCAACACTGTCTGTCATCCTCTCTCCAAAAATCTTCAATGGATGCCACAAAATGAGACCCACAGTTCATCTGGGGTTGTTTGCTTTGCTTGCCTTTCTCTTTGTCTATGTGGCTTAGCATTTAGTCGTCTTAGGTGGATGAAATCCACTATGTTAGTATCATCATTGACTTCAGTCTTCAGGTCAGTGGACTTCAAAAATGCCCGCACATTGATTGGATGCAGATTACACTTAACTACCCTCAATGACTTCTATTTCCTTATCATTGTCATCACTTTCCACCTCCATTGCATTCCTTGATGTATCTTCATCACTGTCTGATTAGCAGAACATTGAGAGATTTGAGCTATGAACTTTCATTACCTTTATCTCACTGGAAGGAAAGGATATAGTGATGGATTCCATTATGCAAATAATAACAATATGGGTAGATAATGTACAAGGTATCCAAGTTAATGGCACAAGTAGCTTGACTAGTAAAGTTACTTTTGCAGGAAAACAGTAATATAAATAGCCAGAGGAAGTGATGTGGAGCATCCTTCTACATGTACTAATCTGCAAAATAATTGGAAGTGATAATCAAATGACTTGTCAGTGCTCAACCATCTTTATCCATTTGTGGAAAAGGCCAGTTTTGGCTGTCTTGAACAGGAAAGGATTAAGGCACATGATGACATTGGTTATACAGCTCTTTAGTTTTTTTCTTGCTTAAAATTGCTATTTCTACATTGTCTAAAATATGAATAGTTCTCAATGTATTCAAGGCTCAGATGGCTAGATCAGTTTACTAAATTATTTTTTATCAGCTTACAAGTTTTTTTTTTTTTTATCTTTAGTATTGTTGGTCTTAACATACAATTTAGATTAATCACCTGTTAAACTAATAATTTTGAGATGCCAGGGTCAGTATCATCCATATAAATTAGAAAGAAAAAAAAACAAAGGTTTGAGAATGCAACCATGACATACCTTTCTGGTGATATTCAAAGGCCCTAACTCAAAGCCATCTAAAATACTTGCTGAACCCTATTATATATAATAATTAATCAGTAATGGAAAGTTACCACTTAAATGAAAACCTTTGTTTCTTTACCTGATATTTATGCAAAAAAAATGTTAACCATGTGCTGGAAAATCTGCCAAAAGTGGTTGGGCATTGATAAGTCACTTAATGATCACCTCTATCTATAGTATAGATAGGACATGCAGGAGCATGCTCATCTGTATTATCACTCCCCCTGTATATATTTAATGCTTAGTTTAAAGGTCACATTCATGGGAGTTTTATATCTGCATGCTACATGATGGAATCCAACACTGAATTTTTTTCTTTTGCTGATGTGGAGGTCTCTAATATGCATAATGTCTTGGATGCTATCATTTAGTTGGTCGGTCAGCATTGGAGAGCCATCAAGAAATGCATCAGAAATGGAGAGCTGCAACAGTGGCAAGATTGTATAGTGGAGTTTGAGTCATTTGTGGCCAATCAGCATGCCAGCATTTTTGCTTTGATTAACTCAAAGACTTATGTTCCTGATGAGGTAACACCAGTGGACTTCTATGAGCTGATACCAGAAGATTTATTCCACCACATGGCTGATGAGTTCAACTGCTATACCACATAGACCCAGCTACTGATAACACCTGTACAAACACCACCAGAGAGGAGATGAAAGTGTTCATATTGGTAAACATCTATAATTCTGTATCTTCCATTGAGGTTTATTGTAATGGGGTGATTTAAGAAATTGTATTAATATTGACATCTCTGTGACAACAGTTGGGTGATTTTACTCTCTCTCTACCTTTCTTACTTTATGCACTATCAATAAACTCTTTCCTTTTATTTTTGGACACATTTTCTTATAATTTGATTACTGAATTGTGTGCTAAGCCATTTGACTTTTTAATGTTTTTAATAATTTTAATCAGGTAGGTGCATTTTGCACAGCCATCATGGAAATTGTCTAACCATTTGTGCATGAGAAATATTGAATTTTCTGACCAGGAAAGCATTAAAGGGCTTGCTGAAGAAATTAAGATTAAAGAAAGAAAAACAACAACATTACCCTGGTCTAGATTACATATGATATCTTAAATCTAACTGTAAAAACTTGAGTAAACAACAACAATTCTTTTTAATAATGCTTTTAAGAATTGTCCATTCATTTGTTTTTGACTGACAAGTAGTTATTTGGTTCACATTTAGTCTTTTCTTTTTTTAGTTTTTTTTTGTTAAATAATGGTGTTCCTGTTCTGTTTCCTGTTTCCAGGAAGATGGTATTTCTACACTACCATTTAATTTATGAAAAGTGTTATTTAAAGGGAAGTAAATGAGATATTAATTTGATAATCTAGGATTTATGCCATCAGGACCTGCTACCTTATCATCTTGAAGACATCTAATTAATTTTTTGGAATATTTTTTCTGAAATAGTAGAAATAGTTGAAATCATATCTAAGGTTTCTGCAGAACTGTCTCAGAATAAAGTGAATACTCATGAAAATAATGGAACAACCCTTGTTTTCCCACAAGGCCATGTAGTCAGGCTATAAATAGTGTGTAACCATGAGATAGCATAGCTGGTAGAATGTTAAAGATACCTCATGCAGTTGGTGTTTATGTATATTTTCATTTACATGAGGTTGCATGATTGGACAGTCCAAATGGTCAAAGTGAGAGGCAGAGTATGTGTAATCTTGGACTTACAAATGGAACACTGTATAACATTATTCATAATTTTTGTCATATGAATGAAAAGCAGCTAACCGTAAACCAGAGTTTCCATCAGTTATGGAACAAACCAAGATGGCCCTTGTTTTATTAGTGAGGTTCAAATCGCACACAAGTCTTGCAGACATAGCAATACTGTAAATATTTTGCAGTTATACAGCTTAATATTCTTCATAATTATCTTATGCCATTTTTTCAAAAAGGGATTTTTATGTTCAATACACATTTGCTACAAGAAGATTATACCACTTGTTGCACTCTAAAACCACCATCCTATGGAAGAGACAAAAGGGGTAGCAATTACCTTTTTTAAGCACATAGATTCCCTATCCTCAACTGCAAAGAATAAAACCTGCCAAATCTATGGAAGATTTGAAGCCAAAATTGGACCATGATAAAATACTCAATGCATTCATGCCATCTGTCCTGGCTCCTCCTAATTGTTTTCTGCTATTTTATCAGATATTAATTTTATTTTCTGCTTTTTGTAAGATGTGGCATAAAAATTATACTTATGTCATTATCATTGCATAGTATTTTATTCCAATTTAGTGAACCAAGAATACTTATCAAAATTCCGCACTTCCTTATGTGCTACTGTTTTATACTTGTTGACATCGAAATGTTCACTAATACTCTACTGTTAGAGGACACTGATTTTTCTGACAAGACTAGGGACTAAAATGAAAACTTGATCTAAAAGTGCATTCCATCTAGTTTGTCCATTTGATGAAGAAATTTATTTAGTATTACATCAGTTAAAATCTCTCATTAGTGCACGTTTTGTTCCAATGTTGCTTAATATGGAATTAATTTATATTCAGTCTACATATGCATAATTTTAAAAAAAAGACTCCAATTACAACATGGTTGCAATTTTTCACTTTTACCCCCCGAATTCTCATTAGCTTGAATTTGAACTTTGTATGGGGCAGTAACTAAATCATCAAACATATAATCGTTTCTTCTAATTCTGTCATTTTGAAATTTTTCATAACCATCTACATGTAGCTGAGTCACTATCAACAATCACAATGCACTCAGGTTTTAGTTATACCAATAATTTTAGGATCTTGATTTAAGAAACTACTGCTTACAAATCATTTAAAGTAAACTCTGGATATAACTGCACTCTATCTAACAGCATGTGTCACAGCTCTGGCGACAGACATGGCAACCAACTAAGTTTGTTTACAGTTGCCGTCTTGGAAGTGTGCATAGCTCATCTCTATAGTCTTTTATTGTACACTAACTATTGCACCCCTCAACAATGGCTCCTAAATTTGACAAAGCAAGTACTGGAGAAAAACAAAGAAGGACTACATTTAACATTGCCGATAAAATTGAAATAGCCAAGAAATTATTTTAAAAAAGGTGTAAGCGGGAATGTTTTGATGCATGAGCTCAATGTTGGTTTGTCAACACGTATGTTCTGTATATAACTTGTGCTACGTGTATTTTCCTGGCATTCCTGATTCCCCGAGGGTGCCATTATTTACAGAGTTCACTGTACTCTGTTTATTATACTTTTAGCATTAGTACAATAATTTTCAGGATTGTGAGTCTTAGGAGCTAAATGACTAGCATGAAGTTTATCTTTGTTTTATAAAAAAAATTTTTCCAGTCCAACTATTTGTCTTGAAAAGCTTCAGTACTTTCCTAAAATATTCTCAGCCAACCTGTAAAAATACTTTACTTTCCAGTTACTGACAAGAATGGTTTATATTTATTATTGTTGATCTACTTTCTCTCTTACATATAGTTGCCTCTTTGTTAACAGAAAGAATACACACAATTTAGCCATTTCTCATTAATTTGAAGAAGAATGTAAGGTAATAAGACATTGCATTTGGCATGTTTTTATGTTATTATTTTGACATTCCCATATACATTACTACTACATTTTTATTTTTAGATCAGGTCGTGATATCACCAGTCCTTTCAGTAATATGGGTAACTTTTATCACCTTCACACAAGCCTGCTAGTTGTCTTACTCCTGACACAATGCTTCTGTTACCAAATATACTTGGCAAGTATGATAAACTAAGAAATCTCAATCTTAAAACAAAACAGTGAATCAATATCATTGTCCTGAAAAATCTTATGGAAATTATACGTTGTTATGGCATTTGCATGCACTGTATTTTTTGTGTATAAGTTGATGTGTTTTTCCCAGAAGTCTAAGCTTCAACTTATCTGTGGATAGTCATTGAAATTGCTTTAATGAAAAATGACAGTTATTATTTTTCTGAACTGTGAAATTCTTCTTTTGAAATAGACTGCAGAAATTACTATTCAAAATGTTTACTGGTTGGGTGAACAATTCACTGTTAATGCACTCACCAGTTATGTTCTGTCTATCTTTTTCAATCCTACTTGTATATGATTACCCAAAACAAACTTGTACCTCATCTCAAAATTCCTCTTGTAATGTCACGCAATTTGAACACACCACCTTTTCAAGCTTGCTGAAAAATATGGTGGTAATATAGCTGCATACAGAAAATGTCTGCGAGAAATGTGTTAGGGTCTATGAACAAAACTCAGAAGGCAAATTGAGGATACAAAGCTAGGTGGACTAATATTGAGAATATGTTGGAAGAATATGTGCTGACCCAATGGTTTGTGTCATAGACTTAGTACTGTACAGCCGAGACTAAAGGCCACATAAATTGCAACTGATTAATTATTCCTGTCTATACATATCTCTGGATCTTTCTTGTGCTGGTGTGCAGTATTGACCATGGTGGTTTCCCAAAGGTTTATAGCATATTATCCAATTAGAGAACAGCTAAGGTGATGTTGGCTTAGTCGTGAACTCCAAATGTCAAACAATTTGAAATCAAGCCGAATATCAACTCACGCTATCAAAAATGAAATTGAGAGTTAAATTTCTGAAGTTGGGTGTGCTGTAATATTTCAAAATTAAATAAAAGTGTCAAAGATATATAAAACTGACATGTTTGGCTGTTTAAAGTAGACTATTCAATGCAGAACAAATGACAAGATCACCTGATGTGGTGACTAAGAATATGAAAACCAATAATAACATGTGCAGTTTGTTTAAGATATTTCTCCATGATTATGAACATGTTGAAAAACTTTTTCGACATCCCATTTATCCGAAAGATTATCCTGCAGAGTCATTCAGTGACGTGCACAAACAGCTCATTAATGTTTATAAGCCATAGACAGCAATGCAGTACGACAGTGTTAGGAAGAATATGACATTGTTCTGACTAGTTGAAAGTTTGGCTAACTACTGTAGTTGATCTAGCCTCGTTTTATACTCAAAATCAACTTATCTATGAATGAAGGGGAAAATATATGGGAAAATAAGCCAGTGTATTCTATATTGACTTATTCTTTAAAAAAATACACTATTTAAATTAATGGAGACAAGCATAATAGTTATAGAAAGTATATAACATGATAAACAACAACTCTTAGTTAATATTTTTTTAAAAAATAAATATAACTAGGACTGCCCACAATTATTTTTCTAAGTGTCTGATGAATGTATTCAAATATTTAATCATACTCATTTGTTGTGATGTGGAAAATGTATTTATCAAAGCAATTTTTCTGTTCAAAAACCGTTTTCAGAATTATACATATCTAAACTGCATTTGCAAAATTTCATGAATAATAATCGTTTTTGATATTAAGATGAAAGAAAACATTTTATTTTATATTATATATCTTAGTGTACATTGTAAACAAGCAAGAGTATACATATGAAATTTAGAATTTTTAATTAAGGAATCCAAATATTTTATATATAAAAACATCTTATTTTTAACTTACTAATTATTGGTCTAGTATGAGTGACGGAAACATTTTACTGTTAATTTATTTTACCAACGAATGATCAACTACAACCTTGATTTGTCCTAAATCGAAATTCAGCTATTCATGCATTCTCTGCCAACAGGAGATACTAACGAATTACATGGCTGTCACAAGTTATTGACTTTGCAGAAGTATACCATTTTCTGCTGTTGTGGAAGATCAAATTTAAGAAAATAATGTATTTATTCCATCCACAAGGGGGGGTCTAATTTAAGTGGTTCAGGAATATATTTACAACAAACACAGGAGGAACAGATGATGTGGAGAGAATACAGTAGCAGTACTGCAAGATGGATAGTTCTTGACTTCGCAGTAAAACAAAATCTCACAACCATGCTCTGGAAACATCAAGGAATCATGTTGCAGTTAATAATACGAAGAGGAAAGCACTTATTGATAATCACTGTTAAGTCGCTATGTGCTGCTGCAGGATATAAAGTGTGTGAAGGGAAAACCACCTACCAGAGCTAACATCTTGGCTAAAGACCTCTTTTGGTGATCAGTATGTATTGTTATTTACCACACCAGAAAACGTTTTTAAAACTTGCCAAGTATTGAATAATGGATGGAACAGGAATTAATGTAAAGGTTAAACTGCTGTTCATGTACGTGAGTTGAACCTTCAATTTATCATTATGGACTTTGAGAGGGCAGTCATTAATGTTGTATGACAGGAATTTTTCAGTGCAAAAAATAAATAAAGGCTATATTTTCCATCTTTTTTTTAGGTTCAAAGAAATTTTATTTAAATTTCGATTAGTAACAAAAATTGATAATTTTTTTAAAATGAAAACTTATGGTCTTAAAGGATTTTAGCCAAAATTAGTTTACATTGAGACTGCGAGCCGGCTACCCAACCCTACTCCTCTCTGGAGGGAGGGAGGGGGCGGTAGGATTGTCCCAATGCTCTGACCAGTAGAAAGGTGTTTTCTCACCCAGAAATTTGGAGTCGAAAGAATTTAGTTAAACAAAAGCATATATTTATCTTATTTGTAGCTCCTTTCCTCACAGCATGCGTACCTGAAAATATAAGCTTTGTCGACGTAGCGCTCACAAGAAGTTACTTATTTTAAAATCGTCCATTAGTAAGGGTGGCTGGCAGCCGATCTTCTGCACGTGTGGTCGGTCATCAGGAAGGTACAGGGGGCCAGCAAGTTCACTTCACTGCAACAGTTGGCAAAGCGAGTAGCCAAACGGAACGGTGGACCACTACAGTCAGTAACTTACACCAGGCATCACCAATAACCCCAGAAAAACTGTAGATAGAAGCCATAAAAGAAACAATCAGTTCACCCCCTCCCCCACCGGCCCTTTTCACCCTTCAGTAAGCCCCAACTTTTCAACCAAATATTTGCATGTACTCGTTGCTCGCTTCAATAACGGGATGGCCAACACACACACACACTATGTAACTTCAGCATCGCACATCCGCTGGACCACACGATCTCTGGGTCGGTCCTCTTCCTATCGATTTAGGGAGCCCTGCCTTAACCTGTGAGATAAAAAACACTGCAGTGACAACCCTTACCCCCCTCCTTTCCCCACAAATTTACATAATTTTTAGCATCTAAACTTTACGAAATAAAAAAAGCATCAGCTTTAACAAGGTTCTGCAATTCAAAAACAAAGAAAAAATTGCTGACAAACCGAGATTCAAATCAAAAACAGCCGACTGGGGGGGGGGGGTTTCACTTCACCATCCGCTCAATACGAGCCAGCATTCCTCCGAAACCTCGTTAATTTCTACAAAAAAGACTATAGAAAAGGGTTGGTTCCCCACCCGGCCAAAATAAGCGACTATTATTTACAGCTACATTATACCAAAGTATTTTGAGAAGAATTCAGGAGAGAATTTTTGTGCAAAATACAGAAAAGACTACACATTTATCTTAAGTATCTAGTACTATGATTTTGCTTTTTTTTAAGCTAAAGTAGTGTTCCCTTCAGAAAATCACATGGATAAAGCTTGAAATATTTGTGTTATAAAACTAGATAAACTCATTTAATATAACTTTTATGGCTTTACTATTTATTTACTAAGTAAAACAATTATTAGTCTTTATTTAAGTGTAATTTTTTAAGCAAACAAGTGGCTGGTCAACTATTTATAGTTAATCAAATTTGGGGCTATCTTTCTGGCATTAGTAAAGAGTAGGCAGGGTAGTTATTATCAGAGAAAATAGTAAAAAAAAACCTTAAAAAAAATAAGCATTTTTCTTCATTTTCAATTACTTTGATCTTTTTTTTTTCTCTTTCTCAGTTACAATGCCTTGCTTTGTTTTATATTTTTGAGTTCAGATAGATCAGTCATCTTTGTTTAATTGACTAAAATGAGATAAGCTAGAAAATTTGAGCATTATTAAAATTAAATGAGTGTTCTTTAGGTTTACTTTAGGATTTTATAGTTGTATGGAAATTTATAATTTTTACAAAAAAGTACTCATTTGCACTACTCACATCCAAAAATTTTAATTACAAGTTATGTAGTGCTTGCAGATTATGCACAAAATCAAAGCAACTACTAGATGATTTATTGTGCTAGGGATGTTCAAATCAACTTTAGCTGGATTTCATTTGAATGTGCATCAGTTAAGATTGTGGAAAGTTTTTTTTTTTTTTTAAATTGGGTGTGTTTTTAAATTTAGTTTTTAAATCATTTTAAAGTGCTATTTTTCTGTATTTTGCAAAACTTTCTTAGGATTTTCAAACAAGTTGCATAGGCACTGTATACAACTAAAACCACCTGTAGCCTTCCATTTCACATTAGGATAGGTAAAATCGGGATAGCTACAAATGTGGTCAGGTAGAGTGGATTTCAGATTATACATAATTTTTTTTACATACTATACTTTTTAAAAATCATCATTGCTTTTACTTTTTTTTATTACTGAAACTGTTGAACAAAGTAAATATGGCATGCATGCTCTACATATAAAAACTTTTTCTTAAGATATGTTGACCAAAGCACCACCACCATCAAGTCTTGGTGAACAATGTGATAGTAGTATCTAATGTTGCTTAATAATAAATTTTCTAGTAAACAGGTTAAAACAAACCAGAGCATGGAAACTAGATGATTACTATTCGAAGAGGAGAAATCTATACACATTTTCTTAGATGTCTTTATTGCCACTTTAGTTTTTTTTCCCCTAAACTAGTTACTGATGCCAAATGAATCTCCACTGATTTTGTGTTAATGACAGAAAATAGTTGTATGAGCTTTGAAGAGAGTTTGTAAATCATTTGAATTTGTATGCAACAAAATAACTTAGATTTTTAAAAAAAAATCCAATAATGCTTGTAAGAAATAACCAGGCTTTTTTTTGTGCAGAAAAATATAGAATAAATTTGCAGAAAACATGCAGTATTCCTTGTAGGTATTTATACACCAAGAACACGCTGAAATTGATATTTAGAAAATACCAGCATATGTTACTACCGACTCCATGTCTGCTAAGTTTACATATTCTTTTGTTTTACATTTTAAATAGCGAAGTTGATGGAAATAGCAAAATTCCTTTGATAACACAAATATAAAATTGAAAAGTTCTTGTGAAGTTAAAATTATTGTCAGTTTCTGCTCTATAGCATTAATAAAACATCATTTTTGGGCATGGGGGGGTCTTCAATCTAAATTTAGTTGAAGAGTTAATCATTAGTTGCTGATGTTAGTCACACAGAAAATAAGACATATCTTAAGCATATTTTTCTTACAGTTGCCAAAGTTATTAACTCTTCAAAGACTGACTGAAAATCTTATCAGGCAGTGAAAAATATAAAGAACACCACTATATTTTTTTTTTGTATTTCAGTAAAAAAAATTAATAAGTAAGAAAAGTTTTAAAAAATTGCTATATAAAATTATTAATATTTAAATGTAGATATGAATTTTGTTCGCTTTTTAAATTGAAAATTAAAACTAGTATTTTAATTTGAATTGTCAATAATAGCACAATTAATTTTATAATAGCTGAAATCTTTCTGATGGCTTAAAAAAAAAACTCAGCAATTTGTTTGCACCTTAATAGGAACTGTATCTTGTCTTGGTTGTTACCAATAGCTAAGAGATTAATAATCTGCTTTTTTTACTATTAGTAAGAAACCAAAGATTACTTCAGAATGTCAAAATAATTTAGACATAACCTAATTGTTATTAGAGTAATGACTGTTCAATCATAATTATTTTGTGCTTAGAAGTTTGAGATTCTATAAGTTTTTTGCCTTTTGTGTTAAAGGGTTAAAGATTTAAATCTGTGGATAAAAATAAAAGAAATTACTTTGTTTTAATTAATTTTGATATGAATTTATTTGTGACGACAAAATAATTAAACTTTCTTACATAATCATTTGAATAACATAACTAAAACCTTTTTTTAGTTATTAACTTGAAGTAAACTATTGAATTGATTTTCAGTGTACATAGCTTGAAGGTTTTGTTTCATGTCAAATGTAATTCGAAAAGTTTAGCAAAATGGCCAGAATAAAATTCCAAATGGATATTATGTAGAAATTGGTGTGTGATATGCATTCATAATACACAAACGAGAAATTCCTACTCTAGAGTTAGTCCCACTTTAGCACAGCCATCCATTTCTCAATGGTAGCAAATGAAAAGATTTCCTGTACTGTTTTGTATTACAGTCTTGATAATTTAAAAATGAATTGAAGGTCATATGGGCAATTTTCAAAGTACTATTCATAGATTGTTTAGAATAAGGTAAAAAAAAAAAAAAAACCTGCTGATGAAAGTATAAATTTGAGCATTTGACCCCTCTTTTTGTACAAGGTAATAAATCGCTTTACATAAAGACAACTGAATTGTTGCTGCTGTATATAATTCATAAAGACTGATGGAAGAGCGGATGCATTCTGCAGTGGGTAATTGTTTTTGATTCAACATTTTTTACATTTATGATCATGTAACTGACAATAAAGAAAGAAATTGGAAGAAAATTCTTGAATGAATCAAGATAGTTAATAAGTTTCTTTTATATTTCATAATGAATTTATTTTCATCTACTGATGTTACTGCTATGGTTTTGTACTATTTTGTGGAATAATTTTGACTTTACTGGTATAATTGAAACTATTGCTGTGGTGAATTAGCAGTCTGGTGGAGAGTATTCCAATATTGATATTCAACTCATAGAGTCAGCTATCTTAAGAATGAAAGGGTTGGGGGAATACACTGTATGTTACCTATACTTATGTAAAGGTTGAACTTATAATTTATTTGTATGCCAGATTTGACTGATCATCTAAATCTGTGGCTTTTACACATGCTCAAAAAAGTAAAACAACTCATTGTAGATAATTTTTCTTTGTTCGTTAATTTTCATTTATTGGTGTATGTATTTAACTAAAAAAAAAAAAAAAAATTAGGGGAAAAATCTATCAATTTACACTGTTCTAAAATGTGCATTAGTAATAAAATTAGTCAGCAGTTATTTGGGGGCTGAGAAACTAAAGCAGTTCAAACAACTTTTCATCAGACATTATAATAAAAATCCTGATATGGTAATTTTGCTTAAAATGTGCCACTCACTACCTCATCCTCTCAGATTTTGATGAAACTTCTACTGAAGATGCATTTGGCTCACAAAGGAAGGTTTGCAAAGTTTTAGATCCCAACTCTCATTAGTTCTCAATAAAAGCCTCAATCTGCATATTATACATGTGAGAAAATTTACTTTTCATTAATCAGTAGTTAGAAGGACAACATTTTATATAAGTTTAAAAAATAACATTACAAAAATAGAATCCAACTGAATCTCCACCTTATGTACCATCTCTGGTAATGGAAGAATAAAAAAATGAAATAAACTTTTTGACAAAAGTTACATGAAAATAAACATTTTTAAATCCATGATTTGCATACCTCATTAATATAAAAATTGATTTTTTTTTTTCAAAACCAAGTATACTTACCCCACATTTGAATCACTGTGTAGTAGATATCAAACTGTCTCAGACCAGTTTTTAAGGCCCTTTGCTGGTGGTATAGTCATTCTGATGATGATATTTATTGTATTTTCTGTCACAATTGCTCATTTGAGTTCAAGTCAGGATTTGAGGGTGACACTGGAGAATATTCTCCTTCATGTGTGCTTTCTATCTTAATTATGTTGAGAATGTACTTGTGACCTGTTCATTTAATGACAGAAGGCAACATTTTATTCTTTGAAATTCCCTCACATATCTTTGAATTCATATTCTCTTTGATGAAAGTGTGGACTAGTCAACATGCTTAGCTGCTATAAAGCCCCAAGCCCCAAACTAAGACACTGCGACTAGTATTTCAGTATTGAAATTTTATTAAACTGATTGCAAACTTCTCTCAACATAGCAGGTTTGTTTACATGTTCTCTGGCAAGCATTAGTCACTTTCTTTTTACTTTATGACAATGATAAAATACTTATTTTCGAAAACTTGCCATTTTGTTGCTTGTTATGAATATTGTTAGCACTAACTTAAACCCCAGTGTTATTTTATACCTAACAAGGATGCTAAATAACTTTGTACTTTTTTTTAGTAATTGAGTTACATAAATCTCATGTTCCTCGTAGTTGTCATCTAGGACATCCTTTCAGAACAGCATACACCACAATTTCAGATTTTAAAAACTTATGTATAACACTCAATTATTGTATGTTAATGTGCAGTTTTTGAATAGAGATTTTTCTTAAAACAGTCAATGGTTTTATGCTTGGGTTAGTGCACGAAATGTCTTGGCCATTTTTACAGAAGAATTTTAAAATGCCTAGATTACTGTATTTACTTTAATGCAAGCCAAACTTTAAAAAAAATGTTTACTCGTAAAAAAAAATTGGGTCATCCTGGAATTACTTGTGAAGATTTTTGCATTTATCAGAGCCAAATTTTGGCAGGAAGTAGTTTCATGTTCTTATTAGCCTGTTCCTTGCCACATGGTTGTTATGGACTCACCCAAATGTATTGGTCACTTAAGTCAGTTGTCACCAGACTATGCAGACTTACTCTGTCTTTCCCTCTCTCTCATACTCACACTCACTAATTGCACTTTAAACTCATTTAACTTAAAATAGGGGTTGTAAAAATAGCTAAATGTAATCTTACTGAGTAGGTGAAAATGGAGGACAAGAGACATTGCATTTACAAGTGAAAAATGACTCTCTTCACAGAACAGAACTCAGACTTGGAATGTGTGAAAAATATGACATTGGAAAAAAGAACAATGTGCAGTACTTTCAGTGTGCTAGTTTTCAGGAAGCATTTACAGCACAGAAACAAAAACGTAAAGCAGAACTGTAACAGGAAATGTTGGAATTTGTTGGAAAGCAGTGAAATGTTGTTTGCCTACTTGTGTCACAGAAATAATACAAACCAGGGTGCTTGAAGTCACTTGACAGAGACAATTGTGCAACCACAGTTCAGGGATAGCAGGGGGATAGGTTATGCGTTTTACGAGAGGGTTCAGTTTTTCCTTGCAGTGCCAAACTTCCATCTGTCAGAAGTTGCTTTCAGATTACAAAGAAAATCTCATGGAATTCAGGGCTTCATGATAGAGAAAAACTGGATAGAAAGAAATTTTCTTGAGCAAATAGTGAATCTCAATCAGACACCAGGATATTTTGATATTGATGTTTGGCAGAGTTACAGAGAAGGGGTACAAAGATGTACATACCCAGTTTACTGGTTATGGTAAACGGCACACCTGCTATGTTGTGTTGTACTGCAGATGGGCACACACTTTTGCTGTACATTGCATTCAAGTATAAATCTGTTCCCAAGAATGTTGTTGTGCATGCAAATGCAACTGTTTGGGTGATAAGCAAAATGATAGTTGAGTGGATTTGGCCCGTTTGGCAACATCGCCTTGGAGCTCTGTTAAAATTTTTATTACATTTTTTGTTGGATGTTTATGATGGACATTTAACTGTGGGAGTGAAAGATACTCTGATAAAAGAAAAGGATTGGTCTTGCAGCAATTTCAGGAGGCATGAGTTCTCAACTACAACTGCTTGATGTCTGTCAACAAGCCATTCAAACTGGCTTTGAAAATATTACATGGATTGGTTCATTGATCAAAACAGAGAAATAACATTAAGAAATGTGAATTGGTATGCTTTGATATAAAGCTACATGTCAAAATGGTTTAGTGTAGATGCACAAAATACTTTTTTATAGTCATGTTGATTCACTATATTTTCTTCAACTTAACCAATTAAATTTTCTAGTTAGGATGCTGTTATATTTATTTTAGTGAACAAATAAAGCTATAATATATATAAATGAAAATTGTGTAACTCATCTCTGAGAATATAAACTATATTTTAGTAACAGAATATTGTCAGTGAGTGCAATAAATCACCAGCAGTGCACTACCAACAGTATAAAAAATTTTTCTTTTTCTTTTTTTCACCAATTTCTACAGGGAGTCAACCTTGCTGCAGGAAGCATAGTGCCACATTTATCCTCTAGAAAGCATATTTTGCCATGAGGTTGCTTGGAGAACTTCTGACTTCAGTAGGGAAATCCCTTCTAGAACTCATTATTTTTAGATTTGAGAGGAAACTGAAGCACTGGAGTAAATTCATGTGACCAGCTTATGAAAAAAAGTGAAAAAGAAATGGTGCCAGTGAGGTACATCAAACTGAGCGAACCATAACTGGGGATCAGTTTTGAGCCATCAGGTGCTCAAACAGTTTAAAAACTAGATTGATAAACATTTCAAGCCAACTGATTTCAAATGTTTAGTTCAACCACCAAGAATGACACCTTTATAATGACTTTGTTACATCTCTGCAGTCCTATGCCCAACAGTCATTATAATGAGAGAGAGCTAAATATATATTCAGGCTGCTGTTTTGCAAGAGTTCTTTTAAAAAGTAACTTTTATCTGCAATGGCTTAATGTAAATTGTTTATGATTTTGTAATACATATAAAAATAGGAAAGCATTAAGGTTTATTACTTGTAATCTTTTTTAATTCTATAAATCGGTAGTATTTAAAAAAATAGTGTTTCTGGAAAGAGAAAATTAAAATGGGCATAAAAAAAAGCATGACAAAATGCTCAAATAAATGCAAGAAAAAAGTGAAAAAGAATTTTTTAAGGAAACAAGAAACAGAAAGTAGGGAAAAAACAACTTGCACTAACTTTGCTTTGAGTTTTATTGAAATTTGATGTATCTTGGTTCTTTGGAAATAGCTGTAATCATTTGTTTTTATAAACTAGCAGTTATATCTTTGATTGGATCCCTAAAGACAATTATTTTTCATAGCTCATATCACTATCAAGTGGCTGTTCAGCTTGTTAATCCATATAGTCTTGCTAACAACTCTTGAAATCTGAATATACCACTTTTTAATCACTATCTTTCGTATATCCTTGGAGAAAAATAATAAAGGGATTCTATATACAAATCTATGGAACAAAAAAAAAAAAAACATTTTGACTTAGTTATTCAAGTTATTAATCATATTTGTTATTAAACTGAAAAGTTGCATGTTTTTTTTTTTTGAAGGCATTGTTAATTTATCTTTGTTTTATGGTGCATTGGTTACCCATTCTAGACTTACATGCTTCTAGACCCAGCTTTTTATTTTTATGTTGAAAAACACTTTTACAAATAATAGCAAAGTAAATTTATTAATTTCATTTAATTGGTCGATTGAGCTACACAATCGTTTAGAAAAACATTTATAATTAGCTAACTAAGCTACTACATTTAGGTTTTCATTAAAATTAAACCTAACAGAAAACATTTTTTAAAGTTACATAAATTTTGTAAGTATTATCTGTTATTGTAATCTTTTTAAAATGACTATGGATTAGTTACAAGTGGATGAAACATACCTTTTTTGGGTTTTTATTACCTTTGCAGGAAGGGAGTATAGTTGGAAACTACTAATGTTTGTATATAGGATGTTTTTCTGTATTCTTTTTCTTAATCTTATATTGTTGATTTTAGAGCCAAACAATGTGATATAATTATTAATAATCACAAGAATTTATGGCATATATTTGTAATATCCTTGAGAATATTTGTATTGCAGATGTTTGGAATAATCAATCCTTTAGATTAGACTAACAATAACTTTGTATTGGACAGGGGATTGCTAGTACTCTATAATAAACTCTCTGAAGAAAAAATGCAGGTTTATTATCTGAATAATAAAAAAAATAGATTGGTATGCTCTTTCATTTTATGATGTGCAAATTTTAAAAAGTTCCTAAACTTTTCTGTATAAACTATAAATTGGAACTATAATTATTTTTAGAGGGGTAGAAAGTCTCAAATTATATAATACTCTCTTTAAATCATCTAATCAATACTTTGATTGTGTTGCATTGATAAACTATACAAGGCAGACAGTTCCATGTACTCTCTCACTTAAAAAAAGAAAAAAAAAACTAAATTAAAAATTCTTTAGCCTACTGTCTTTTAAAGTTTTAAATTATTATCTCTCATAATCTGTTAGCCTGAAGTAACAAAATACCTGAGTCCAAAATTGGCCTCATCATCATCATCATAAGTAAATTATATAAATTAGCATTTCATATTTCAGAAATGTATAATTGACTTATCTATATTCTGTTGTAGCAAAATGTTATAACTTGTCACTTGTTTTCTGTGGAAGGAGGAAAAGACAGAAAATCATTTTTCGTTGTTGCATTGAGATTATTTTTTGACTCTAGTAGCTTGTAGTCTACAAAAAAACAGCATTTACAGTTCAAGTTTTTCTTTAAGAATATTAATGAAAAAATCTTTTAGAAATAAGTTCATTTGCGTTGTATAGGTCTGTGTTGCACAGTTTAGACAGTATACATTGTCATTCCTATCTATGTTATAATGCATTTGATTAGATAATGAGAAAATTGGATGTTGAAACAATTAGCAAATTAAATGGCATCTGTGTATTAAAAAAATACTTATTTTTAAGACTAATTTGAAGGTTTTAAATATATATGTTGTTAATTAATTTATTTGATGTTTGCTTTCCATCTCTTAAAAAATGAAAGTTGTAGTTAAAATAAATTAAGGATTAAAACCTATTGTTTACTCTCAAGTTGTATCAGCATGCACTTGACCAGCCAGTATTTCTAGCGATTAGCATTTTGGAAGATGCAGTGCTTACCATTTATTAAACATTAACTAGTTTTGTATTTGTAGCTACTATATGTGCAAAAAGGGCTAGGTTTTTTTTTTTTTAAACTTTTTAAGGTACCTATAAGATTATTTGGCACATACTTTTTTAAAAAATTGGAATTTATGCAAAAAAAAATAAAATTATTGATCCAGAGAAACAGTAAACTGTGCCCCTAATTATTTTTTATCGCGTGTGCAAGCAAATGTTCAAGTATGGCAGTGAAGATTAGGTGTATATCACACATAAGAATATTATATGGGAAAGGGCCAACACAGAGCTTTTTCATCATTACTTATGAGACTAGGCATGACTGTCAAATATTGCTATATCTGTTTAGGAATTGCTATGCAGCTATGAAAAGTTAAATGTCTCTCACAATTGCACTCAGCTTGTAGACCGGACCATCTTGTGGCAACAGTCCAAGGAAAACAATTTGGATAATTATAGATGGCTGGTTATTCAGTGTCCATATTATGACAGTCCAATTCTTGTTACGGTAATTGGCGGTCTGCTGCATTTGTGTTCTGTAGTAAAGTACTGATGCTCGCAATAGTGGGGGATGAGTGTCTTGCTTTTCTTGACAGTTTTTCTTTCTTATGCTGAAATAATAGAAGTACCATTTGAATGGTAAGCTTAATTTTATTGTAATAAGTGAGACGTTTTTCTCTCCTTATGAGAAAAATGTAATTTATAAGTTGATTTGGTAATTTAGAGATTTTGGGGGTTAAAAATATTAAAAACACTAAGCATTTAAAAATAATTTTATTTTATTTTTTAAGAATAATGCAAGCTATATATGTGAGCAATGTTAGTTTTTTTTTATTTATTTCTATTAAAAAAATCTTTCTAAGTTTGCTACATTGAGAAATGCCATTAAAATCTTCCCAAAAAATTCTTTGCACAATTTAGAATAATTAGAAGAAAATATGTAAAAGATATATTTAATGAAAAGTTTAAACAATTTTGATTACAATTTAAATTATTAGAAATAGTGGTGGCTTGTTTATTTCCCACGAAATAAGTCTGAGTACAGAGATCTTATTACAATTCTTAAAAATCAAAAACAAACCTTTTCTTATTGTAAACTATATAGTTCAAAAGATGTTGTTGTTATGGATACTTCCTCCTCTAATGAATATTCTACAAAAATAAATGAAAAAAAAAAACAAAACACAAAATCAATAAAATAATTACTTCATTTCTTTTAAAGAATTCCTGTAAATTTTTAAGGTAGCATTTATTGCAAAATTATTCCATTTGAAATCCAAATACTAGTTTCTAAAAAAAAACAAGAAGAAAAAGTAAAAAAAAATGGGAGTGTTCTGTCTTAACAAGGATCTGCTGTGTTTTATGACAAACATAAGTATTTTATTGTTTACTTTTTTTTTTAAGATTGGCATTTAGAATGGAACACTGGGTTTTATATATTATTTTAAAGAACTTTTATATTTAATTACCTTTCGTATTATGACATCAAAGATAATATGTTGGGAAGAAATTACTTTTATTTAGTATAAAGAACTGCTTAGATCCAACCACCGTGTGACAGTTTTGGGCAACACATTGCCTTGTTTCATCATATTCTTACACATTGCGGCCTTGAGGATATAGGGGTAAATACTCCAAGAAAACGAAAGCTTATGTGGCAAGACACTTAATGTTAGTTTCAGACTGAGGCCACCCACATGTAAGTGAAACACTTTGTCTTGTATTCCTACTGACTTAACATTGTGCGCTTGTTTTTTTTTTCTTTTTGGAAAGATATATTCTTGAGAAAAGAATAAACTTTAGTTTTGCCAGATGTCAATTTAAAAAAAAAAGATTTTTTTTTTTGAATTTTTTTTTTTACATGAATGCTGTGGTTTCAAAAATGATTGTATAAAAAGAAATATGATGCCAAGCAAGAAGTAGGGCATATTTATTACTCTAGATATTATTAGAATGTAGAAGCAGTAATAATAGCTGGCTCTGAGTGAGGATTGACAAACAGCTTTCTCTGGAGTAGGAGAAAATGTACCTAATTCAACAGATTGAGAAATTGTATCTCTCAGTACACAGCTGGGAAAACAATGATTATTTAATTTTAATTAACATTGCTGAGAAAGTAGTGTGAAAATTGAAGGAAAATATATATTTTTTAAAAGTTTTATTTCAATTAATTTGTATTCACCTGCTTTACTAAGGTCAGATTTGACTTTATTTTCATCCCTGGGGAGGATAGATTAACCTTATTTTACTTATTTCAGAATTGGGCTAACTCATCCCTGCCTCATTACCCTTTTGCTGATTCTTCTTTTTTTTTTTTTTTAATAATCTCTAATTTCTGCTTAATGCAATAATTTGAAATTATAAATAATAACTTTGGTTTTGTGTAAACTGTTTTCATTGCATTCTTCATCAAACAAAAAAAGAAAAATCAACATCTAATAATAATGACAGTAAATCTCTGCAGCAAAGCAATTAGAAATATAATTATATTTTCCAAACCACCATTTTTTTGCTTTCTCAGATTTCTGTTTTAGGAAAAAATCTTGATAGTTATTTGTAGATTAACTTAAAAGCATATTGGAAACCTTGAGAAAACTTACACCTCAAATGGCCTAGCTCTAATCAGTATGTCTTAGCTTGTCAGAAACAGAATCATACTGAATAAGATGATTGCTGTTAAGTATTCCAGCAATTGGACAAATAATAATAATAATAAAGTGTTAACAAAGCATTATGAAGAACCAGAATTTTTTGATTAAAGAAAGAGTTTCATTTCTGGAGAAAGCTGAAAAATGATATTGCCCTAGTGACGAAAGCTAGCTGAAATAAAAAAAAAAAATGTTGTACATTGTCTAAGAATCGATTTTGCACCATATATGACTAAACATCAAAATTTTGATTTCTTCCCAATTTTAATATAGAGAACTTGAAATTACCTTTAGTATCATACATCCATCCTGTGTACAAGTGCTAGTAAGGCAGATCTCCTGTTTTGATTTCATATTTAAAGCAAAATCCAAAAGCTTTTTATGAGAGAGCTTTTTTTTAGCCCAGAACCTCTGACCTGCAGTAGGGATTCTGTATACACTGGTCCCATGCAGGACACACTAAATGTAGTGTGTGTGTGCAAATAGGACATGGCATGATGATAAATCAGATAATGCTATTCTTAGAAAAATATCTGAGAGGAAAAAATTTAAGGGGAACTGCAATAAATACTATTTATGTTTTTGAAAGCAACCCCCCCCCCAAAAACATTAAAATACTGATGTCAGATTATTCTCATGAATAAAACCAAATATTCAGCCATCTCATAGTGACCAGGTATTTGCAGGGTTGGATACTTACATTACATAAGTCAGTCTGTAATATCATCAAGAAGTTCAGAATGACTAAAAGTAAGGCTAATTAGCCTAGAAGTGATTGACCAAGAAAGACAGGAGAGAGACAAAAAAAAAATAAGCAGAATGGTAAAGAAAGAGAGAAGAAAAAGTACTATACATATCCCCAAAGAGTTGCAGGAGAGTGGATGATAAGCCATTGTATAGAAGAAAAAAAAGTTAGCATTTTTTAAAAGAGTATATAGAAAAGTTTTGGAATGAAGTTATATGGAATGATAAAGGTCAAAAGAATCTTCTCTATGAAAATTTGGGTTTGGAGGCAATCTGGAAAAGAGTTTACAAAGTATAACTTTGTTCTTTGGTTAAAAATACAAACCCCACAGAAATTAATGGCATTCATTATGATTTAAAATAAAATATAAAATAAACTGCAATTAAAGATTTTATGATGGATTACTTTTCATGGGTGTACAAGTTTATTGTCTTCATGCTTAAAGCTTACTGAATGTGAGATACGGTTTGCTGGTTTTATTTATGATGTATTGTTTACAAAATCACATTAGCAAAAAAATTTTCAGCATACATACATCTACTTTCGGCAGGAAGGAAGAGAAAGATTAGCTGTAATCTTTTTTACGTTAATCTAGTTTAAAAAAAACAACAACTTTTTATCTCTAAATTTTGTGGCTTTTAATAGCCAGTAATTTGGTTAGACATACTTGGCAAGTGAAGCAGCACTTTTAAGAGATAATTGGTTGAATTTCTAAATTGTGTGTGTGTGTGTGTGTTCTAAAAAAAATTTTTTTTTTTTCAGATCCTGAAAAATATTAGAGTTGATACTGAATTTTATTTATTTATTTTTTTTTTTTAAATTTGTTTTGGTTCATAATTTGAGGGTTGTACTGAAATTAATCAACCACAGTTAGTTACACGAAAACCACCTTTCAGATAGACCTGTAGTAGTAGTAGTATCTCCGTTACCATGAGGATGACAACTCAGCAGCCATTGCAAGTGGAGTCGACCTTGAATGGTGTGGTTAGGATAAAAAAAAAGAGAGAGAGAGAGAGCTGTAACGGAGTTCCTCACAAAAAGGGTGTAAACCATAAAAAAAACAAAAAAAAACATTCACTTGTGGCAAATGTGAAACTGGTCTTTACATGCAAACATTGGAAAACTGATATTGGAGGCAAGCTGCTGATACAAAAACGTATGGATTAGCCATTTCAGACAGCATTTCTTTGGGCTTGTTATGGTATTTCCATGAAGTGCTATATTTTATATGAATAAAATCACAGGTTTATCCATGGTTTCCTGTAATCAATTATGGTTCACTACTATCAGTATGACCTGTATTTGTTTAACTAGGGTTTTTTTTTCTTTTCTATTTTTCAGTTAAAGAAACAAAAAAAAAACAAAAAAATATTTGTCCCACTTTTTTTAGCTGAAATTCTTATAAAAAGGGAGAAAAAAAAATTTTTAGAGGCTTAAATTTTTAAGTTGTAATTTCGCCTTTACTATACATAGCCAGGTTTTTATTTTTCCCTTTCTCTCATAAATACTTATGAATCAGATAATGACTGTGTGTGTGTGTGTGTTCATTTCCTGTGTAACAATAAAAAAACTTTAATTTCTAAGAAAGTTTTAATTTTTTTTTTATTTAAAAAAAAAACTGTTTCAGGCAGAGCATCTAACCTCTTCAACACAGGGGGAGTATGAACTATTTACGTTTAGAAAGGTGATTCAATTGTTTTTGTTTTTTGTTGCTATTTTCTCCAAAAGTGACTGATTAACGTGTCTCATTTGTCTGTTCTTTTTAAGTTAAGTTGTTTACCTATGTGTCATTGGATAGAAGATAGTGAGAAAATACCTGTTTAAAAAAGAATATTGCGATACTTAGTATGACAAAGTGGTTTCCCCAGACTCCTGATTGCTAATGGCAGTCGTGGGATATCATCCAAAGCATCTTTCTGTTAAAATTTTTAATTCCCAGACACAGCAGTATAATCGTATCATTTTCTCTGATTTCCTGTTACTTTCTGCATACAATGTGTATGTACTGAATTTTTGTTGTCACTTTTTAAAATTGTAATTAATATATTTGAGACTGTCATTCCTCATGACTTAGGGAAAAATAAAGAGAGATTTTAGTAAATCAGTGCATGCATGTAATCATAATCAGTTTTTGGAATTTATTTTATTTTTTATTGGTTTTTAAATATTGTATTTGTGTTAGTAATTTTTATAACTATATATTTTTAATGAAATTAATTTTAGTTTTAAAACCAACTTCCCACATTTGCAAAAATGGAAAACTAGGATACTGATCTGATAAAAGATTTGAATGCATTAGACAAATGAAAGTAGGTGCCCTCTTTGCCAGTGTTTTGGAAACTTTATAATATGAGTTGTATCTGCTCAAGTTGAAAACATCAGAGATGGTTGTTGTAGTTGTTAAGGTAGGTATCTAGTGCAAAGACTTAATTTTTATTTAATGTAGGACTAATAGGGATAGATTTGAAGAGCTACTTGTTAGGTGAGAGAAACTATATAACATGGGATTGTTTCTCACTAATTTCTAGGCTTTTGCTAATGTTTGAAGTTGTAATGAATACTGGTCTAGATCTTATACCTATTCACTGAATCCCTGGCTGATGAATCTTTGTGACAAGGTTGGTGTTATGTTTTTCTGGATCAGTTTTGTGGTTCACAGATCTGACTGCAAACCATTTAGGAAAATCTTTTTCTGATTGTGCTAATGAATAAGTGGAAATGAGAAAATTTAGGAAGCAAATGGTAGAAAAATCCATCCCGCTTTCTAGTAATGCACAGTACTCTTTAATCTCTGAATTTAAAGATTTCCATGATAATCTAGCTAAAACGTAGGTTTCCAGACTTGCAACAGATTTTTAAGTGGAAAATGGAGAGAAGGAGCTACGTTTATGAGAAAACCCACAGTTGAATAAAATCTGTGAAGACAATAAAGTAAGCACCAGAATCTCTCTATTTAATAGGCCAATGCCAGAAGTTTACCACTAAAAATTGGATGAACTAAGGTTTATTGAGCATTGAACAGTCTTGACAAAATAGACAATGAAAAATTGTGCTTGATATCTTTCCCTACTGAAAATGAATTCAATGAAAGCATTTGGTCTAAACTGGATTTTGGTAAAAGTAATGAATTGACTACCAGTGGGTGTTATATATATATAGTCCCAAATGTAATAATGAAAACTCTGTCCAGTTTTCTATTAAGCTATTTTAATTATCTTGACATAAATTGAAAAGGTTATTAGTTTGAGTAGTTTTGATTTCATTAACACTGTTTAGCAAATTAATTTCTTACCTTTTTTACTGACCTTATTATTGACCACACTTCTCAAAAAAAAAAATAAAAGTTGCTGTATCTTTTTTTCTTTTACTTTAGAAAAATTGATGACTAACAAGTATACAAAAATGTTGGACTAGTTTTAGTTAAATAAGAGTAACTTTAATGGAAAACCCAAAGAGTTTAAACATTAAGGAACATTAGAAGTCATTTCACCCAGTATTAACTGAGAAACAGTTATTTAAAAAACTTCATTTAGTTAAATGTAAACTAAAGTCAAAATGGATAAAAAGCAAAAATATCAGATTCCTGAAAAGAAAAATTTCATTAAAAACCTACAAATACTAAAATTGGAAAATAATTGAATATCTTATAATCCTTTGAGTAGTTTTATATTAGAGCAAGTAAAAAGGAAAAAAAAAACAAACTGACTTTGAGAAACGAGTAGCCAGTAATATTAAAACTAATTATAAATGCTTTTATTTATGTTTTCTGGAACTTGTAACTGATAAAATTACATCATTTAGTAACTTTGATGTTGTATTAAAATTCATGATAGAAAATGCTGAAAAAAGTTATTTTTTAGTAATTTAATGTTCGAAAAAATTTAATATACCAGGAGTGGAGAAAAATTTTCAAGAACACATTAATCTTATAATCATCACAGACAATATCATTTGAATACATTGAAATCACTTAAATATGATAAAGCTACAGAACCTACTGATATTTTTCGAGAATACAAATAAACTGCATAGTTAAAATTTTAGCTGTTGAAGGGGAAACCCAATAAAGGTTTTGTAAATAAATAGGCATTTTGAGCATGTGGACAAGAACACTATATTGTCACAATGTTATATTTAAATTTCAAAAAAATTTTTTAACAGTCAGCATGTGAGCCAGTCTGGGGAGTCTAGAGGTGTGATGTGATACTATCAGAATTTGACTTGAGCGGAAACTGCATAAAACGTCTTGTGTAGTAGTTTAACTGAAAGTTATGATCATTCTGATTATGCAGATACTTTTATTTTCTCCATAAACGTCCTTTTCGTGTAGTTATGGAGATTTACATTAATCATCATCTGTAAAGTAACTTATGGCAAATGAACTCATGACCAGTAGTTCCCCTGTTTTCTTGAATTTGGCCTTTAATGAGTTTATTTTGGATGTATCTTGGCTTTTTGAAGGATAGTTCACTCCCCCAAAAGACGGGTGAGCTTTTTGAAACTCCAGGTTTCATTCTTCTGCTATGGCTCCATTAGACTCCACAAATGTATGCAGCACAGTGGAGGTGTAATGTTCTTTCAATTCCCTTGTGCTTTATTTCAAAGTCACTGTCTATCCTTTCTTTTGTTTATTGATAAGCATTTGAATTGCTGCTTTAATTTCAGTTTCTTAGGGGATGTCTAGGCCACAAGGATACATTTGTAGTAGTTTCTCTCGCATTATACCAGGTCCTATTTTCACTGGCTTGTCTTGAGCCCCATCCAAGAATATTTTCTTAACATCAACTTTGAAATCTTCGATATATTTCTTACCATATTCTTTACCCCAGGGTGGCCATCAAACCCAACCTGGTCCAAAGTCTTCTGAACACACGATATTTTGAATGCAACTCTATTCCTCAATATAATCTTTGCCAGGATTCACATCAACGTATTCATCTTGGTGTTGATGGATCTGAGTGACTGCATATTTCAATGCATAATGTACTAAATTCCGTTGTTCAGCAATTACTTTGCAGGTCTACTGATTTACCCATGCAACTCAGCTGAACTGCTTCTGACAAAGTGAGCACTGTAATGTTTATCTCCATGTTGGCAAATGCTTCCATTGTTCAAGATTGGTTTGTCATTCATTCATAGTTGTTGACATTCTGTCTATCTAGCCACCAAGTGCAATTCGTTATCGGTCAAACAAACATGGTTTCATATATAGCACTACCACTTGGTGTACCGTCTGCATCGGTAATACATCCTCATTTTCATCCACATCATTGCCGTTTTCATCATCAGAATCAGATACCTCATCATTATCTCTACCATCATCCACAGCTTCAGTGTCGATGCTAATTACTTAGTCTGAACCAATTTCTAGATACTCGTATGTATTCATTTACTGTCATGCTCAACACTTGTCGAGCTACACACTTGAAACACTGCAAAACATAGTCATGTTCCACTTGAAGTTGCTCCGGTTTATTTCATTTGGAGCAACAAATTTCCACAACTGAGTTGTTTATACCTCCATTTGAATGTGGAGCTTCAATCAAAACACATTCAGTAATGACATTGTTACCCATGTTGCAATACCTTGATACATGTTTCATCGTAGTAGCAAAATGACCATCAAGAGGGCCTAGGTTCAACCCATGTTTCACAACCACATTAATAAAATACACTAGCTCTGACTTTTGATAGCACTTTGTGTTGTCCGATTGGACATAAATCTCTCTTCTACTTTGGGGCAATCATACCTCAAATGTATCACAGCTGCTTCAAAATAGTTTAGCACTGCCAGCCAATCTTTTTCATCTCATCTGACGCAATTTGGTCGTACTACATGATGTGATGGTCATCCAAATTTTGCTCTCTTTTGTGTGGATCATATCTTGTATAGATCATCACTCCATGCCAAGAATTTTCCTTTTTTTGCCATAGTGATCTACAGTTTTTTTCATGAAAATACATTGCCTCAAACTTCTCTTTAAATCCATCACAAAGTATGCTTTGTCTCCGGGTAAGGGATACTAGAATTCTAGCAATATGAACCAGCTGGTTGTGGACTCTGGAGTTTAATCTTATCAATGCAATCTGGTAATAATTGCTCATGCTCCGATTCGAAGCCTTTCCTTGATAAACTTGAATGCTTTGAACGACAGGCAGCAGGTATCACAATTAATCCACTGATGTTGAGCCATACTTTGACTCATGGATTTCAAAAACTGATTTCATAAATGTTTCCTATACATGGACTAACTTCCTCAATTCAACAGCTTGAGTGTTTGAGGTGGATATAGTGTAATTTATCATGTCAAAATTATCATACAATAGAATTCCTGATGCATAGTCGACAGCCTTTTTCATGTTTTTGAATGTTAGAGCCTTCACTATTGAAAATAGTGATAACATTGATTCACTCAGTTGGATCTCTATATTTGTCCAGGTATGCTCACACTATGAGTCTGGACAGCTGTCTTCAAATCAACTTCAGAAAATCTACTTCATTATTGTCCAGTATGATCTTTTTCGTTTCCCAGGATATTATTTGTACCTTTGATTCATGCAGTAAAAATTCGACATTTCTGTTCACTGTCAATTCATATTGCAGTACATGTCTTGTTTTCCCCAATACCAAAGATCTCTTTCAACATTTTTGACATGAAAGTTTTATGTATTGGTGCCAACAATACATGCTTTTGAATATTACATTCGGAAAACTGCTGATCAGGTCTTCACATTCATCAACAGTTTGTCTTGAAGCACTCTCCGACAGGTTATTATGCACCCATACTTCTTTTTTTTTTTTCAATGAATCAGGAATATGAGGATATATCACCTCACAAATTCTATCAAAAACAAGACTTGCATAGTGGATCATTCGGCTGACTGATTCTTCCAAATCCATCATAGCCGAGCATTCTGCACTCAATGTTGGCTGCTGTTTGCAAAAATTGTAAAATATCTGATACAGTTGGCATTGTTTGCTCCTCTAATTCCTCAGAATACTGCTTTCTGCATCTTTTTTTTTTTAAGTTTCCATTCAGTCTCTTCGTCTTCATCAATTTCTCTGTAAATTGGTTCAGATTGACCTTTTTCTTGGCTGTCATCTTCTGATCAGTTGACACCTACATGTGCATTTACTGCATTTTAAGCAGTTATAGCATTTACCTCTATGGCAGTTGCATGAAATGGCCATTGTATAATGTTCTTATTTTCTTCTTAATTCATGAACAGGTAGAGCTGGACTCAGAGGAAGGATTATTTAGCCTTGGCGATGGCACAACGAAAAAAACTCATTGGATTTGGCAGTTTCAGGAACGAATCAAAATTTTGGAAAAATTTTTTTAATCCATAATGTAATTCCACAGATCTCACCTGTTCATAGTTACATTAAAACTCCCTGGGCTGGCTCATGTGACCAGTAATAGAATTGTTGATGAGTGGAATAAATTAATTGTATTAAGCATTTTAAGAATCACTGATAGCTATTTCTCTTATCTGGGGATCTTGTATAAGCCATGGTTTCCTGCCTCTTACTGTTTCAGATATTTTAGATTTTTTAAACTTATTTTAAAAGTATTCTTTTTTTTTTTAATTTAGTTTAAAATTTTATATTAAGAGAAAGTTAAAATGATTTAGCATAGCACTTCATCATATAAAAGCAAAGGATACTGAAAATTTTTCAAATTTCAGAAATTATATGCATTTAAAAATTTAGATTACTATGCTACATTATTAATTATAGCTATCATTAGACTTTCCTTTAGTTTAATTACCTTCAATGTGATATAATTTGTAAAATTGATAGAGCTGTGAAAAAGAGGTACTGTGAATAAATTCAATTTTGGTAATGGTTTTATCTTTCATGTTATGAAGTTTTGTCATCAGTAAATAAATATTTTCTTTTTTAGATTGTAAACAGATCATTGATGATTCAAGTTTAAAGAATTTACACCAGCTTGCTTCATTAAAAATAATAGCTGCAAGTTAAATTACCATATTTCTACACTGAGATTAGTCCTTAGGACTAACCATGATGATGGCAGTAAGGAATGATTATTGAAACACACAGTTGGTGAAGCTTGAAATATCTGTTTATTTCTGTAAGTAGAAACATCAAGAAAAAACAAAACAGAATATACTATTCTTAACATTTATTTTCTCCTTTTTCTGTGCTCTGTAGTAGTTCTTTGTGTTTAAAATCTTTCAGCAAAAAATTTTCTTTACCTGTTAATTGAAGAAATTATTGTCATATAGGATTTAGTTTGTCATCAATTACATAGGGAAGTTGCTGTTATAAAGCAGATTGTAATCTGAAATAATTACAGAATCCTGGAGCATGCTGCTTATTATTATATGGTCTATAATGCTTATATATAAAATACAAAATAGAACAAATTCAAATTCACCATCAACTCTTGGAGTTTTACAATTCATCACAGTGTCTGATTGTACCATTTTAAAATTTTTTGTTCATACATATGCATGCCAGTTATTTTTATGATCGTATTTACCACTATTTCAAATGCATTGTGATTTATTTAATAGAGTTAACTTTAAGAATTGTTACTTTCTGCCAGATTTCTTTTATTAGTAAATGTCTTAATACAGAATGTTAATTGCGATTGAGCAAGTTTCAAATCAATCTTTCAGAGAATTTCAATCCTATAAATAATTGTTTTAGGCCTCATTAAGTTACTTTTAGAATAAAGGAGTTATTTTATTTTAAAATCTTTTGTTCATCTTGGTTTTAAATGGCACTAGATTGTGACTGTCAGATCTCCAGATAGATACTGGTATATTTTTGTCATTTGTAATCTTAATTGAATGTTATTGCTGTGGCTGATAGTTTTGGACTGCAGCTTTGATAGACTGTTATTGTTATGAGTTTTCAGTTTCAAAGTTAATTTTCTCAGTTCTACCCCTGTTTCTTCTGAATACCTACCTTTCCTATCTGTACAGTAAGATAAAGGTTATGCATACCAATAAATCATTGAGATAATAATGACTGGCAGTTATCATCATATAGTAGAAGAAACCGATTTCATATTAAGCTAGATGTTATAAATGCTCCATTGTATATTTTGCTACCACCTTTTGAAGATTGTCAGTAATGTTTGTAAGTCACCGTGAAAAGGGTGTTAAAGACCAACACTGAACATTGAGAAATACATAAATTAAAGGAATATATCAAATTAGATAATTGTAGGCATCAATTCATGAGTGATAACTGAAATGGAATTCCTGTTTATGCTGCCTAAGAAGTATATTGAGTTTAAATTTGTTTGTTATTATTCTCTTTGAAAAAAAAAAAAAATCTTGAAAATTTTTGGATAGTATTGCAAATTTCAATGAATTATTTTTTTATTTTTAAACTATAATCATAAGTTAAGTGTCAAGATCTATTATATTGATTTTATTAGGTTTAACATTTTTTACTTTTTCTTGACGTGAAGAGTTTCACGTAAAAAGTCAATTTTCTGTTTGTTTTTTTTTTTTACCATTAAGAAGAAATATCTGAGTAGCCATTGATATGTTTTATTTTTAAATGCTTAAGTTAATGGCATCTTTGATTCAGAGGTTCAAAAAAGAATAAAAAAAAATTACCTGTGATTGCATGCATTATGTAGGGAAAAATATAAAATTTTAGTCTCTAGGGAAATTAGAATGTGACTGCTGAAGATCAGAATTGTTTTGTAGAGTAGTTGATGGTGAGGTTATGAAATAGATTTCAGGGGTCAGTTGCTGTGGACTTGGAACGGTTAACCAAGTAATGACGATATGGCCAGTTGAAATGATCTAATTTACAACGTACAGCCAAACCATTGATCCAATTCTGGAGAGGTGAAGTTATATAAAAATATGTCATTGGCATGTTTTCTTCATTAGATTTCTCTTGGTGTCAAGCATCCACGTGATGATAATGCTATAATGTCCTTGTCGTCTTTTTTTTTTTTTTTATGAGAGTATTATGTATTCAAAATAAAACAATTTCTTTATTTTTTGTGTAATATTGAAATATGATTACCACTACTATACTTATATTTTCCACTTCAAGATAGTGATTGGTTGACTCTCTTTTCTATTATTTAAGATATCAGAGTGTCAAAAGTTAAGTTTATTATGTAAGAGTTGTTGATGAAAAGAAAGAAAAAAACAATGTAGAAGCTTCATCTGTACCAAGTCAAAGCTATAAATTTCAAAATTATTAATTTGCATAAATCATTTCTTTTTAGTTTCATGGAGTTTTTTTTTTTTTTAAAGAAAAACCACAAGATGCTTTTAAAAAAAGAAACTAACCAATAGTAATACTAATATGTATTTATTTTTTTTTACTTTACTTTTAGAAATGTGTAAATTGTCTAATTGTCAATATTGATCATTAAAAGTTCAAAATTGTTATTAGCAGTAACTGCAAAGGCAAACAGAATTGGACCGTAATTAATGACCGTTAGCTGTAGTCACTGGTCGGACAAATTCTAAAATAGTGCATGCGGTCGTGCGGTTACCGTGTTAGAGAGAACAAGTCTTAAACAGGCTGTTGGTGTCTATTCTAAATTATTTTTGTCTTTAACCATTTTTAATGTTGATTTTTCTAAGGGAGGGAAATAACAAAAAAAAAAAAAAAAAAAATTACCTAATGCCCCCCCCCCCCCACTTTTAGCATTAGGAAAAGAAAACTCTTGTCAGTTGCATTCATTCCTGCCTTTATTTGAGCCTACCTTGCCAAACTTATTTACTGTCAAATATCAATAAATATGAGGGGGAAAATTGTTCAATTTTGAATTATTAAACCTTAATACTAATGGCATTAACAATGAAAGCTTTCAAAGCATATTTGACTGACTGAAATAGAAAAAAATTAACTTAGTAATTCTGATTAATTATCTGTCACCTGTTTGCTACTGCTTCAGTAAATTGTTCATATTGACTAGTTTTTATTGCTAGATGTGATAGCAACCAGGGGTTTTACTATTAAGGACAGAATGTTGGTTTTTGTCTTTGACTAGCTTTATGTGAGTAGATTATAGGTTTCTGAGATCACTAGTTTATACAATAAAGAACAGTGTATAAACCCTGATTATATTTCATTTGTGCAAAAAGTGGTGTTCATTAGACACTCTTAGTTTGAAGTGATTTCGTCAGATGCTATTTAATACTCTGATAATGTAATCGTGGTTTGGCATTTGCGGCCCCGGTTATTCGCGGAATTTTCCTGAGAACCTAACTAATAATTGTTCGTGGAAACCCCCGCATATTCGTGGAATCGCAAATATCTTCCTCGATTTTTTATGGCTTTTTTCGTGGCAAATATATTTTTTCACACTTTTTAACACTAAATTATTAATAACAATATAATTTACTAATTTTGTAATATAAATACTAACGTAAATTCAGCATAATATCAATATAAAATAAACGCTATTGGCCGGAGGTTTGAAAGTAGCCAATCCGAGAGCGTTATTCATTTCTCCTCGCTGCTGATTGGCTGCAGCCCACGAGGCACTGTCTCAGGCAGATGCAGTCCAGCAGCTCCGCATCATCCCAGTTTACCGCGTGTAGCTATCTCGAGTGTTTCGCTGAGTGTTGTGTTTTTCGCAGCATGTTTCTTAAAGTCCTAAGATGCTGTCCAAACGCCCTGCACCTTCTAAGGCTTCTGGCAATGAACCTAAGCGCCAGAAAAAGGTTATGACACTCCAGGAGAAGGTACAACTGCTGGATATGCTCTGGGAAGGCAAAAGTTATGCCGTAGTAGATCACCATTATGGCGTCAACGAAAGCACCATACGCTACATAAAGAAGAACGAGGCAGCGATCAGGAGTACCGTAGCAGTAAGTTTCTGTGAAAGTGCCAAAAGGGTAACGACAGTGAGAAATAAGCACATCATCAGGATGGAATCTGCCTTGGCATTGTGGATCAGCGACTGCAAGAAGAAAAACATCCCCTTGGACGGTAACATTATCCACGAGAAAGCGCGGAAATTATACCAGCAGTTTGCTACAGGAGACGAAACAGAAGACACTGAAACTGTTTAAAAATAAAGTGTGTTTCTCTATATGGAGAGGCAGCATCTGCCAACAAAGAAGCCGCCGAGAAGTACCCCGAAGCCTTCAGGCAGATCATCGAGGAGAAGGGATAAAGCCGCAACAGGTTTTCAATATGGACGAGACTCGCTTGTTCTGGAAGAAGATGCCTTCCAGAACGTACATCATGAAGGACGAAGCCAGAGCCACAGGATTTAAGGCCCAGAAGGACAGAGTGACAGTCATTATGTGTGGCAATGCTGCTGGCTTCATGATGAAACCAGGCCTCATCTACAAGTCCGCGAACCCTAGGGCCCTCAAGAATAAGAATAAAAACCTCCTGCCTGTCCACTGGATGCACAACCCCAAGGCCTGGATTACAAAAATCCTAACTTCGAACTGGTTCCACCAATGCTTCATTCCTCAAGCCATGGAATACCTCCACAACTTATGCATGGAATTCAAGGTGTTACTCGTTATGGATAATGCTGTCAGCCACCCTTTGGATTTGTATTACGAGGGGGTCCAGGTCGAGTTCCTCCCTGCCAACACCACCTCCCTCATCCAGCCTATGGATCAAGGCGTGATCCGTCTCTTCAAGGCACTTTACACTCGGGACTCACTCCAACACCTTGTGGACGCAATGGACTCAGACAAGAATTTCACGTTAAAGGGGTATTGGCGTAACTTCATGATCGCAACGAGCCTGTCAGTCATCCAAGCTGCTCTTAAGGACATGGAAAAAGAAACCCTCAACGCATGCTGGAAGGTGAGTGTGTCCATGACTACAAGGGTTTCTCACCTGAAGAAATTCAGCACGAGGCTGTCGACAAGGTGGTGAGACTGGCAAAGGTACTTGGTGGCGAAGGTTTTGACGACATCATGCAAGATGAGGTCAACAACCTCATCGATGCCCACTCTGAACCCCTGATGGACAAGGATTCGTTGGAGTTAACGAAGTCTGCCAGCGAAGAGGAGGAGGAAGCAACAGATCAAGAGCAAGAGGAGGAGGGCCTGACACTGGAACGCCTGTCCGACCTTATGAGGACAGCAAAGGAGTTGCAAGGGAAGGCTGAAGCATGGGATTCCTATATGGTTCGGTCTCTCCAATTTAAAAATGCCATCGATGCTGCCATGCAGCCATATAAAACCCTCCTCACCACCATGAAGAAACAGCAACAGCAACTTCCCATCACAATGTTCCTCAAGCCCACCAAGAAAGCCTTGTACGAAGATATGACTCCTCCTGAAACCCCTGAAGAAGAGGCGCCACCTAAGGAGCTTTAAATCCTCTGCTTTGCTGTGCAGTCATTATCTTCATCGTACTGCACAGCCTTTTCATCATCACCTTCAATCAATATCATTCATTATTGGTGAGTACCCGAACATTTTACTGAATTTTTTGTTAAATTATTATTATATCTTTACTTATATATTTTTTTATTATATGTTACGTTATATTTTAACGTTTATAGGCATTTATGGACCACTTCCAATATTCGCGGTTTTTCACTCTTCGCGGGTGCTCTAGGAACACGTAACCCCCGCGAATACTGGGGGACAACTGTACATATATAAATGGAATTCTGCTTTTGTGAATTTGCTTGGAAAGGCATTTCTCATTGCTGTCTGGCTATGGGGTTAAATAGAAAATGAAATTAACTTGAATAAGCTAGGAATGAAAGAAAGCTAGATTTTATTGATGGATTTGTTTCTTTAATTAAAAGTAAAATAAATAAATAAATTCTTTTTATTTTCAGTAAACTTTATTAAAGTTACATAAATATTAATTAAAAATTTAATTTTTTTTTTTTTTTTTAGAAATCAGAATGTATAACTTATTGGAAACAAAGATGATCAGTGCAAGCCAAATTTTAGCCAATTAAACCTTTGACTAGTAATTAATTGGTTAAAACATTTGATACCTGATCCAGTGTTACACTGGGGGATAATTTACTTACCTTTATTTATTATTTCTTTAACTTTTATGAAGCCTCAGTTTTGAAAAAAAAACCCCTGATGTTATGATGATTAATTCATCTTTTCTTTTTGTACTTTCATATAAAAACCTCAGACTTGAATAGTGATGAAAAATTTTATTTGAAGAGCTAGTTTGGGCTGATTAGTGTAGAATTACTACACTTTTTCTGTTGGCAGTAACATGTTAATAAACACTTGAAATATTTGATTTAGTGTTTATACTCAGAACTTAAATTTAAAAAAATAGGGAAAAATTCTTATACAAATTAATTTTCTTATTTAAAGTTTTCATCTAGTGAAAAATGCATGTGTATTAAAAAGCAGTAGTACGTATAATTTATGTATCTTCGTTAATTCCATCTTCACAGATATATTAATACATAAAATCAATTTATACTAAATTCCATTATAATATAGAATTAACACTGCTAAATTTGATGAATCCAAGTAAAACAAATTCACTATAAACAACCTTCACACAGCTAGTTATAAAAGTATAATAAGACAGTGAAATTAAATAAATCTAGAAAGTATTTTTCAGATTAATTTCTATAGATTTAGAAATTTTATTGCTTCAATAAATCTTTCAAAAGGTAAATTCTGTCTCTCTTATTCACATGCATGCACAGTTTATTTTTGCTACTGCATTCAAACTGAGCTTTCAGGTGAAAGTCACTTTTAATCAAGCACAACTATACTCTCACACATGCAACAACAAAAAAAAACAGCAAACATTTCCAAGCTTATAGTACTAGCATGATACATTGTTCATGTGTATGTATACATGTTTTGATTGAAGATGACCTGATTATTTATCTAAGTTCTCTGTAAAAAAAAAAGAACATTTGGCAGTGGAAGTTAAGTTAAATTGTTGGCAAAAACAAAACACTAAATTAAATCTGGAAGTTGGCAGCAACACCAGTCCTAAAAATGATCAAAGACAAACTGAATTTGGCAGAAAAGGCTTGTGTGTGATCACCAATGATCCCATTACAAGTTTGTATACATTGACCAACTCAGAATACCCAAGTGTCATTGTGATGTTACACCATTCTTTGACCAGAAACATTTTCATTGGATCAAGAAACTGTATGTAGGCAGATTTGGTGAGCATGAACATTTGTTCCTAGGATGTCTCACTATGTGAGTAATGTTGTGAACCTGAGGTGCAGCATTGACAAACACAGTACATATGGCCATTATTATCTACAAAGGTGAAGTTGACACTGCTATTGGTTTAGAGGGTTGACTACAGGTGTTTTGGTCTTATCCCTGTATCTGAATTCAGTCAAACACCTCTCTTAATGATAACCAGATAAGTTATTTTTTTTAATTGGAATGTCAGCATGCCATCAAATGGCACAGTTAGAAAATCATTTCTCAGCTTGTCTCCAGACTCTATCCTATCTATTGTTCATGTCCAGACATTTTATAGATCTTTCAAAGGAAAGAATATGGCCCAATTGTTTTATTTTCACTTGCAATGTTATTGCATGCCTGCAGCAGTAGCATTTTGGACCATATACCACAAACATGAAACCTGTAGTGAACTGTGTTGAAATTCTATGGTTGGTTGTTGCTTTGCTGTTTTAAAAAAAAACAACTTTCTTCTGGCAAGGATGATGAGATAACAATCCTCATTGGCAGGGGTCATAGCCTTTGAGCAACCTGAACAAAGTGTCTCCATGAACTGAAAAGTTTGATGGTACATACCCTAGAAATAACATTGCAATGAACATCGTACTGGTTAGAAGTGGCAATGTATTATCTTTCCTTGAACCATTCCAATGACATGAACTTCTCTATTTTGTGTTAAATGATGCCAAATGATTCCTAAACTAATTTGTACCAGACAGGTGGCCAGTTTATGGAGAAAATGGTAATGGATTGTGTGCAAAGATACATGCAGATTAAGTGAGAGAAGTGATCTGCACATGAGTCTCTAAGGTTGCTCAGTTCTGGAAAAAATTACTATAATACTACTAGAATGTGCAATGTTATGTTTGGGTTTCTTTTTCTTAATATGCAGGTAATCTTTAAAAAATGTTCATATTCTGATTAATGTCCCATATAATCACTACAAGCTCAGAAATGCTCATTGCTTTTTTTTTTTTTTTTGAGTAGTATAATTATACAATGACCTAAACATTTTAGAATTTTTTAACCTTTTTTTTCTACGAGGAAAAAATATGAAGAGATTTGGATTGTAACTGAAGCCTTATTTTGTTTCAGATAACTTTTGATTGATACTTCCTTGATTTAGGAATTTCAGTAAATTTGAGATTAAGTGGCTATAGACTGGAAGTGGCATCATTGTGAAGCATGAAATGCCAAATTTTAAGTAGGGGAGTGTGGAAAATACAAGATTCCTTCAGTCAAAGGCTTGGGATGTGTTAAAATTTAGACTTGGCAATGCATTCTGGTACAAACTAGCAGTATTTTACCTTTCTGAATGATTTATATCATGTAATCACCAATTTATTTCCAGATATGTTAAAATTGAAAAACCATGAAATCTTTTTATTTTTGTTTGTGCAGTGTTGTCAACAACTCCAAGTAATGCTAACCAAACTTGCATACTAAAAATGTCTAAATTGATAAGAAGTTGTTTTATCCTGAAGATACATTTTGGTTGACAGTTACTGTTTTTCAGTTATTTGTATCTCTGGGTTTAAGATTATCAAATGGAAAGATCCATCACAGACTTAACTGATTTAGTCTATTTAGTAACAAAAATATGTGGTGCAAAGCTGCTTGCTTTCATTTTTTGTTGATAATGTTCTTAGTAGTAACGCATTGAGATGGCTAAGGAAGGTGAAGGTTTGTGGCAGATTACGAATCACTTTACACAAACACAGATCATTCAGCCATGTTTCATGTTGTTATGGAGGCTTCAATCTTAAGTGTAATGCTATGGAATTCTTACTAGCTTGCTGAATTATTTTTATTGTTTAACATTACTCGAATGTTTATAGTACTTGGATTATATTTGGTAGTGGTGTTGTTTTTTTTTTAATCAATTTAAATAATAAAGTATTTGGCTATCACTCTATACTTTACAAATTCTTCTCTTTGCCACCCCCTCCCCCCCACACACACACACACACATGCACACATCAGCATCCACACCTCTAGCTTCTATTGATCACACTCGTGTTTGTTCCACAGGTTTTTTCTTTTTAGAATTGTAATGATTATTTTGTCATTGAGAAGCATTTATATTTAAAACTATTTGACTTCACCTTATAATATCACATAAGCTTAGAATATGTACAAAAACCGAGTGTTCATGAGACCACAAAAATATTTCATTGATTAGGAACGGGATATTTTGGAGTAAATTCACCATTAAGCCATTAAGAAGATACATATCTGACCTTGTCAAGAAATTTTTAGTTTAATTAATGCATTCAGTTAGGTTTTAAAATCAACTCTCTACTTTCTAAAATATTTAGCCTTAATTTTTATTTATTTATAATGGAAATGAATACTTTCTCTCAAATCCGCTAATGAAATTTAATTTAAGAAAAAAAATTGACGGCTATGGTATTACAAATTAAATGTTTCTTGTTAGAGAAATTTAAAAAGACATTTCGCTGAAATTTGAGAAAACTTAGTATCATTTTATTTTATGTACAGAATTTGGTATTACAGAACTGAGGATTACAGAAAATATCTGCTGTGTCAATTACTTCATAGATTAAGAAAAAATTTTAAAAGATTTATTATTTGCTTTTGTTTTTTTAAATTTCATATCGGTTTTAGATTGGGTTACTGGTTAAAATAATGTATAGAATGCTAACTTGTCTACCTGGTTTTGCTTTCTACTAATTAGGGGAGTTCTAGTGGCTTGTTTGCTTTTGTGCAGGTACACAGACTTGAGTCAATAAATGAGGAGTAACATTATTACAAGGGCATCAATAGCCTGAAAATTTACCTTTTTAGCCAATGGACAGCAAGTTCTATTTATGGATTTTCCATCCCCCAAAAATTAAGTGTTGAATTTGTTGTTAAGATATAAATGTGATCCTAGAATAGCATTTATTGCAGATTGTTTACCATGACCAGTTATAAATGCCAGGATTTTAAATTAGTTTGTTTATTAATATATGAGGATTTTATTTAATTGACAACAAAGGCCTAGAAATGTTAGCAAGAGAGGTGGAGATGAGCGTGAGAAAAATGGATGTTGGAATAGGTGGGCAGAGAAGAGGGTGTGTTGACCCATTATTATAGATCCAGTCATCCTCTGGATAATAAATGGAGTAGATATATCTTAAAGAACTCGTCCATAAGCATTTAGAATCCTGATTTTTTTAAAATCATCAGTTGACTCATAAACCAAAAAAAAAAAAAAAAAAGATATTAGAGTGTAGAATATTTAAAAAAACATGGATAATATTTATTTAAATATTTCTCATTCGTAATTTAAGAATTAGTAGGGATGACCATAAAATTAAAGGGAAAATGTAGATGATACCAATAAGTTTAGATTCCAGCTAACAGATTATTATTCTTTGATTGGGGTTTCATTTTAGATGATAAAAGATGTCCAGAATAAAATACTTGTTAAATAATCAAGCTTTAGTGGTTTTTTTTTTTTTTTTTTGTTCCCAAGAAAAGCACTGTGCAGATGCCAGAAATGTAAAAATAAGCATGAAGTACAAACTTGATTTGGAAAGTTTGTTCAGATGGTTGCACTCTGGGAAATTGGCAAATGTGACTTGAAGTGTAGGAAAACATAGCATTCTAAGTGAGATTGCTGTGGCATCTGTTCTTGACCTTGCATGTGATGCTTTGTGTGGAGTATAGGCAAGGGAATGTAGAGAACTCATCCAGATTAGCAAGAACTCATACCACCAGCATTTCACTAAATTCCTCTAAGTTTAAACCATTTTATCCGCTCTTTTGTAGAGGACTTAATAGCTTAATGAGATTCCATTTCAAAATTATTACAATTTTAAACTACACTATTTGAAATTCTCTTTCCAAAACACAGCTGTAATTACTTAGATAGAATGCCATTCAAGGATTTAAATCCTGCTTGACATTCTGACTTGCATGACCAGGCTCATACTACAGATTTCAACCTGGTGGCTGTTTTGCACCAGCCTCTAAATACACTTGTTTCAAAAAGTCAAGTATCAAACAAAAACAACAACATATATGTCCAAAATGTTTTGCTGTATTCTCCAAATGATTAACCCAAACTTCTCTTCAAGCAACACGATTTTTATCAAATAAATATGCACATTACAAATTATTCTTAGGGTGTAAAGTAAAACAAGTAGGACCAAAATCAGGACAGTAATAAATGACTCTCAGCAGCTTTAAGAAGAGCAGTGGACAATATAGTCCATCATCATATTGGAGAAATTTGCAGTTTTTGAAGGATGGGGAAACTTTTCTAATGTATTCAAAACATTCTCAATAAGATTTAGATCAGGAGAGCACGCTGGCCATATCTTATGGGAAATGGTGTGGTCTTGAAGATATGAGCCAGTTACACATGCTCTATATATATGATTGTTATCATTATTGAAATGAAGTTATCTCCAGTTGCATCTGCGTGTGGTCTGACATAAGAATCCACAATCTTGTCCTTATACCTCATTACAGTTAAGATACCTCTGTGAAACCTGCAGGTCTGTCTGTACATCCATGCAATGAAATTTTTGCCTAGATCATTATACCACCACCATAGTGAGTGATTCCTTTCAATAATGTTTATTGGTTGGCTGCACATTACACATTCTCTCCAGATGCATATGCGCTGTTACTCACAATGAAGGTTAAATCTTGTCTTATCAGTAAAGAGAATATGGCTTTGGTCATGGGATTTTCAAGCAGCATGTCTATTTTGTTCATATTTTGCCATTTGAATCTGTCACTGTCTGGCCTCTCTATCTTACTAATAGCTCTCCACCTTAGAGAATTTGCAAAAGAAGTACAGTTGCCCATTTGTAACATTTCACTTCAACACAATTATACTAACAGAGCCAAAATTGATATGAGCACAAGCCAGTTTTTTTTAATGTAAATTCGCTCTGGTGTAAAGACATGTTTCTACTGTATTACATGAAGAATAGTGTGTTGAACATTTGTTGAATAAAACTTATTTAATCTTTTTTGTTTGTCGCTTAACCTTTAGAAACCAGTGTAATTGGACTTTTTTAGTTTAGTATGAACCACATGACTCTGGAAAGATTCTGACTATTGCCGAGTTAGCTGATATAATTTCTTCACAAATATCCTCCCCACCAAGCAATAAAAGGATATTTGAGAATAAATGACCCGAGGTTGAGAGACCAGACCATGATTGTTATTAAGCATTATACTAAGAGAGAATTTAAAAAAAAGTATTACTTTGTCAATTTTTAACAATAATATTGAATGAAATGTATTGACTTTTTTGCTAATGTTGTCATATACAATTTTTTTTTTTTTTTTTTGGAATAGCTTTCATAACAGAACATGAATTCCTTAGTTTTTTAGTTTTGAATTTACTTATTTCTTTGAGAAATGACAGATAAATGATTTTTAAAACCTATAAGAAGCAACGGTGCAAGTAGTTTTATGCTAAATATGTGTGTAATGCGGTGACTGATGCTAAGAGGAATCAGTGATTTAATGTCCACCAAACATCATTTGTGCCTTTTATGTCAACATGTAAGAACAGAGACTGGATTATAGAACAGATTGCTAGAGTGAAAAATTATAACATCTTTGCAAACAATTTCGGACTGGAAAGTTTCACAACCAGTAACACCACTGATTCAGTGACTCAACTGTCTATTGATGTTATAGAAAAAGAGATATTGTTGGCCAGTTCTTTCATTATGGTCAAACACTGCTACATTTGCATCATTAGCAAGACAGTTTGGTTTTGAATGAAGATTAATTTAGGTTTAGCATGAATTTTGGGGATATTGGATACAATATGAGGTTTGCTTAAAATTCTGTTCTTGGTGTAATCATTTACTGATCATGTTGACTGTCATTAATTCTAGATTGCATTATCTTTATGCTGCTCACTTTGGTAAATCAAATAAGCTAATCTTTCAGCATGCGAATGCATGTTCCCAACACACCCAATGTAATATAGAGATATATGTCTTTTTTTAATAAGTGAAACATCCAAATATTCGATTGGCCATCATGATCTCTCAATTTGAATGCCATTGATTACCTATGGAATGAGTTAGGGCACAAAGTGTGTGCTGTAGATTGCCCCCATGTCAAAATGTTAAATTGATGCAGATGTAATAACAACAATGAACAACTACGTCAACGACTCGGTCCTTGACTCAAAAATGAAAGTGTATCTTTCTGAATATTTCTTACTCTCATGTTGAACTACTATGATGTTACTTTCACTGTTCACCTTTGTCCGTAGATTATTTATTTGATGTCACATGAAATTAAACAAGTGATGATGAGTTATCTTTCTACTGTTAATTTTAAAGGCAAATTTGTAATGCCTCTGTGTAGTTACTATATTGTATTTACTGGATTTATTAAATTAATAAATAAAAATTTAATTGTTTATTTAATTTATTTTATGTATTTGAATTCCAAGAAAATGTTTAACACTCGTTCTTACATATTTAAGCCAAATATTTACTGTATATTGTTTAAAAAATCTTTTCCAAACTCATCTTTTACCAATTTCTGTAAAGAATGTTACATAGTAAGAGACAAATATGCTCTTGGTAATAATATTCAACAAAGCACATTTGAGAAGTTTTACAAAATTGTAATAGTAATCTTTTGTCAAAATTGGTTATGTTCATAACAGGCTCTGCCATTTTTTAATTTTTTTTTTTTTTTTTGCAGAAACATCTATGCAAGTTTTATGTATATTAAGGATATATTTGTTTTATTATTTTTTAAAAACCAAAGCTTGTTCTTTAATGGGATCTTGTGAAGCAGATTCTTATTATCGCTAGCTGTATGGGCTTTTTGGCCTGGAATTTTTTCTAGCAATGACAAACATTTTTTGATGTTGTTGATTCCATAAAATAGGGAAAGAGAGTTTGTTGTTTATAGTGACTTAGTACATATCTTATATAAATTTATATATAGAATCATATATATATAAAAAAATATTTCAATTTTTTTAAAATACTTTCTATTCATAAACTGTTATCAGGTAATTGATTGATTTAGAATGCTTAAAAGTCTTTGCTCTGAAGTTAAAGTCAACTTTTCAAACATCAGTGTAGTTGCTCTTAATTGATAGCAGAAACATACTTGTGTGTTTGTGTTAACATTTAAAAAATCAAAAGCAGTGATACTAAATATCATGATCTATCAATTTCTTATAATTTTATCACAGTTGAGATTAATAGGGCTTCGTGTAACTCCAAATTCATGTGACAGTTTTTCAAAATATAATTTTGCCCTTGATAATCTTGGAAAGTAAAAATTTGGTAACAAATTTATTAAATACTATAAATGACACTTCTTTTAATCTTTTAAATTCTTATAGGAAAAACTTTAGTTTGATAACTTTAAGGAATAGCAAAGTCATGTTATTAACAGATTAATCTTTTGATACCTTTTATAATGTAAACCTTCAAAATTTTTGATGTGGCGGATTTTTAATCAGCAGTTTTAAACTTCAAAAAGAAAATGCTAAATATAAACAATTGCTTATGCTAGTATTTTGTTAACTGATATAATAGATATTATTTTGATAACTATTATTTTCATTTGGATGTTTGAATTATGAATTTTCATAATTTTTATCTGAAATAAAAAAGAATAGAGAAAAATTAAAAGCATTTTTAATTGTTATTGCATAGTAATGGGAAAAATTTGACAATATAAAATGTTTTATTAAATGGAAGCTCACCTATACTGAACCAGTTTTGTTGATGTCGTTAGTGAATAAATGATTCCCTACAGCAACAGATAATTAAAAAGAGTATGATTCAGAGTTTAGTGTTACCTGCGGCTTCAGAGGTCATCCAGTACATTTATTAATCCCATAATAATTAAATATTTATGACACTGTGCATCTAGGTGCATACTATTTTCAGAACCAACATTATTTAATTACAGACATAAAATATACCTTTGAAAAGTGAACAGTTTAAAATTAAATGCTTTTTTTAAATATAAAAAGCAGAAAAATACTACTAAATTATTTTAACTATAGTATTTCTACTATGGATGATATGATTTTAATATTAAGTGTACTCACCATCAGCATAGCTCTTAAAGACTATTGGTCAGGAATTCTTTACTCTGGATACCTAGATTTTATTTTATTTTTCTCTTCAGTGCTGTGATTAGCAAATGTCAAAGGAGCAACTGACTATAAAGCTTTTCTTTTAATAAATTGCTATTTATAAATGTGCACTGATATTGCAGTGTCATTTGTATCTTGTGTTGAAACAGAGAACAAAAATGCAACATTGTACACTATTTTGTAAAAGTTTTATCTGCTGCCGGATAACTTTAGAAATTGGTATTGACTGCATTGTATGTCATATGCTGCTGCTGTGTTAGGGTGTAGTAGTTGAACTGTTTCCATAGGTGATAATACACAGAACTTTTATTAAGATTAGCTGAAGAAAATTGGAACCAAGAGTCACTTAACACATTGTGTTCATCAGAAATTGCCCCCGTGATGATAAAACTGCTTGGTTGATGGTGATGCTGCATTGGCGCGAGTCTTGCATATGGCCTTAATAATAAATGGTGTTTCTCCTTCAAATTTTAAATAATGTCCTTGTCTGGAAATGTGCAGATTTGCTCTCTCCTTTATAAGTACTATGCCTAGGCATCAAGTACCTTAGATATATCTTGGCTTTGCTGTGGAATTGTTATGTAAAGTTGTCCTATTCCAGCTATGACTTTCAGTGCCGGTTGCTGTTTTTTTTCAATGTTGGTCATTTGTGTAAAATGACTTATATTCCTACAAAATCAATTTGAGTTAGTGATTAGAACCTAACTAAGAAAGTACTGTGCACGTTTAGTAATTCTCATTTCAGTCTATCAGACTTTCTACCCATCCTAAATACTAGTTCAGCAGCAAATTCTATTTGTCCTGGATCTTGTTTTAATATATTGCTTATTTTTTGAATACAGTTACATACACAGGTCAGAGATGGGTGAAAAAGATATAAGAAACTTGAGTCTTAATGATTCACAACAAACAGTATCAAGAAAAACTGGGCACTTTCAGTGTATCAAAAGACATGCTGCTTTCTGCATACTGGTATGCACTCTTGACTTGCAGATCTTGCACATTTTTAAAAGTCCTTGAATCCACAAATAACCATGAAAAGTTCTTGAATTCAAATTGTTTTGAAAAGTTCTTGAATTCAAATTGTTTTGAAAAGTTCTTGAATTCAAAATGTTTTGAAAAGTTCTTGAATTCAAAATGTTTTGAAAAGTTCTTAAACTCTCTTATCTATTTAATACCCATAATTTAATTGGAAAACTATTCTTTTAAAAATCGCATATGACCACTTAAACAGTTACAAAGTTCCACTTCCATACTGATGATTATGTGGCAGGGCCCTCCATGTGTAAGTTTTTGTATGGTTAATTATTTTCATTTGCTTTCGATTGTATGATGGTTATTCTTTCTATGCTAGGAAAGCTATCAGACCAAACACTTGTTGCCATATCTTCGCTTACACTTGACTTCCCATGGGCTGGGATTTTAAATACTACTTGAGTGGGGAGGATGAGTACATGACTCTGTAAACTACTGCCAGCACAAAAGTGCTTGATGCCAATTATTGGAAGTCTCTTCTTGAACTCTCTTATTTTTTAGATGTGAGAGGAAAAATGAACATAGCATCAGCAATTTACAGACCAGTTCAAGAATCAAGAAAATTAGATTTTTATAATACCAGGTAAATGTATCTTCAGCTGAAGCAAATACCAGAGCAATGCTAAACACGCTGATAGTTCTTATGGATTAAAAGTGATTGCATTTTTTTTTTTTTTAAATGGCTAATTCTAATTCTGAAACTCATTTACTGACAGTATCAGGTGAAAATGGTAATCTTCATTTGTTGGGAATGCATTGCTCAGCTAACACTACTGACACTTGGTTTTGTTACATGTTTTGTTCACAGGAACAACATGTTTAAAGTTAAAATTTTATGGACCTTGCATTCAGTATCAGCCCAATACTTCAACTCATATTAGGGTATTGGGAAAGTCTTCAAGCAATGTTTCCCAACAGTGTGATTACTTTCAAGTTTTCCTGTGGAGCAAGGAAAATGTTCTTTTTGTTTATGTTTGGCTTGGCAAAATATTTCAAGAAAGAACTGTTGGCCAAAGTCAGACTCTTTTGTTATATTATTTGATGAAAGTATGAATGCAATGGATATTCATATTTGCTATTGGGATGAAGAGAATAACCACCTGTTACATTGGATCACAATTTCTAGATAAGTAAAATACAAAAACTAACAGTATATTAAAATATTTTCACACACACACACACACACAACTGTAATCACTAGACTTTCAATAGATATTGATAACATCTTAAAAGTTTTACAAAGAGAATTTCTTTAACAAAATTGCTTAGCAATCTTTTATATTTCATAATGAACGTGTATTTTTCTTATCCATTTTGTTTTTTTTTTATGTTAGAAGAAAACAAATAGAGCTAATGTTTCTCAAAATTACAGTTGAACTTTTGTTTTTGTTTAGCTTGTTCCATACTTAGGCAGTAAAGTGCAGACATTATTCAACAGGGTTATAATAGTGATTTAATTCTGATTTTAATTTCATGTTAAGACCATTTTCTTATGTTGAATTGATGTACAGATTTAATACTATCCACAGTTAAATGTTATTGTAAAATTGTTTTGTTTGAATTAAAAACAAAAGATGTATCATTCATGTTGGGTAACTTTATTTTTTGTCTCTGCCTTTTCAATGATTTAATACAAATATATGCAAAAATTATGTAAACCTCGCCCCATAACATTTTCTGATCATGGGAAAGCTTATTGTCAAAAATGGTATGATTCTAAACTGTTTCTGTCATATTTGCAGGTCATGCCACTGCTGATGACATGATCTAGCATTTTAATGAAGGAATGATAGATCTTGGACTTTCCATCAGAAACACGGTCCAAATCAGCTTGGGTGGCTCAAATGTGAACCTGAAATCTATAATACTATGAAATCAAAGTTGGCAGAAGAGTTAGATTTAAGACTGATTAATATTGGATGTTGTGGCCTTCATATAATCCATAGTATCTTGAAGGCTGGTGCTTTGGCAACAGAGTGGTATATTTTCTCCCTGCTGCCCAGCATATATTACTACTTCAAGAAATGTTTTGCCAGAAGAGAAGATCACATGCATGTGACAGGGAGCTAACTCATTTATGCCCCTTAAATTTGGTAGCTATTGTTGTTGGTTAGAAAATGTGCTTCTTTGTGAAAAGGCTCACAATATAATTGAAAACATTTAAGCCTACATCAGAGCTGTGAAGATAACAAAGTCTTAAATCCCAGCATCAAATGTTTACCATTAAATGGAAATTATGGTTGACAAGCTCATTAAAGCAATGCTGCATCTTTTCAAATGCATTGCTCACCATTGTCTGCCATTCTTGGTCAATTACTAGACAGACTAACTCATGGCTTGTTTTTTGGCCAGTTGTCTCAATGCTATTATTATCAGAACCCTAATGAGAAGATTTATCAAAGATGATTGATGATGTATTGTTTCAGGCATCTTCAACTGAGAAGTCAATGAAAATGGATATGGAGGAAAAGAAGAACCACTAAAGCTGCAAGATGATAGATTAGCTCTTCTACAGAGAAGGCACACAAAGAAGCCAAAGAAAAAGCTTAAAAGATGGTATTAAGTGACAGAAGCCATGGAGTTCAAGCTTGACTGCAAACACTTTCTGATTGGGCATTTTCAAGAATTTTCTTAAGTGCAATCTTTTACTCTCTTTTTAGGAACAAGGCAGCCTTAAAACCAAAGGAGACAGTAGCTCAATTTAACCCTGCATGCAGAGAAAAGTTCAAGATCATAACACTGTTGGTTATTGCAAAAAGAGTAAAAGAAAAGGATTTTGATATCATTCTGAAAAAGTTTTAGGCCTTTTTTGATAGTAACCACATTTTTAGTTCAGTGGTATGTTCATCTTTTGATGTCAAAACCCAGAGAGTAGATGAGCTTTTCGGGTCCTACATAGCTAATGCAAAGGTGTTTAATGTGGTCAAGTTTTTACTGGTTTTGTTGCATATCCAGGAATCTGTGGAGAGGGGATTGAATCTCAGTCAACAAGGAGCTTGAAGTTGAGAATTTAAGAAGGCAATCTCTTTCAGACAGTGCCTAATCTGTGATCACATCAGATTGGCTGGTGGAGTTTTAAATATACCAGTCTTAAAGAAATTCGTAGTATATGCTGCTATGTCAAGACAGATATAAAAAATACCTTCAAGATGAGAGAGAAAAGAGAAAAACAAAGCAAGAGCAAAGAACAAGGAGTCATTTCCTTTAGAAGATGAAGTAGTTAAAGATGAAAAAGATAAAGGATAAAGCTGGACAGTGAATCTTTCACCAAGTCAACAGATCTTAGTAAGAATGTTGAGGCAACAGATGATCTTAGCTTTGTAACAAATTCCAATGCCTTCGGAAGAGTGCCAAAGAAAAAGTGCTATGCTGAAAGAGGTTGAAGAAAAAAGGAGAAAAAAAGGGACAAAATCCAATCCCTTAAAGAGTTTTAAAGACAAAAAAAAAAAAAATCTTTTATGGTCTGATTGAATATTCTAGTGGGATGTTGTACATTTAAAGAAATCCTGCTAATTTCTTTGTGTACTGGATATACAAGATATAATGTATAAGGGAATTGGGATAATTTAATCTGAAAACATTTGATGTTTTAATTACAAAGCACTAATTATGTTTATGATCCAGTAAGTGGCTAAAAGTTAAGTAAAGTTATTATTATTATTATTATTATTATTATTATTATTATTATTATTATTATTATTATTTTATTTATGATATGTCATAATTTTGTTGCCTTGAAAATTAAAATTTATCCTTGAAAACTTCTTGAATTTTGGATGGAAAACTCAGCCAGATATGCTTGCTCAGAGTTTGTGCAATCAGCTTAGTGATGGTTTGGTTTCGTCCTGTTAACCTCTACATTTAAGCAATAAAAAAAGAAAATTTTTTTTATTTCTCTCTACGTATACTTTTAATGCATAACAGGAATATAAAATAAAAACAACTTTTAAAAAAATTTTTATCAACTTTAGCGAATTTTAAATATATTTATTTTGTGACAATTTATAGCTGTGGGGGAGAAACTTTTGGTAAAAAAGAAATGAATTAAATCATATTTGTGTTTTGCTTTTGACATCTATGAGATTTTAAAAAATAATTTACTGTAGAGAATAAAAACAATAAAAATGTACATCCATATCTAACATCACTTGGTGCCACAAATAAAGCATATAGGAACTTAGAATTTTAGCATCTATGCTCAGTAGGTAGGGGTCATTGTTTATGCAGAATTTATACTAATTTATTTTTTCTAAATAATATTATTTTATTGCATAATTATTTTTATAATTTTTGAAAATTCTTAATCTGCTTTTACTTGACATCTTTTGTTCAAGATTTGTCATTGCTTACCACCTGTAATTCAAGTAAAAACTTAATCCGTATTTTAACAACTTTTTATAATTGCATGCAAAATAACAATTCAGCTAAGATTTGCCTGGTGGATTAATAATATACATAATATCGGTTAAGAAAAAAAAGTTAATGAGACTTAAGTTGTTTGGTTTGGCCTGCAGATATTTTTTTTTGTACTGAGAAGAATCATATTTTAATTTTTTGACAGTGAATGCTTAAGGATATTTTTCTAATGTTAATATCAAGGATACATGAAAACTTTTTTTTTTTTTTTGGTACTATTTATGTAGTCAAGCTTTCAGGCTATAGTGAATAGCTAAAATGCATTGTTTAAATTTTTTTAAAAAAGAAACTGTGATAGTATACGAGGTCTATCAAAAAAGAAACCAACTTTTTTAAAAAAACAAATTATTGCTTTACTTACAATTTAATCAGACTTGTCTCCTTCAAAATAGTTCCCTCATCTGTTGATACACCGCTCCCAATGGCTTTACCAGTTTTGGAATGCATTCTGGAACATTTTTTCAGGGATAGCGCGCAGTTCTCGTAGCAAATTTTCTTAAATCTCTTCTATCTTCTGAAATCAGTGAGCTTTCAGGGTGGATTTCAACTTTGGGAACAAAACAAAGTCTGCAGGGGCCAAATCCGGAGAGTAGGGTGGCTGGGGGGACAAGAGTCATCTCGTGCTTTGCCAAAAAGTCATGGATAAGGAGTGATGCGTGAGCAGGTGTGTTGTGATGGTGCAGCATCCAGGTTTTGTTTTTCCATGCCTCAGGCTGCCTCCTTCGCACTGCCTCTCAACTGCCTCAGGACATCCAAGTAAAACTCTTCATTGTTCGTCTGACCACGTGAAGCAAACTCATGATGAACGCCCTTCCAACCCAAAAATGACGATCAACATCAACTTAACATTTGGGTGAGTCTGATGCGCTTTTTTTTTGGTCGCGGCGGCGATGATCCAACCAACTGCGATGACTGCCTTTTTGTTTCAACATTGTAGCCATACACCCACGTTTTGTCACCTGTTATGACATTTTTCAGAAAGCTTTCATCAGCATTCAAATGATCAAAGAGCTCCTGACTGACTGTGACTCGGTTCTCTTTTTGTTCATCTGTCAGGAGATGCTGCACAAATTTTGCGGCTACATGATGCATGTTCAATTTTACTTTAAAAAATCATGTGGCAAGAACTTTTACAGATGCCTGCTTCTTCGGAAAATTCACGGACAGTCAGGCGACAATTTCCATGGATCACAGCTTGTACTTTCTCAATGTGATCATCGTCCGTTGTTTTGAAGGTCGCCCAGATTTGGGATTGTCTTCGGTGGGTGTTCTTCCCGATTTGAAACGCTGGTATCACTCATGACATTGTGTATGGCTCCAACAATCCTCCCCATAGGCCTGTTGCAACATTAGAAAAGTTTCCGTAAAGGTTTTTCCCAATTTGACACGGAATTTCATAAGAGCTGTTGCTCTTGAAGATCCTTCATTGTTCAACTTGCGACAAATCGCCAATGCACTAAACATACGTTCACTCTAGTGCATGTAGATCGTTGACTAACTGATGTGGCATGATGCGGATATTATTAGACTGAAGGTCAAGGTCACTGATACACAGCACTGCAGTTGTGAGGACACTGCACCAGCTGGTTGGCACGCTGTTTTAAAAGTTCAGTTTCTTTTTGGACGATCATAAGAGAAAACAAAATTTGTTGCAAGTCTTACAACAGTGATAAATCATAAAAGAGAGGGATACTGTTAAATCACAATATAGCAGTAATAGTTTAAGTGGAGTAGCAATCTCGACTGGTCAAATGTTCGTAGAGGTTAATGAAAAAAAAAATGAACAGAAATTTTTGTTTTATAAAGTCTGTTAAAATGTATATTTATAGAATGTTGGAGGCGTAATTAAGGTATTTGATATACTAAATGCTCAAGCACAACATGGAAAATACTTTGTTAAAACTCATTTCCATGAGAGGAATACAAATGCAATGAATGGTTTGTCAACATTTGAAATCCATGTAAATTAAAACAAAAATTCTATTGCTAAATAGGAATGAAAAAAATAAAAAGCTCCTGTACTTTCAAACAAACGTACATTTTTTTTCTTCTGTGAGTGCCAAATTACATCTTTAATAAAATAGAGAGAAAAATGAACTTGCCAGGCTGAAGAAGTTTTTACTTTGCTATCAATGTGCCGTGTGGTAATTAACTGCTTTTAAATTTATTTTAAAATTTGCATATTCTATTCTAACTTGTGTAGTTCTGGTTTTGGAGCTTTTATTATTATACTTGTATGTAATGGAAACATTGAAGGAATGAAGCTACAAAAACTGTCAGAAATACTTTCTTCCAAGCACAAACTAAAAAATACCAAACATGGATGGATTTTCTTACTATTTTCATGAATAGTTAAAATATTTATATTCAGCATGTGTTAAATCACAATTTGTTTTGGTGTGTTGCATTCTTTTTTCCCTATATTATGGAATTATAAATGAGCTATTTTGCAGACTAATATTTTTTCTTTTTTCAAATTTATTTACATTTTTGCATGTATGCATCTATTTATGTGGAAATTTTAAATTGCTATTGTGCAACATTGAAGTATTTGGAAAATGTGTGAAAAGTTAGTGAAAGGAATATAGGTGATTATAAGTATATGGTAAATATTCTGATTTTAAATAAGTCTTCGCAGTTTGCTTTTAGTCATATTAGCTACAATAAATATAATATCGCAGAAACTCTGCCTTTTATTGTAGATGTTGATACTTTTGCAAGGCTGTTGCAGAATAGACAGTTTATCGACTGTCATCATCTAAATATTATTAAGTCTACACCATGTCTATAACAAAAGCATGAAAAGATATAAAGAGTTCTCTTGGTATGTTGATGTTGCATGCAAATGTGTAATATTTCATTATAATGTGGAACATTATTTTGGAGAATGATTTGCTGTTACCACCTCAGACCAGCCATTTTCTGCTATGTCGCATTTGGTTTTCTTTCCCAACCTAAAAATAAATAACACTCGCTTTTTTTTTTTTTTTAAAGAAACCATTTTAAATATATTTTTTTTTTTTACTTTTTATTTTGTCAGCAATTGTTCTTTATTTAACTTTGATCTTACGTTGTCTGTAGTTGTAACCAAAATAGTCCCCAGAAATTCCATTTTATATTGTCCACTGAATAAAAGATATGGTAACTAGCTAAAGGTATTTATTACTAGTAACAAATAATTTTGTTTTTGACCATGTAAGCATATTGTATTATTTTTATAAGCACTTTATACACAATAGATTTAAACTTCCAGTTTGAGAATTATAATAGAGAAAGATTGGAATTTTATTTACTTTAAATTGCAAAGAAAGTAAAGTAATCAGAGGTTATAGAAAACAATCTATTCCATAGCCATATTAACTTGTGGATTTTATTAAAACATGTTAATGGAAGGTCTTCATTTGTCTAGCACTCTACAGTATAAGGGAGGAGGTGATGATTGGCCATGTCTTGAGTGTGACCAACTTGGAAATAAATACAGCTGGCAGATTAGTCTCCACATGCTTAAAAAATGAGACATAGGATCAATCATTCTACCTGGCATTGTTTGCCACTCCTTTATCAAGGATATCTGGGATGTTCAGTAAGTGAAAGTTGTAGGAATCTTATGGACATTGAATTATGCATTGTTTGTCATCCTAGAGCAGGAACCTGTATACCAAATATTGATGAAAAGGCAATATTAAAGGTTGGTCTCATGATCTAATTTAAGTACTTACCACTAGTTAGATAACCTTACCCACAAGGACTGAAACTAGGTAAGTCAACTGGGCCAGCTTACCCCCAAGTTTTCCCCAGTGATATCACTAGTTTGATGGATAAGGTCACAGAAATGAACATTATGAAGCAGCAACATGTCGAATTTTCATCAAATAAAGTGCATTATATACATCACACATTTAACTAAATGATCATTGTTAACATATTTGCATACCACACACGCTGGTTAATCCAACTGCACTCCAAATACTGATTAACAATTAAAAGTTACTTGCTGCGACATTGTTGCATACAAGGAATCACACAATCCTGCATCATACCTGGAGTAAAAGTAGATGCTTCTCAGCTTGCAAGCTTTCCTTAGTCTTACCACTGCCATTTTCAGCAAGATGCTTTAAATAGTAGAACTAATGAGGTCTGCTGCAGCTCTTGTCTTGCTAAAGGCCCATTCTCCTTTTTGTAGGTTTTGTTCCCCAACATGTCCTCAATTAGTGCTACTCTGAAGTCCTGTGTGACCTTTGGTTGTGATTTGGGGACTCAGACTGCAGAATGTGAACATAAACAATCAGGGTCGGACTGAGAGTATTATAGGCCCTCGGGCATAACTGTTCACTGGGCCCCTTAGTGCTGATGTCAGAGGCTACAAAGCGCCAGATAAGGGGAGGGCGGTTTGGGGGTGTCAATTTCAAAAAAAAATTTTAAAATTAGTTGTCTCAGACTGCATCTGGAGTATATTGGAGTATTCATTTAATAGAATTTATATGGGAATCTCTTGCAGCTGTGGGCCCCTTGTAGCTATGGGCCCTCGGGCAGTGTCTGATTGACCGATGGCTCAGTCCGCCCCTGAAAACAATCGACCTATCCAAGTTGTCATTTCAACCACCATTTCTAGGTTCTAATGTCAGGAGCATAGTGACAGTAATTGGTAGTTGAGATCACTGCACCCATAAATTGATTGTATTTGGTCACAACAGGAGGGCAGGCAACATCTTTGCTATCTTACATCTTTCTTGCAACGTTTCATTGCTGGTCCATCTTCAGAGGAGAGGGTGGAGTGCATGGTGGACAAAAATGCACAGGTTTCTTATCCATCCATAGTGTTGATGTCTTTTGGCTTTGTTCTCATACATGGTTGTTTTCACATTGAAGTTTATCCAAATTTTTTTGTGTTTACTTCTTTGAGCATGTTTTTCCACCCTCTTCTCACAATACAACAAAGATACATCTTGTTCTCAAGCAGTGTTTCTGCTAGTTTAGGTGAAGTAATCTGTGTACACCTAATGATGTCAATAGTAATAAGGCTCCATCAGATTTGTGCCAACACGATACAGCCTCTTGGCACTGCCAAACTTTACCAGTGTACACTTGAAAATTGAGGATATAACTTGTGACTCAGTCACAAAGACACCAAACTTTAATATCCCTCTTGTTTGGTTTCATGGGCATTTACCACTTCATGGATAGGTGGCCTTTGAAAGGGGTGACCGAATAGTTTACTATCAGTCATTTTGCTCCCACTTCAATCCTAGACATTCTGCTATAGATCATATTGCTATCACTTTTTACTTCAGGAACTATTGTGTTTTTTTATTTATTTTTTTTTTTTACACTGGAATTCGGGGTATAAAAATTACTTTAATGTTTCCTTCTCTTTTTTCAGTATTAATTCTTTTCACTATTTATCAAACATATTAAATGTATAAATTTATACATATTATGTAATGAGAATCATGTTCAAAGACAAAATACTTGCCTTTCACTCTGACTTCTTTTGACTCCGAAAATAAATACAATTGACTTTATTCCAGGTCTTGGGTAGTTATTGTATGCTTTGTCCTCTGAGTTCTGGAAATAACCAATTCCCCTCTCTCTTCAGTTATGCCTCAACTAGTAACTTCATCACATAATGGAGAAAATACTTATTGATGACTTCAACTACATCTACGAGAAACAAAAGAAATGTTGATGGTTCAGAGCAATATTGGATGTGTGAAAATTGTTCTTGTAAAGCAAGGATGCATGTTCATACAGATGATGAAAAACATAAGATCATTAAAAGTGTAGGTGAGAACAATCATACTACTATAGCTGCAAAAGTAAAGGCAAAGGAAACAACCATTAGCAGCAGGAAGAAAAATGCTCCTGTCATTCCTAAGGAATAACATGGTTATACTATTGCTGATGAATTTTGCAAACTTGGTTGTGATGATCTGTTTGATAGCAGTGAAGATGACTCCAGCAGAATTCTGATGTTCGCAACAGATGATAGTTTGAACGATCTTGAACAGATTAAGAGTTGGGCAGAGGATGGTGCTTTTAAATGCAGCCAATACATTTACTATCAATTGTATACCCTGCACATTTAAACTGACATCATTGGTGTTCCGCGACTTTTTGCTTTGCTCTCTGACAAAAATGCAGCCACTTATGATCGATTATTTCCCGAACTGAAGGAACTATGACCTAACAGAATATCAGATACTTTGATGATGGATTTTGAAAAATCTTCTGTCAACACTTTCTCTACCAATTTTCCTGGTGCATCAGTAGCATGTTGCATGTTCTATCTTTCACAAAATGTTTACAAAAAGGTAGGTGACATGGGCCTTAAGCCAAGATACCATCAAGATGATGAGTTTGCTCTAAAAATTAGATGTTTGTCTGCGCTTACTTCCCTTCCTGTTAGTGATGTTGTGGATGATTTTGAGGAGCTTGTGGATGATGGTGATCTTCCTCAAGAAATTGTTTCATACTTTGAGACTTATTACATTGAAGGAGAGTAAGGTTATGGTCAGAGCAGAAGAGTGTTGAACCTGTTTTCATAATTGCTTCCTGGAACGTTTGTGCACTCGCTTTGGCTAGGACTAAATTGGTACACTGTAACTGGGAAAATGCAAAAAAGAAAGTGTTCAAACATCAACCATCATGTCATGAATTTGTTACAGAGATATGACCCTGCAGATAATAGCTTGAAAAAAACTTTTAAAATTGTCTTTTGTATCGTGATTACATTGATACTTAACAGTTTTAAAGATCTTTTGAAAAGATAATTCTGACTTTATAAGGGAAGTTATGCCATTGGGTAAGCAATGGTAACCTCAACGATTAGCCTTTAAACAAACAAAAAAATAAAGAAACAATAGATCCTGAAATAGTGAAATCTGTAGAAGAGAAGTTACCAGGAGAAAAATGACTGCTATCAAAAATCCCTAGAATCTTTGATAGAGATTATTTTCTCATCTACTGTTACTTCAGGGTATGCATCATGTGCTGCCCAAAAGTTTCTTGTCATAAGAGGAGTTACCTACTAGAGGCATATCTTGGTGGTTGTAGAACAGAAATATCTCAGGATATCCTTGAATTGATTTCATGGCACCCCTTCTGCTATTTGTTCTATTCCTAGGGAAGACGTACTCAGTAGTTTCTTATTTCAGGCAGTCCGATCTGCTTCATTGAGAGAATGAGATCAAGCCAGATTAAAATTTACTCCTCTGTCACTGTACTCCAGGTTGTGGACATGGCTCTCTTGCAATGTTTCTGTTCTGCACATGTTTGTCTCTCAAGAAAACGGGGTAATCATCTCTTCATCGACAACAAAAGGTAGGAAATCAAATGCTCTTTTTGTATTTATCAAGAATAATCTTACCTCCAATATTCTGAGAAAAGGATGCGGTTCTGTAGAAAATACAGCTGCAGATTACTCAGTCACCAATTTTCCCAGCTTTGTGGTGGTGGTTTACATTTATATGCTATGATTTTATCTAAGGTACCACAATTTCTTTTCCTTTCATCATCTGGTTGAGGATCATTGGTATCATCTTCTAGTAATCCTATTTCCCTATTCATTCTATCTGTAATGTTGTCAAGAATAAGCTGTATTGCTTCATTAGCTAATTATTGTCTCTCAACTTTGTAAATTTGTAAAAAAAATTCACAAAACAACATTAGCCAGGCTCGAGGAACACAACAGAAATGTGCTCAGATAAAACTAGACCACAAAGGAAACAACTTTTGTCAAAAGTTTTTGAGTATGGAAATCCAAAATAGTCGCAACTTTACATGTACAGCATATCATATGATGGGCCATAGTGGAAAAAATTGCTGAGTACGATATATTGTACACTGAATCCTAAAAGGTTAACAATGATTATAGGTATTATCAACCATAATTTCTTTAATGTTACATATTTGCTGCCACCATGATTTTGCTAAATAACATTGGCAGCAACATAACACCCTCTCCAATACCATTATAGTTGTAACTTGCTGTTAAACAATTTTAAATTGAACTTATATCTATCAGAAAGCGTCACATGTTGTCATTGGGCCCTCTTATAATGATATTGGCACTTTAATTTGGTTAATCAAGTATAGCAACAATGGGTGCTCCAAGTGAAACAAAGAAGTCTGTCATATAATCCTGGATGATGAAGTTAGGTTTTTTGATGGTTTGTCTGAGTACCACAGTTCCTCTCATTGTCAAATAGCATTGTAAAATTACATTCTTCCACTACAATTGGGATAACTTCTGCCATTGATTTCATGGTTGTGTCTGGAGGTAGGGTGTATACAATTCAGCTGATAACTGACTGACAAGTTTTGAAATTAGAAACAATTTCAGCCTTCTTGATGTCATTTTTCTGCTGACTGATCATAGGGAGTCTGTTGGAAGATGCGTTTTAGACTACAGTTAGACTATAGTTTACCATCAAACCCATTGTATCCATAAATGAGCATACATTATGAAATTCTTTTTTTCATTCCTATGATTTTTTTCCCCTCCTCCTCCTCTCACACCAGGGATTGGGTTGAGGGTAGGAAATCCCACATGATGTCATATATATAAGCATCTGTTTTCTGTTTTACATACTTTCTACTTTTCGTTTTAGGCTTGTGAGTCAACAACACTTGATGTTAGTTTGCACACTAAAATGTTACTTTAACTGGTATCCTAAGATTTTTGTGCACCTACTGTGTGTGTGTGTAAAAAATACATTTCTTTGTCATTTGTCGTCTTCAATAATTTATTTCCAATATACAAAGCATATTTTTTGTTGCTTTTACTAATGTCAATTTGTTGGTCATCTAGATAAACTTTTAAGTGTACAGTATTTCTACAGGACTTGATCCTGATCAAAGCACTTTTTTCTTGTTGCAATTTTATTTATATTTCTTTCTTTAAAAAATGGTACTATTTGACTTTTTATTAGTTTTATATTTGCAAATATTAGTGGAAGAATACATCTGGAACAAAAATCACAGAAGATAAAGAAAAAACTCTAGTGTTTATTGTTATGATATATTGAAACTTTAAGCTATTATTCAGATTTGCAGTGGATAAAAATGAAATTTTCTAGAATAATTAGGTTTTATAAATTGAAATGAGATTATTGATAATCAAAAAGGGTTTGTGATGAGCATTGCGAGCTTGAAAGAAACTTCAGAATTTTCTAGGGCCTTGTTTATTAGGATGAATCCAAGCTACTCTTTTTAATGCAAATAATTGAGAAAGAAATGGTATTATTTGCTAACCTATTGTCAGAAAATCACAATAGCTGTAGTTTCAGAAAAATTTGTTAACAAATGTAATTTAAAATTTTTTCTGATTATAAATTATGTATTAAGGGAATAAAGAGAAAGCAGATGTGTGAGTTTAGATTGGATTTGATTAGAAGTTCTTTTTTTTTGTTTGCCAAAGTTAAATGTCTTAAGTGTAATAATTGTTACAAAAAAGCATGATTTATTTTTAACATCTTAATTTTATACAATACAATAGTTGCAAGCATGTTGGTCATGTGTATTTTGAAAAACTGTTATGTGAATTTAATTATATTTCAAACTTGAACATGACTTTCACTGTTTGATTAAAGAGAATATTTGGTTAACTTGAGTTTCTTCCAATAATGTAATCACACTATATATTTAATTTCTTATTCTGAACAATTACATGTAAAGTAGTTTTAATTAGTTTGGTAAACCGAGTATAAGATATCTAATACGATTCACAAGATAGAGCAGCATTGTATAGTAGGTACACTGGTATAAGTTTGTAATTACAAAATTATTTTATCATTTGCTGGCATGAAATATTTATACCTGGAGTTTTCTAAAGATTGTCATGTTTTCTTATTGAACAAAGCGTTAGAGAGCTTTGGGTCTTTAAACTATCATTTATAATGAATGCTGTTTCTGTTTTCTGAGTGAAACTGATGTACTTTCTGCTGCTGCTTATAATGACTAGTAATGGTCATTCCAGTTTGGCCATATGCTGGCTGCCATTTTGCAGTCTTTTCTAATTTGCTTCTCTCTTTATCTTCATTTATTTGACACATTAATTTAGTCTTTAGGCTGTATTACCTTGATTTTGATTTGATTGCTTCTTGATAGGATATGATGGGAATTCTTCACAGAGGGAGGTTGGTAAGATTTCCACTTTTACATTTGCTGGAGCAAGCACCTTCATGAGATCAATACTGAACTGCGCCAGGCAGCTCATTGTGTCCAATATGCTAACTACGCCCTGTGTTTAGATGGGTAAATAGACGACACAGTCAGACTCAGTGAGATGTCTGTTTATTGTGCACAGACCCTGTTTCATTGCACATTGTTTGATTTTCATGAGATTCTCTATATGGCTAGTAACATAGTGGCCTTGATAAATTTCCATTAATAAATGGGAGAGCAGTACTCTTAGCAAACCCACAAGTAATATTCTCAGCTCTCGCTCAGATTACTTGTTTGTATTTGCAGTGGTAACCAAAGTTTTTAACTCTACTGGAACAAAGGTAGGTGTAAAACTTGTTACATTCATAATATTATAGATTAAATTGTCAAGTCAGGATTTTCTAAGTCTACTCTATCTGTTATAATTTTTTTATTTTTGGTGATGTTCATACTTGATTTTACTAAATGAATAGTGTTTTTTTTTTTTTTTTAGTTTTATATAAAGTTTTCTTCTTTAGATTATTACAGTCCATTTGTAATCCTTCCTACTTTAAGCTAGACAATGTTGTACAAATTTCCTTTTGCTTGAAATGAAAGAATAAATGATGGTAGCTTTTAAAAGTCAAGACAAAGAATTTCATTGTTCTTGTTGGATTGAGAATTTAAAAAAAAAGAAAACAATTTTTTTTAAATGTATTTTGTACTAGGAATGTTTAAATAAAATCAGACTGGAAACCATTAGTTTAGCCAGGTTTCATTTGAACATCCCTAGTAAATGGTTCTCCGTCCTAAGCAAAATGCTTTATGGATTATTTACTCATTTGTTCAACTTTTGAAAATGGAATATAAATTGTGTTGTTGTTTTTTTTACAAGATAGTGTTACATTTGTAGTCCCCCCCCCTTTAGTCGTGGATAATCCAAAATTATAAAGTTAATAGAAACAAAATAAAGGACAATGTTTTTTTTTTTTTTTTAAATGAGAGATTTTGCAGTAGTAACTATTAAATTAAGGAATGTATTTTGGCTTAGTATAAAGTTCTAAATTGTGGTCTTTTGTACTGAAAGCTAGATTTTTCTACTTGATTCTTACCTTATAAATATCCAGATCAAATTGCCCTATAATCACCAATAATCAAGGCTAAGAAGTTGAATTTTTCTATAATTCCTTGGAATAACTAACATCCTTTATTTCTCAAATTGTTTTCGTAAAATGCTCCTCTATTTTTTTTACCCTGTCAAACTCCAGATGACATCTAACCAAAGACTTACAAAAGGGAACCAGAATGTTCAATATTTGGATTCTAAAAATTCTGTTTAATAAAATTAATATTGTGTTTGTCCTGCTTATGACTTGTTAATTTCATTTTAGGTTATATTAAATATTTAAATTTTGCTTATCATTATTATTTCTAAAAGGACTATCGTCCAACGATTATAGGTTCTTAGAATTAGCATCACCCCATGTGAATGCATTTAGTGAGATTAAAAAAGGAATTCTTTTGGGTTTTCTTCTGCTGCTTTATTTTCAGTGATAAAATATCCGGTCTACACAACAGCTCATGATTTAAAAATATATAAACATAGTAAGCTTGACATCTGTGCTTTTTTTCCTCTCTCTCCAGTAAATGCATAGAATAATCTGTTTAGCAAAATAGTTCAATGCATCAACATTAATTCATTTTAAAATGCATTAGGTAGATAGGTTGAGGGTCTAGAGGCTTTATATAAGTTGAAAAACTTCCTGCCCCTTCAGAACAACTATAACTAAAGCTTATTATTTTAAAATATGCTTTCCATATTTATTTTTAAATGCTCAGGAAACTTGACATACCAATTAATTAGGTGCACTGTTTTCTTTTTCGTGTGGTCAAGAGTGTATCAGAAGAATTGCTTGCTGAAGTTTTGTAGCATGTACGAAAACACTAAGTCTTTCAACCCTTATGGCTATTAATTTTTCAAAAGAAAAGATGCTCTCTGAATTATTTTTTTTTTTCTTTGGAGGGAATACAATAAAGATAAGCTACCATAAAAGCCTGTTGTTTCATCAGTGTCGAGTTAAAGGGTCAATAAGAAGTTGAACAGTAGTCATTTCCTATGAATTGTTTTGCTGACTCACAAAGTATGAAAATGTTTGTTTGGAATTCAGCTTTTAGTTAATAGAAACTCTTAATGTTAGTTTTTTTTTTTTTTATTTTACTTTCTAAATCTCTTTTTGTCATTTAAAAAACAGAAATTAGTGAAAATATGAATGAAAAATTGAAAAGCTTTTTAAACTAACATTAGAAATGGACAAAGATGCTTTAACAAGCGAATAAAGAGAGACTATAAAAAATGATTCCTTAATTTTTAATTTAAAACTATGAAGATTTCTTTAATGTCAGGAATGATAAAATAATAATAATAATAATAACCTGTCCAGTATTGATGGATTTGCTGGTCAGAACTGAACTTAAAATTGGTTTACAACTACCAAAAGAATTTCCATCTTTCCATAGTAAGATAGTCATTTTTCAAGGATTGTCCCTCATATCCAATACAATTGTTGTTTAGATACTGGCTATATTTCGTAGGACTAGGCTGTTGAATGAATCTCTTATTTACTAAATAGATGAAATTGACACTTTGAAATTTTTTAATATATCATGCATGTCAGTAATTTCTTAGTATGCATTAGAAAGACCATTATTTCACTTTTTTGCACTTTTATTGAACCAGCACATTTTTTTGTTCGTTTGTTTTTGAACATTTGTTTATCATGATCAGAATATTCCAAAACTTTTTTCGTGTCATGTTTTGTCTTTTTAAACTGTGTTTTGTACAAGAACTCTGTTCTTTTATTCGGCAGTGTATGATTTTAGATGAAAAGCACAGTAGGAGGTTTCCTCACAAAATGAAATATAAGCAAAGGCTCTAACTTTTCTACTGTATCAAAATGCTTTTCTTTAAATTTTTTAAACTCCCTTTAGGCTTTTTTACTCACTGTGTATGAAATAATGCTAACAGTTGGTGGTTAGAAAATTATCTGGATGATTATATGAAATGAATGCTTTTTTAATGAAGATCTAAAAAAAAAAAAGTCTTGATGAAGAAAATTAATATTTTTTTTCCAGAAACCAGGCCAACTATAATTTAGAGTGCAAATTCTGAGTTATTATGGTGGGGATGATAAGGGTTCTCAGGAAAACAACAAAAATATGTTTTTAGTGTCTTGCCATAATAACATGAGTTGGTTGTTTTTTTTATGTGTTGTTAGTTTGTTCTGGAAAGTTGCAAATAGTTTCATTGTATTGCTTGTTTTAATACTTACTCAGGCTGTGGAACCTTTGCTCTGTAGGGTATTACCCCATATCTGCATGAGAGCTTTTAATTTTTATCATATTGATGAGACATAAGCAAGTTGCTCTAAGCTAAAGATCCAGATGATTCCAGAGGTGCTTAATTACATTTTTAACTGATCAGAATGCCTTCATTTCTTTTCCAGACTGCAGTTGCAAGAGATGTGGCATGTAGCATCTTTTCTTGAAGAATATGGGAATTAAATTTCAGTATGCTACATTGATACAATGATAGAAAAGGTGTCTTTAAATTGACAAGTGTACCCAAAAAATGGAGATGTTCTTTGATAAACAACAGCTATGTCTTTCTATCATGCCAAATTGCAGTCCTTCACTAAGATACTGGAGCTGAAGATTTTGATTAGCACTTTTCTAAACCCAGATGCAACTTTTAGTCAGAGGAAAAGAGTACTTGCTGCCAATACTTAAGTTTCTTGCCATACATGTTCTCTGACTATACATTTTGAACAGAAGATGTCTTAAATGTCATATGCCCTCTTTAGCTCATTTCTGGAACATGGGTGATATCAGCAAGAGAATCTTAACTGCTGGTGCAAATGTGGAAAATAATGGCCCTATCTTATCATGGTGTCACTGTTGAGGAAGGTTGTTTAGGTTACTGCCATTGCAATAATAATATCCTTGGGAAATATTGCGATTTTGGCATTGTGTCCATTCTGGCTATACACTGGATAGCCAATAAAATGAACTGGATTAAATGGATAAATATAGCAAGATTTGCCAAGTTCAAGTATAATTAGGTATACATTGAAATGGGTGGTCAAATAAATTTGTGCGTTTTTTTTGAGGGGTTCTGTTTCCATTTTCTTAATAGTTCTTCACAATTAACTGTAAAATGTCTCAACCGAAGGTTTAAAAAATTTCCAAATAAAACTAAGTGTATATTAAAGCATTTACAGAACAATAGTTTTTTTTTTTTTAGATCTAAAAAAAGTTAGACTGTTTAAGGTCTTTTATGCCCATAAGAATAGATGCAATGAAAGAGAGAGAGTAGGAAGTTTTAAAATGCATATAAAGCCACCCCTATTTTTTTTTGCCAAGTAGTTGCTCCAATCTGCATAAAATACTCTTTTTGTGGTTGGTTGTAAAATATTTCAGTGTTAATGTGACATTGTAGACTATATGGTTGAGTGATCATAAGAGTGGTATTAAGAACATACCTATCGACAATTAACTATTTCATTATAGAGGTTTCTTTCTCTCTGTGTGTGTCTCTAAATTTACTAGGCCCAATTTATTATTAGCTTATAACAGCAGCAGCTACAAACAAAATGGTATTTAGACAAAGTTGTTTGCTGAAATGTGCCTGTAAAGTGTTTTTCACCCAATAATTTTATGGATAACAAATACATTAAGGAAAGTCTTGTCAGTATCTTCACCTTCATATACTAAGTATGTGTTGTTCATTATAGCATGAAAATCCTACCACATAAATATATAATCTGTTGCATAAAACTTGTAAATTATTAATATTTATGTTAATTTTTATTTGGATCATCCTTAGTTTTAACAGCTTTCAAGCATTCTGGCATGCAGGAATCTAAATTTCCTAATTATTTAGTTGAGATTGAGTTTCTCCATTCTTTCTTTCTGACAGTTTTTGACTAACTCATTGTTGTAGGTTTTCTTTGGTTTGCTATCTGCTTCATGTCTTCCAATACCCATTTAATTGGGTCTACATCTAGAAACTGTATAAGCAAACTTCCTCATATATTTTGAGGTGCACTTGGGATCATTGTCCAGCTGCAAGAAATAATTTCATTTCAAACAGTTTTAGTCTACTTTATCTTTATTCTTTTTGAGTAAAACAACTCTGAACAAAGATTTTTAGTTAACACACTTAAAATTTGGTGCTATATACTTTTCCAGGCTTCTTCCAGATCCAAATTATACTATGTGAAGACCAGAGAAGGCTCTTTTACTTTCATCATTTCATGAAACTTTATCCCAAAATTCTGGGTGCTAGTTCTTTTGCTCCATTCTTCTTGATGAATGGGTACTTTTTCCAAGCTATCCACTATCATCCAGTCTATTTCTTACTGTTTGGAGATGGTGACTTTTCTACACTTTAGATTAAAAACTGATTGGTACGATCTACCATTTTCCATAAAAAGTATTGTTTTCTTGGATGACCATTTCAAGGATTATTCAATATACCTTTTTTTTAATTTCTAGTTATCCTTTGGTTTTCAGAGTTATCACTCACTCTTAGATCAACACTATGTTCCTTTGTTTTCATGTTGGAAAGTAAATAAAGCACAATGAAATATATTTATTTTCATTGATCTTACACAATAAAAACTATTTGCATGTATTTAATCAAATTATACATCTATGTATCTCTCTTCAGTCGTATTCATAATTTTAAAATTCTGAAAATCTGTTGAAAATTCTTTGCATTGTTTAATGTTACAGTAAGCGATGCATAATTAGCATATGAAATATGGAGATATATGCAACACTTTTAAAATTGTATTTATTATATATGAAAACACAGGGTAAACACCTTAGTAGTTAAAGATATTTTAACAATCACTTCATTCACCTCTACTGATAACATACTCTTTTAATTCACTGTACGTAGTTTAAATGCTGCAAAACTATTGTTTTAAGATTATTCTTTTTAATTTTGGGGGTATAGAAACGAAATTACATGTTTTCATTTTAATAAGAAATCTAGGTTCTAAAATACTGGAAATAAATATTCAGTCTAGAAGTACATTTTCCTTTTTAATTCATTTGCTTGCTTGCTTGCTTATTTTCAGTCTCTGATGATAAAATTTTTGGAGTTCTGGGAATTTTTTCTTTTTTCTGATGTGGTGATCTAGAGATGGAATTATTTAGCTTTTGAAAGTTATTTATTACTTTTCTGGAAATAAGGACTTACGAATAACTTCATCTACTTATAGAGTGTAAATTCTTTTGAAATCAAAATATTTTTTGTTAAAATAAATACTTTTGTGACAATGTTTTAGTTTCTTGCTCTTAAAAAATATGAGAAATTCTTATGGAAACTGAATTAACCTTAGAGGAATCTCTCTCTTAAATGTGATAAACCAAATTCATTAGACCAAAAAAAAAATTTAATTTTCCTCCTTAATTTTCATTTTAAATCATTTAATAGCAAAAGAAAATATTTTGAGTTTTGCTCTTCACTGGATAATTTGTTTTTCTTTTCATTGATAAATTGTATAGAAGAAATTACACTTATAGAGCAAATTGTTTAATGCAACTCTCCTTATTACATAATCTGATGTGATAAAATAGAGAAGAATAATAAGGATATTAGAGTTCACTGGTAAGATATCTGGCATTACAAAAGATGGTGTTTAGAGTAGCAGAACATCCAGACAAACAAGAAAGATACAGTGTTACAGGTATCAGTGCTGTTTTATATCTAGTCTAATATTATTAAAAGCCATGGTACTACTGATGAATAAATGGATGTTAAAAATTTTCCCTTTTTTGTGGCACTGCAGTCCAGTATATATCATTTGAGTAGGTACTTAAATTTAAAAAAAAAAAACTTTGTGGTCTAACTAGTTTGAATTCTAAAATGAGTCTTAGGAATTTGTTTGTAGTCTGTTCATCAGTAATACAATTTTGTGGGAAGGGGGTGTATTGTCTTTTAATGTGTGCATACTGATTAAGAAATTAAAACTTCTCTTCTGGTTAATATTGCAACTTGAAATTATATCCTACATTGATTGAGCTGTGAAAACTTGGATCACCTTTTTTAAAAAAAGGACAACCCATTACTGTTATTTTAAAGACACAATTATGCAGTAAGTTTGATTAGTGTTTTCTGCTTAAGCCATTTTTTTTGAAAGTTATAACAACAGTTGTGAAACAACAACTGTGAGATATTAGAAGTAATACAGTGCATACAGTTGCATCAAAACTACTAAGGATGTTCCAATAAATCCAAGATACAGTTATGGCAATTCATTTTCAGCTTAATTTCATTTGGTTGCCACTTATGCAGTCTATTATCTGTAGGTTTCTTTGATTTTTGCCTATAACAAAAAAAAATGATACAAAATAGGAGTGATTTCTATAATTAAATGCAATTAAACTTTATTAAAAACTACTATAACTAAACTTTGAAGTAAAATTAGTTTCATTATATAATATCAGTTAAAATAGAAAACAACGAAACTATAATTATTAACAAATGTATTTCATATTTCAGAAATACACCTTTGTTTACTCTTAATGATTAGCTATAATTTATTTTATCTAAAATTACTCACAAATTATTGTAACTCTGAAAAATAATTATACTAGCCTGTTTTTTTTTTTTTTAAATTTTAGTATTTATCTTTTGAACTAGTAAGACCATCATTGGTGCTTAGGAAAGTATAATTTTTATTGAAGAATTCTTTGTTTTCTAAAGTACAGTAAGTATTCTGCCATATTAATTTGTTGGTCTACTTAAATGAATGTATCTGGTTGAAAATTGTATGTCATTGTATTCCTATTGGATGTCCATGCCGTGTTGAATGCTGATAGCCAGTTTTGTTGTGTAAATTCTTCACCATTGACACCACAACAAGAAAATGCCACTATTCATCACATCTGCATTTATCATCAAGATTCTTTTGCTGACATTGCCCATGAAATAGAAATGAGCCAAAGGAAGGTTTGGTGTTATCTCCATTGATTTGTATAGAGAGGCTATATAAGAAAATTCTTTTGTCCATCAGAAATAAAACTCTTCAAGAAGTCTGGTCAGAGGACATAAACACTAAGACCCTGAAGTATTGGTGACATGCACTATTATATGAGTCTAGAGTTTGGAGGTTATAACACTAAGTCTGGAGAGGACCTAGCAAAGATCTTCAATTCCAGTGTTTTTAATCTGTGAACAAGTATGGAGATGAGGGTGCCATGGTATAGGTTTCAATCTGGAATGTTGGAAAGACAGTTTTTTTTTCATCAAAGGTTATCTCAATTGTGTTAGGTACTCTACTCGTGTGCCCATAGTTTTGAAAAGAAATCAAAGCATTCAACTGCTTCATTATCAACCCAAAGCACTGATGTGAATCTAGTGGAGCACCTAGATGAGCAACTTGTCTATATCCTGCTAATATGATGAATTAAGGGAAGCTTTCACTGAGATATATGGGAACCTGTACCAGTCTGTGATTTTAAAAAATCTTGATTTAATGCCAAACAGAATAAAGGTTTCTCATGCTACGGTAGGTAGCTTTGACAAGTATTGACTTAAATAATTTCACTCTATAGCTTGCCATTTTGCGCTAAAATAAAACATTCAAATAACAAATAGCTAATTTATTATTATAGGCATTATAGTAGTGTTTCAAAATTAATTTTACATGAGGATAAAAGAAGTATATCTTATACAAGAAGTAAGCATTTTTAGTAACAAAACAAAGAATAGAATATGAAGAATTCTTTAAGTAAGTTATGAAACTCTGGAATTCAACTTAAACTGTTAATTATTTCTTTATTTGATATCATAGGCAGTTGGCCATTTAGCACATTTTGCTTTGTGTAAACTAATTTTTTTATCACAATTTGCTACATAAAACATTTAATTGGCTGTGTCTGTCAGTATAATAAAGCTGTTTTGTGGGTTTATCACAAGCTCTTTTCTCTAAGTCTTGCAAGCGCCTGCTGCGAGGAGAATGTTCAATGCTTTGATAACCTTATTAACTGGACTTCTTGCACCAATTGTAGCTAGATACTACATTCAGGTGTGGATGAAATTTTCTGGTAGGTTCAGCTCAGTTTTTTAAGTAAGCCAATTGATACTTGTATAAACTTGGTCTGTGACACTTTAGTTTAAAAAATATAAAAATGTTTTTGTTTTTCTTTTGTCTTTATATCAGCAACTGCTAAATATTTCTTTTTGTGTATTGGTAGTAAAATTGATACATAGACACCCTTTAATTCAAAGGAACACTATGTAAGCTAAAATTATTAAAATATTTTAAATCAAGCATATTTTTATTGGTATACACTATTTGGATTATAAAAGATCATTTTGCAATTTGTTGTTTATGCTTGTCTAAATGTTCTTGCGAGGAATATGACACGAACAGTAAATTTATACATAATCAGCAGACTGATTGTGAAAGAATACATAACTTTGTCTTTACATGAAGATGTTCTGAAATAGTTGATTACTATCTGAAAAATGCTAATTTTGCTTGCACAGTATAACAGTCATTATGAACTAAAAGTCACTGTATATAATCTTTGCAGTCAAGTTTTTTAAAAATTATTTTCTGTTTGGTCATTTACCAAAAAAAATCTATGATAAAAGAGTTGATACTGCAAATCTTAAGTCATTGATGATGGTTATGTGAATGTATCTCTCCAGCATTGCAGATTGGATAAATTTAATTTCCTACAGAAAAAGATATCTCTCATTACAATTTTTAATCCACTCAATAGTTTTATTTTAAAATTAATTTTAAAAAATAAATATAAGTAATAGAATTTCCATTAAATGGATGATGGTTATTTTAAGTGTAGTATGCACTACACTCTGATCTAGTACCTTTTACAGTGAGAATTTTTGAAAGTACTAGTACAAATGTACAGTGAAAACCAATTGCCATCCTTCATGATAAATAAGACCAAGTTGTAATGGAGTGTTTTTTATTCTTCTATGTTGTGTATAAAATGTATCTTTTATAAACCATGTTTAATAGAATATGTTTATCGATTCAAAATATTTTACTTATAATGCATTACTTTATTAATTTTAATTAGTCTGAGATAAATCATTTTGACAGTTTTTTTTTTTAGTTTATTAGGTTATTAAATTAAATCTTAAACTACAACTACTTGAAATTTGTCAACAGGAAATAAACAAACAAGACATTTCAATGAGTTTAAAAAGTAAAAATATATAATTGTAACATTTAAAGGGTAAATATAAACCTGTTGCAATGATAGCCTTCAAATTCTATATACTGCTGACTTTGCCCACATAACTGTTTTTATCTAATGAACATGCAGTTATAAACCCAAGTAAAAATATTAGTTTATGAAACTATTACTCAAAGAAATTAATATTTTATCTATTTTTCTAAAGGTATGTCTTAGATTGAAACTGCCACCAATCTAAAGAAAAAAAATCTTTGCTGGTGTAAGCCTGACTTATCTTCATTTAAAAAGCAAACAAAATAATAGAATGAAACGTGTGTTTTAGAAAGATTATTGCTGCTTTGTGTTCATACAGGAAATCAGCATCTTATCATATGCATTATTGCAGGAAGTTTCATATAACAGTGTTGTTCTGGTTTACAGTAACTATTTATTGTCATTTTTTGTTTGTCTTGTGAATGTACAAACTTGAATAAATTTGTTCAATATTTAAACACTTTAGTTTTTATTCTCTTGAATTTCTTGTTAGATGATTCCTCCAGCTAGCATAGAATGATTTCTAAAACATGTTTATTACTAATAATGTGGTGTGAGGGTTTTGTTTGATTTTGCTTTGCTTTATTAATGTGGGGAAAGATGGTGTTTTTGGACATTTATTATGTACCATTTTAGTTGGAAAAGCTTTCCACTGTAGAACATCAAGAAAGAAAAAGGGTTGTTTTTTTTTAAAAAAACTGATAAGAATTTAAGATTGATTATTTTATAATGAAATTAGCTGAGTTTAACTCAGGTGAATGTGTTTGTCTTATAATTGTTTTTAAAAATTGGATTCTAATATTAAATTTACTCATTTATTGCACATTTATGTAAAGAAAAACATTTAAAAAACCGAGTAAGATTTGGTCATTTGATTTAAAAGGAAAAAAAATTGTTATGGTGAAAAGTATATGCTTTGAGTCACCTATTCTATTTAACAGTGTATTTCTAATTATATAATTGATTATTTAAGTATTTCAGATTATTTTTTTTTTTTTTTTTTAAATTCATTGCCCAGTGAGGTTTGGGTTATGTTTTGATTAATCAAATTACCTCAGTTTTCCACTTAGGTACATTTCTCGCATACTGTCTCTTTCCAAAAGCAATGTTATATTTTATGGTATTGATTATAGCTTTAGTATTAAAGGCTTCATTGTGCAGCCAATAATCAATCACTTGCCAATATCCTACTCTTTTAAAATTATTCATTATTTCAGTGAAGTTCGTGCATTATGTGGGCACATAGTCATGCCATATCTGACCAAAACAGGGAAATAACCAAAAATAGCAAATTATATACTGTATAATGTTCATCTATCCATTTTTTAAGCATTATTTAGTATTTCTGATATCTTGTGCTCGTTGCCAGTGCATATGTACAAAAGAATAACAGTATTGTCACTATTAACTTATTGGTGACACAAATTATTTTGGTACTTTCATTATTTTATTTTACTTTGTAAAAAACTTTTTCGAACTTGTGATTAAGAAGTATTCAGCTCCTATGGGGTGATTGCTAAGTAGTGAGAATTTTTACTAACTTTATTATGCTTGATTACCTATAACAATTAAACAGTTTTAAAAAAATATATATCCGAATATTTCCTTCCCAGAAGCAGCTTGTGTTTCATGCCTTGGTAACCCTGTTACCTACAAATGACAATATAATAGAAGTAATATATAATAATCAACTAATACTGACTTGTCCCATTAAGCTTATCAATATATGGTCATCTATCAATGTGGTTCCACAATGTGAATTATTTTGCTCATCAAAGATATGGTCTTGCATCTAAGACAAAGATGTATCTGGTTGGTGTCTTATAGTGCAGCATTAGATCTATCATGATAAATATTATCTTCATTATAATGGCTGTTATTCCTGTTGACAAATCATCTTCATATGGACTTTCACTTTTTGGCAGGTCTATCAATTGCTTCTAGTGGATTAAGTGCAACAGCTTCATAAAAATGAGCTTTGCTATTCACTTCCTTGGCAGATCTTTCACTCATGTTCCCTTGGCAATATTATGTATTGTGCCTGTGGGGTTTTTTACTAGCTAGAAGCTCATATATGTATGGTCGGTGAGCGTCTCAAATAAGATACTGCTGAAAATTGCTAAATATGTTTGATAAAAGGTCAATAAATGCCAGTCATAATTCACAATGCAGAAGATAAACTAGCATTAAATATTTACACATTTTCTGCAGGGCTAAAGACATAATTTTTGCAGTGGTGTAATCCAGACCAGATTGCTGTCAGGACTTTGCTTATGGTAAGTACTTTTTCTTTTGCTCATTTAGCTCAAAATGATAGTGCTGTTCCATTTGCTTTAAACATTTTAATTAGATGTTCCAAAATGAATCCTTTTATTCAAAGCATTATGGTTTTAAAGAACTTGCTGATAATTCAAGAAAACACTGATATCTTTTTGAAAAAAGGAACACTAGAAAAATCAGTTACTTTTGATGAATGCTATATTTTTGTTTATCAGTATTAAATTAGCACCATTTGCTTATTTGTAATCTTTGTTATAAAGAAGTATATTGCATTTAGAAAATTTATGTTTTGTATATATTTTCTTGTTGCTTCCTTAGCCACCAAAAATTGTTCCTGGAAGTTATCAGTTTAAATTGATTTATGTTTTCACTAAAAACGCTTTTTAAAAAATCTAGTAATTATTTAACTCGACAGCGTGCGTGCATGTTGTAAGTGTGCAAGGAAAGTGATATTTTGGTTGAGATGTTCTTTGCCAAATACCCAAAATTATTGTATTTTGGAAAAGAACCTGTTAGAACTCTCATGTCTACTAGTGGGATGAACAGAGAAAACCCTCACAGAATGGACTGGTATTAAAAATTTGAGAAACAATGCTACCGGCTCGATACCCAAACATCCTAAAATAATTGGGTAAATCTTAGCAGCATTCATGATGATCAAGTTCACCCCATAATTTTGTTTAAATTACAATAAAATGTTCAGCAAACACTCTACAATATTTTATAAACCAATCTACTAAAAAGTAACAATCAGATAAAAGAAAATAGAAAATACTACAATAAGACGAATACACCACCATATGCCTATTTGCACTCAAAATAATAATATGCAGATTTACAAGAACAGATGAAATAGCAGACTTTATGTACCCATTAAGAATAAGTTTTATTAAACATAAATGTGGTTGCCTGACATTAAAACAAACTAACAAATATGAATTTCTTCTATAATACAGTTTTTAAATTAATTTGGTCATTATTATGTTGTATTGCCCTGGCAAATTAATTTTTCCACCATCATAAATGAATGCATTTGCCCAAAATTTTGAATTTTCAGGTTTCATTACGTATATAATGAATGTTTAGTTTGGTGGCTAACCAGTGTACACTATCATCTTGCTTTAAAAAAGGCAGATCTCTCTATATTTCTTCATTTATCCATAGTAGTTTTGTGTAGGTCAGTTAGTGATTCCAAAGTGAATGACAGATTGTCAAAGATCTGTTCAATAGAAAGAAAATGCTTCAAAATGTCTAGTCAGAGAATATCTTTGGCAAGAACCTTAAGTATTGGCAGCATCTGGGTTTTGAAAAGTGCTAATGAAGATCTTCATTTTTAGTGCCTTCGGTCTTCTGTCAGGTATGGAGAAGTAATGTCTTGGTATGTAGTGCAATTTGGCATGGTATACACTCAAAACTATTGTTTGTCATGGAACATCTCAATTCCATTGGATACACTGCCATTTTGAAGACATTTTCTGCCACTGTATTAATAGAGCATACTGAAATTCAATGTTCATATTCTTCAGGAAAGAGGTGCTGCATGCCACATTTCTTGTGATACAGTCTGGAAGAGAAATTAATGCAGTTCAGCATCTGTGAGATAATCTGAATCTTTAGCAAAAAGCAATCTATGTCCCATCCCACAAATATGGAATTAAATGAGTTCTAAAGCAGATATGGAGTAAATGAACTGGAATGTGATACAAAATCTCATTGATTCAATGCCCTGCTGGGTAGAGGCTGTTTATGTTGCAGAAGGTAGCTTGACCAACTATTAAAAAATAATTTCATATATTTGCTGTTTTTTTAATGCAACAAATCAACATAACTGCAACAGATTTCCAAATTATTATGGCAGGGTACTGTATTTTGTAAGACTGGCCTCTTCATTTGATCCAAAAAAAAAAAAAATTACAATCCTCATGATTTTCTAGCTTTACACACTTCATTACAGACACATTTGCACACTCACATTTTGAAATTTCTTCACATGATAACACAAGTTATAAGTTTAAAAGCATATAATGGTAAAGATGAAGAATAATCGATGAGAATTAATTCAACCCTGGATATTTAAAAAGTATCGTGCTGACATGATGACTCACGGTACTTTGGTCTATGGCTGCACAAGCATGTATTAGCATTTTAGTGTCATTAAAACATGAATAATCTAAGTGTATGTTGTTACGCAGTATCTTTTTTTGCTAACAGTAGTACTTATTTTAAAAGGTACATGCTTTCATATATGTCATTGCAATAAGGTTTTGGATTCTAAGTGTAACATGGTAATTTTGAAATTTATGCACTTTTATTTTTGGTCATGCAATTATAAAAATACACAACTTTCATTTTAGCCACATAAGCTTGCCTGGTGATTGCAAAGTTCAACAAAGAATGGCTGAAGTTTTTTCAGAATTAATTTTGTTGACAATGCATTTTTGTGGGTATGATTTTGTGCTTTTGAAAATGTATGTAAATCGATTGACAAATAAATATGTAACATTTAGTACCCAAAAGTCTTCCCTTGGGATTCAGTAAATGTACTAGTTTCAAGTCAACATCTAAGTACACTTATACATGGTTTGTTTTGCTTTAAAAAAAAAAAAACAACTTTTAGGCTGGCTTATTTATTAGAATGGACAACTCTAGAATACCAGAGCAGGTTTTCTGTCGTGAAATATCTGTAGACAAATGAAATCAAAGAAGACAAAAAAAAATAAAAAGATACCATATTTTGTGGCTTAAATGTTCACGTGGAGTAAAGTTGAATTGGCTTATTTCCCCCTTCATTCATAGATAAGTTGATTTGGAGTATAAGATGAGGCTAGATCAACTACAGTAGTTAGCCAAACTTTCAACTAGTCAGAACAATGTCATATTCTTCCTAACACTGTCGTACTGCATTGCTGTCTATGGTACTTCCAGGCTTATAAACATTAATGAGCTATTTGTGCATGTCACTGAATGACTCTGCAGGATAATCTTTCGGATAAATGGGATGTCGAAAAAGTTTTTCAACATGTTCATAATCATGGAGAAATATCTTAAACAAACTGCACATGTTATTATTGGTTTTCATATTCTTAGTCACCACATCAGGTGATCTTGTCATTTGTTATGCGTTGAATAGTCTACTTTAAACAGCCAAACATGTCAGTTTTATATATCTTTGACACTTTTATTTAATTTTGAAATATTACAGCACACCCAACTTCAGAAATTTAACTCTCAATTTCATTTTTGATAGCGCGAGTTGATATTCAGCTTGATTTCAAATTGTTTGACATTTGGAGTTCACGACTAAGCCAACATAGAGATCAACATCACCTTAGCTGTTCTCTAATTGGTTAATATGGTATAAACCTTTGGGAAACCACCATGGTCAATACTGTACACCAGCAGAAGAAAGATCCAGAGATATGTATAGACAGGAATAATTAATCAGTTGCAATTTATTTGGCCTTTAGTCTCGGCTGTACAGTACTAAGTCTATGACACAAACCATTGAGTTGGCACATATCCCTCCATCTTATCCTCAGGGTTAGTCTAACTAGTTTTGCAGCCATGATTTGCCTTTTTTGGTTTTCTTTGTAGTCCATAATGTATTCTTTGCCTTATGCCAGTCTTTAAAACATTTGCTTACACTATATTTCTTGTGCGTGGCTATATTACTACCATTTTCTTCAATGAACTGAACTTCCTGCTTAAAAGCTGCTATGTATAACTTTATAGGAGGCATTTTGAGATTAGGTAGAGGATTTGTTTGAGGTATTTATTATATAATTAGGATTGAAAAGTAAATAGAATATAATCAGTGATTGTGCACTGATTATTGACTGGATAAATTTGCGTGCTTCAGTTAGCACATTAACAGTGAATTTCTAGCCCATGTCTGTTTCAAATGAACGATTTTTTTTTATTTAAGAAAATAACACTTTTATAAAAATTTTTCATTAAAATGATTTCAATTACTCTATTCATAGATAGGTTGTTTTGAAGTATAAGTTGAAGCCTGCCCCTGGTATTGATGTATACACTGAAAAAATATGGTAATTTGAAGAATATGTTTAATGGATGTAAAACTGACCTTGAGACCTGGAAATTACTAGCAAGAGACAAGCAACTATGGAGATTCAAATGCCATTATGAGTTAAAATCCTTTAGGGCTAAGTATATCTAAGTATGTGGACAGTAAAGCTAGCTGCAAGGAAGCTTGAAGCCTGCTTTTCATCAACATCTGTCATGTGCAAGATCCTTTTTTTCTGAGATTGGCTTATGGAACCACCTAAGAACTCATAGATAGCACCATGGATAATGACAGATCTTCATCAAACACAATGTGTATACTACTATATACGTATGTATGTTTTTAATCATTCAATTAAAAATATGTTATAGTTATTCATCGGTGCAGTCTGCAGCTATGTGGATAATTATAGAAAACTGTTTAAACAGAAATCTGTTTGTAATCTTTTTAATATTCTACTAACCTACAAATTTTATCTGTATTATTAGGATATTAGGGTTAGCACCAAAAATTGTAGTTCATTGATTTTCTAGAAGTGTTATATTTAATCTTTATTTAAAGAATGAAGAAGATAGTCTACAGGGGCAGGATAGTTATGAACTCATTTACATATTATAAAGTATATATTGAGTCAATACAAAATTCTGAAATATTAATGTACAAAATAATTAAAAGCAAAGAATGTTTCCAATCCTGCAGTACTTGTATGACACATTTAAATGTGCTCATATTTTGGCTAAAGATGACCTTAATATTGAAGAATGAAATCAAATCATGACATTGCATATACATTTGATGTTGGTCATTTCCAGAACTGGAGAAACCATGGAAATTCACATGCAGAATACTTTTCCATTTTTTTCTGGGGGTATCTTTATATACAACCCATTACCATTACCTCATTAACTGCCATCATTTAACATCAGATGAGGTAGCTCTGGATAAGGCAGGTTGATTCAAGGAGGTATGATGCAGACTACTGTTGCTTTACAATAGTGTCATATCTAGGCCAATAACAAGTACCATCAGTCTGGCCAGTTTATGGCGATATCTATCTTGTTCAGGTTAATTAAGGGTTATATCCTCCTTGTAAGGATCATTGACTTGTCAACCATTCTAGAAGAAGCCATTTTTCAGCAACTCAAATGTTTTCAAAATTATCTCCAAAGAGAGACAAACCATAGGATTTTGACAGGCAGTTTGCAGCAGGTTTCATCCTTGAGGTAAGTGGTCCAGAATACCATTGCTGTGTATTTTTATAACACTTAATTTTCATTAGTTACACCTACAATGGGTGAAAAAATACCATTACTGAAGAAGGTTAACCTGTTGGCGTTGTGTTCTTTTTACTGAGGAGTCTAGATTCTTTTAAACTTCAATGATGAACACACTACAGTCCGGAGACAAGCTAGGGAATGATCTGCTAACTGTTCCATTATCTAGCATGATTGATTTTGGTGGAGAAAAGTCTGATGGTATGAGTTGCTATTCAAGTTGATTGAAGAACTAATTTTGTCATCATTAGGTAGGAGGGGTGCTACAGCTGTTGTCAGTTACATGGATAAGATCATTACACTTATAATCATCTCTCTAATCCAATAGAAAGGTCTCTTTATCTTTATGGATGGCAACATTCATATGCACCAAGCACACGTTGTCAGTGCTGCATTTTACTTCCACAGCATTGATTGCATGGTGTGGCCTTCTTGATCTTTGGACTTAAATCTGATTGAATATATTTAAGACAAAATGTGGGAGGGATTGGTCACTAACTCCACCCACAGTCTTTTAATTAGCTGTAAGTGTGTCTGGTTGAAGAATTAAATGACATTCTTTGATGGCAGCTGGATTGTCTGATTTAGTCAATACCAAAAGGTGTACAAGGTTGTTGGGAGGGGATTTACCATTGATTATGTGTAAAGCTCTCCCCACCATGCCAATTTGTCTGTGATAGTTTTTAGACAGTGTCATTGCCATTTTGCATGCTCATTTCAAATTAGCATTTTTTTACAAAATCTAACAATTTAACATAACTTCCAATGACATCATTTTTTGTTTTTTTTTCTTATGGAGACTTTAGATAAATAGACAGGTCCTCTTCAACCAGAATATGAAAACATGAACCCTGTACCATGCAAAGGCGCTACAGACTTAGAAATGCTTGTTGCTGTGTGTGTGAATTATAAATATAAAATTTATCAATTTACTTCAGGCATATATTTTATGAAATCTTTAAAATAAAACGAAAAGACACCACCCCTAGTTGAAATAGGAAAATGGAGAGAACATTTGTAGTTGATTTAGTGATGTCATAATTTCAGCATGCATTTAAATGGGAAATAATTTAAAAACTGGCTTTTTAGTAAAAAAAAAAATTGTATTTGCATGTTGGGCATAAGAATAGCATGGATTTTGTTTTAAATATTTTTTGTTAGTATCAATTAATCTTAGGAATGTTACAATGGAATTCTGATAGCATTGTGAAATATTATATGTAAGTTGTATGTACTCATTTTTGTTATGAGTTTGGAAAGTAGAAATATAACCATTTTTAACAATACCTTTGTTGATATTGTGTTTTTAATAACCTGGAGACTGCAGTATTTCTTTCATTGGAATGCAGTTTACACTCGTGAATCAACTCTCTTGTTCTCCAGATGGTATTGTAAACATGAATGTTCATTTATTGATAAATCTAAATAAAGAATCCAAACTGCATTCTATTTAATGTTGAAATAATTTTTAAATATCAGTCAGTATCATATAAGATAATAATGTAAAGGCTTTCATTTATAACCATATCTTCATTGACAGTCTGTTTATTTTTTTAACATTTTCTATTTCACTTTGTGCTTTTTTTTTTTTAAAAAAAAATAAAGTATTTGTTTAATTTTGGTTCAGAATGAGTTAACCCCTAAACTTTTTTCTTAGACATTTTAAATTAGGAAACTGATTCTTTATTTTACTTAGTTATAGTTCAAAAAAAAAAGAAGGAAAAAAATGTTACACCTGAATGTTTGGGAAGTCAGAAACTTCACATTTCTGTATGTATTGAGATAACACGTTATTTTAAAAATTCTGATGAAACTTGCCTAACCTATTTCTTAATTAGCAGAATTTTATCTATGGAAGCTTTATCACTGCATTTAGTTAGCAGGGGAAAAAAAAAACAAACATTTTATTGTTCTAGACAAAACAACCTCTCTCATGCCCAGTTAAAATCTCTGCTCCATAAGTCATGCTAATTTTTGTTAAAATCAAACGGTAAATGCAATGGCATTTACAAGATGTACAAGGGAAGTCTATGAGGTTTTAATAGAAAAATTTAGTGGTTCTATTATTAATTCATTTGTAGTTACAAGCATGCCAATATCAAAACTTCAAGTTTAGATAGGTAGTGGTCTGTATACAGAACTAAATTATGAACATAAAGCAAAAGTAATATTCAGCTATTCCACCAGGCAGATTCATATAATGGTGTCTTCATTGTTTAATAACTATTTCTTAAAATAAGGGTTTTAAAGTTTGTATTATTTTACTTTCTTTATTAATTCAGATAAGACTGTTAAGTTAAATCTTTAGTTAATTTTCATTTTAAAGGGTTTATATATCTTGTAATTAAATAATAATAATAATCAAAATGAACAATGTTAAAAAAGAAACTGATGATAATATTAGTAACATTTAATTAAATTAACATTTCTTTCACTTGTAATTTATACAGTTTAACATTTTCTTATCTTATCCTTAACTGTGGCTGTAAACAAACTGTTATCATTAGTGTTTATTTCTTTTAAATTTTTTATCAGAACTAATTAAATTATTCATGTTTATAAATTAGCTTCAGATTTACCTAACTTTGTAAATAAAATTATTACTTATGCAGATTGACTTGATTGTTTGAGACTGCTTGTGATCACTCACACATTGCAATAAACGGGAATTTCTATAAAGCAAAAAACAACATAAATATCAAGGCCAGTGCATGACCATCTTTATTAGCATTGCTTTAATTTCTTACAACTCTCTTCTATTGGATAAAACTCATCAAATGTTTCACTGCAGTTTGATTTATCGAAATGTGTAGTGAAAAATCTACTTATCCAATTTGGAAAATTCTCAGTACTTACACATCTTCACTTACATCATCTTCAGCTTCTGCTGCTGAGCTTTTCAGAGAAGAAATTTCTACATCAGTTATCTTTCTGCAAACATTTAGATCATTATCCATTGAAACAGACATCAAACTCTACCTCACTCAAACCATAGGAATCTCTTCAATTTCCTCTGGTGCTTTTTCTTCTGGAAATCAAACTGCAGTTTTTAAAGCATTTTCTGATGCAGTTGGAAGTTACTGCTTTTAAAGCTCTACTAAGTGCATAGCATCCAATGTGCTATAGTTTTTCATAACCTCTGAAATGGCAATTTTTACAGTGGAATCTAAAACGGAAACCATTTGCTGCTTGGTATGAATAAAGCCATGGTCCAGGCACTGGATGATGAAAGTGATATTAGATGGTAAAATCCAACCATTGCATGAAAGATAAATAGTCACATCATGGCTAATGGCATCATCTATAAAAAGCAACATCTTGCACTGCTTTCTCAAATTGTCATTGAAAGATTGTAGCCACTTTGCAAAAATTGTGTGTCATTTAGGCATTAGTGCTGCTTTCATAATTGGTTGGAAAAGTTTTAGAATGTTCAAACAAGGGTTCAGGCTTTCTTGACTGCATTTGGTTAGTGCTCAAGAAAAGTGTAAGGTATTTGTATTTTTTTGCATAGGTATGATCGGGTAGAACTCAGTAGAAAAGTCTGATCTCATTGTAATGAATTTAATCGAGTGGATACACTGCTAACAAGCCCACCACCACCTTTCTCAGTTCATGTATCAGTAGTGGGTTTGTCACCATCAGTTTTTTTTTTTGAGCCAATAAAACAGATTTTTATCAATAGGAAGTATGGAGAAAGAAAATAGATAATCGTGTTAAAATTGGAATTGCTTTTGAAAATAAATGGGCACATCTGTAATATTAACACAGTGGATGGAACAAAAAGTCATATCAGAACTTGGTTTATTATTTTACTTTACATTTTTTTCCCAATCATGTTGTTAAAATTTGATGCATTCATTTTGTTCAGAAATGTGTTTAAATATTAAATGTAGGTTTAATGGCAAAAAAAAAAAAAATGACTAATACAGCTGTTTCACTTCCAGGATCGTCATCCCAGTTTTTTAATATGATTTTGTTGAGTAGCAGAATCATCCATTTCCCTCAACTTTTTTCTGAATGAAAGAAAACAAGAATTAAAATAAGTTTTGCATCCACTTTTTTTAAAAATCTGTAAATGTCATATAAATGAATACATGTAGTTACTATCTGATTCAAGCATAACAGATGAGTAATACATTTAAATTTCCATCAGGTTAGGTTAGTTTATCTTTTTATTTCTCATAGAAGCCTTTTAAAGTCACTCTTGCTTGCTATCAGGTTCTTTTTATCTTATGATGAGCAAAGTTTTTTGTGTTTTTTTTCCCCCCAAGTGTTAAGCTCTAATATTGTGGCTGCTGATGAAGGATGACATCAGCCACTGAGGGTTAAAAGTTTGAGTGAGTAAATCATTCAACTGCTCAACTAAAAAAAGTGAGAAATAATGAATAAGTGAAATTGAAAAGGAAGCAAGTTTATGTGTAGATCCGTATAAACCAAAATTGAATACAGTAGTGCCTTACCACTCACACGGGTTTTGTTTCTGAAAACCCTAGCAAATGGAAAAAAATCTTTGAATGGTGAGTAAATAAAGTAATGGGAAAAATATGGTTCAGTTCTCACAATCATAAGATCAGACTGCAGTGGGAATTTTTTTCTGTACTATCACATGGCAAACTTTAGACAGACATACAGAGAGAGAATTTTATTTAACTTAACATGAATGATGTAGCAGACCAACTTAATTGACATGTTGGAGAGAAAATAAGCTACTTCAGAAATGTGTGATTTGATGCTGTCTGCCTTTTGCTTTTAAATCTTTATAAATTTTTGTGATGGGAGCTGCCACAAAGTCAGTGCTTCTCTCGAAGTTGATGTTCCTTTCCACAAATGGATCAGTCTCCATTACTTTCTCTTTTAGCTGGTCTGCCATCTTAAGGATTTCTGATAATACCTTTGCTGTTAATTGTGATTTCTCATGCTCTCTGTACCTTCATCACTATCACTTGATTTTAAAAGTTCCACAAGTTACACATCAATCAATTTTTCCTGTTGGGACTTGAGCAAATCTTCCGCTTCCTTCTCTCTTAGATCTTCAAATTTCTCCCCTCCAACATTTTTGATAAACTTTACAATCTTAGCAACTTTTCTGCAAATGCTTGGAAAACTTTTGAAATCATGAATAACTTCTGGCCAAAACTTTTGAAGTAGGCATTCATAGTTATTCATTAACTTTATCCAATGATTTCTTTGACGCATGACTGTTTGAATGTTTTCTGAATTCCAACATTCGTGAATAGTTGTGGCAGGGTTAGTGCCAGTTGCCTTCAGAATATGGCTGAAACTTTGTTGGGTATAAGATTTGAAAGTCACAATGACTCTGGTCCATGTGCTGAGGGGATAAGTTGTGCTGGGCTTTGGGAACATTACTTTTAAGTTTAGATGGTTTTCCACAAGAGTTATTGGTGGTTCTGGTGCATTGTCCAAGATGAGAAGCACTTCAAATGCCAAATTCTTCTCCCTCGTGTAGTTCTTCCCTCTCTGGATGAAATGTTTCTCAAATCTCTTTGAACAGTTTACTGTAACTTATGCCTTCCTATTAGACCTCTATAAAACAGGCAGCCGTGATTCCTCCTTTCAAAGCATGGGGATTCTTTGCATCGTAAACCAGCATCAGTTACACTTAAAGTCACTAGATGCATTTCCACACAAAAGGAGAGTTACACAATCTCTTGTTGTCATAAATTCTAGTACATTGTGTTCTTGGAAAATGTAGATACGAATTGGCAGAACAACTCAGTTTCATTGATGTCGAAAACTTGTTCCAGCTTGCAACCCTTTGTTTTGATCAGCTGATGCATTCCCCCCTCCAACTTAACATTATGCAAATTAAATGCTTCTTGAAATTTTATAACCAACCCCTACTTTCAGCAAAATTGGTTGAAGAATTCCCTTTTCACCTTCAACCTTTAAATGTTTTTATGTAAATGAAAGATTTTACCTTTATCAGCAGCCATATCTTTCTGTGTTTGATCCTCTATCCACACTCTCAAGAGCTTTCCCCCTTTTTTTTTTTGTATAAGAAAGAGTTTTTACTTCCAAAAGAAACTTGAGCACTCATTGGGGTAGCAGCACTTTCACAAGGTCGAATTTTGAATTTTGTCCACTGCTTTTTAATGTAGCCAATTGCAGATTCATTCTCACTATATTCTCCAACAACAGAGGCAGCACTTGCACCACTTAACTTATCTAATATTGTGATCTTTTCACTCAAAGACATAACCTTATGCTGTTTTTTAGCTGATGTATCACTTCCTCTTGTATGCTCACTTATGATCTGTAATGATTTCAAAGGGTAGATTAAATTTAGAAAAATACTCAAAAGGGGCCCAGCTAAGACTGCAAGTTACTGTTAACAAAATACAATGCTATGTGTCATTTTGCATACTGCATTGCAAAGTAGTGCTACCCAGTAGTGAATGGTATTGCACTAAGTTGAGTTTAGTGTGGTTACTGAGTTGTTCCAACACACTGCCATGATTTTCAGTTGCCTAGTAAATAGTTTAAATTCATGTTATAGTCTTCACGATTTTTAACTTTGAAAAGCAAAATGTGATTCCTTGAATGGTCACTACAAATAAGAAAAACTGCGAATGGCAGAGCTGCATACAGTGAGGTATTACTGTACCTGAAACGCTTTTAGTGTATTAATATTTAGAAGAAAAGATCTCATGTTTAAGTATCACTGTATTTATTTACATTTTGATTTCCTTAAGTACTGATCTTCAAAAACGTTCTTAGTTGATATAAGGGAGAAGCAAGCCGTGATAATTGGCTCTCTTAGCAAACAAAGGGTAAGAAATAAATGTAGACCTGCTTTTTTATGTTGATATAATTAAGTTAGATATCAGTTACTATTAAATATGATATATATTAGATGAACTTTTAAATGATCTCAAAAATTTCTTCCATTTTTAAATGCTGAATTTGTGTAAAACACCTGTATTTTCTTATATCACTTGGTAAATTACATTAGCATATGATAATTATTACATGCAGGTTAATATTTTGAATGAGTAGTTATTTAGATCTGAGTAGAGTATAACATGCATTTTAGAATTCTTTAAAAGGGTATTTTGATATGATAAAGAAAAAAAGTAAAAAATATTTTTCATTTGGTTCCAGTTTTGCATACTTTGTCATATACTATTAGTCATCAAAAAGAATTTACTTAATATACATATTTTATATAACCTGCTTAGTTTCCAGAGTATTTATATAGTTAGTTTAGGGAACTGAAGGTTGACTTAAATAGTAAATGAATTTACTCAGAATCATTACTTATGTACAGATAAAATAGTGAAGAAAAGAATGAATGATTATTTAGGGAAAGAAAGATTTCTGCTAAATTACACAGATAAATCTTTGTAATCATTTGTTTATTTGTTTTTTTGCCTTCAGTATTCCCTTTGCATCAAAATTTAACTCCCCAGGGTTATTAAATGGCTAAATCAAATATGATGATAGATTGTTATTTAAAAATGACTAGTAATATATTTTTTCCTGAAATTCAGATATTTTGATTTTAAAGTTGAAAAAAAACCAAACACAGGTCAGCCTACATTTCTGTACAAAATTTGATAGGGCTAAATAGTTAGTTTACACGTCTGTATTGATATCTTTAATCACTAATGCTGTTTGTTTTTTGTTTTGATTGGTTTAATTTTAAAATCAATGTATCGTTGAATTAATAAATGTAATGACTAGCAGTTCCTGCGTAATTTAAAATATAGCCTTAGGTTTTATGGGTAATTTAGTTGGAGATTGTTGTGAATGTTTAAAAAGAATTCCTGTTTTGCATTTCAACTATTATTATAAATTTGGTCCAATTCTCTATCAGTTGCATATCATCTGAGTAAATTGATAGTCAGTGATGTTCCAGATCTGTGCTTGCTTTTGTTGATTGAACTGCTAAACTGCCTTCAGCTGATAATATTTAAATTATCTTTTTTTGTTTTTTTGTCTTTTTATTCAGCTTTGAACAGAAGCAATTTCCAGGGTTTTCCCATATAATGATCAATCTTGTGAATTAATTGCAGAGTTTGTTGCATCCTGTGCAGCTTCCTACATGTTGCTCTAGATCTTAAGTGTCACTTGGGAAGAGCAGGCTAAAGCTGCTTCTAGCTATTAGTTATCCTGCTGCCCCCCCCCACACACTCTCCTTCCTGAAAGAAAGAGAAGAAAACATAACTGCTAATTTAGTGTCATGGAAACCAACTTCTTTTTTCTTCTTCTTACTTGATTTGCATAAATTAGTATTTTATATTAAAATTTATATTTACTTTAAACTTATAGATCCATATTTTCATACAAGAAATATGCAGGCTCATAAAACTACTGCCTATTTGTCCATGATATGTTCGATGAATTTTCAGATTATCCGTAAATTGATTCACACCATTCCTATTAACCTTCTGACTTCTAAGTCTCTAAATTAGAAGTTGATTTGGAATGGCTTGACAGTTACAGGGTCTCTTAATAGTGATAGGCATCCACCCACCCTTGTTTGACAAAACAATAATGACTTCCTGTCCTTGTAATAACTCAACTAAATGGATATCAGCATATTAACTAAAGCAAGCAATCATTTTATATTTTTAATTAATTTTATTTAACCATTTTCTTTCTGAATACACTTAGATACAATTGTTTGTGGGTGGGTGTGTACGCACACAAACTTTAAATGAGTTTTACATGCTTCATTTTTATATACCATTGACTATGTGGAAAATTTGGTATTTTTTCTTGATCTAGAGGAAATTTTTGAGTACATTGAAAACAATTGTGAAGTGCTGATTCAAAAAGAAAATGTTGCATATCTTAGCATTGGTTACTGCTATAGAATGGATCAGTACGTGAGGTGGAAACCTGCAAAAAGCCAAAAATTTTCCCATATATGTTGGTTTGGGTATTTGATTAAATCTGAGGTTGGGCAGTTCGTACTATTGCCACCATCCTCTCATTATTCTAAGTGTTGTATCTCAAATAATTCATGGAAAATTTGTGTAATTACTGCACACCAGCATCCTGTATTGTCACTATTATTTCACATAATGAATGGGCTGGAACAGCTTGTCATTTATTCATAACAACCAAATCTTGGAAGAAGTGAGATGGACTACAGATACTTTCCTGAGTCTCAAAGAACCAGGATATAAACTTCATTGAGCATTTTATTGCTTGTTAGATAAAATGCTTACTCATCTGGTTTCCCAAGTATAATTATGAATATCATCAGTTTCTTTATAGTCTTGCTATTCATGATAATGACAATTTTACAAAAGGCATCACATGTGCATAAAACACAATCAAATAGCAAAGTCCAAATAATCATCCTTAAGAATGAATGTAGTGAGAAAATCACAAAATATGTAAATATATTCATGAAAACTACTTCAAATAAAAATCTGGCACAATATCTGTGTAGTTCTCATGGAGGATGTTTCAAAAACACAGTTTTATATATTTTAGTATTTTCAGGTAGAAGTTGTAATCGAAAACCATTATTTTCAAGGGGTCTCTCTCTCTCCATCTGTGTGTGTGTGTGTGTTAACATACTCAGAAAAATAGTGTACATCCTTTTATTTCCTGTCATCTTTTCAGCCCATTTCCTTTTCTGCTTGCTTTGCAGAACTTTGTCCTGACTTCCCGGCATACCAAAGCTCAAATTATTTAATGCTGTAATTTTCAGTTTTAAGTTAAGGTAAAGGCAATACTAAATGCCAAATGTATGCCTAACAGTTCAATGTAAATTATATGCTTTGCAGGGAAGCAGCAACAGTGATAATTTCTTCTGATGAAATAAGCTATAATACCTCATGAATAATATGAAGCTCGAAATAGCAATAATTGATACAAATTTTTCTCCTCATTGAACAGTTCTGAAAGGCATTTATGCGAGACATTTTAGCTAATATCAGCAAATTAGGGAAAAGAAAAATTGTAAAGGTACATCCTTCCAACTCCTCAGTGAAATAGTGCACTGTTAGAAAGTGTTTTGTAATCTGTTTATGTCATGCTACCCTGGTATCTGCTAAATACTTTCCCGTTACATCTGGCGCCAATCTGTTGGATTGCATCTAGCATTATATGATACACTTTGTCTGAGCCACCGTCTACAGTACCTCTGTTTTAAGTCTCATTTAGATTTTTATTACTATGTAATATTGGCCACAATTTCTTTAAGATATTTGTTTTGGAAGTTTTGATTCTTTTCCTGAAGTTGAACTTCATCAGACTGCTTGAGTTTGCAAAGACAAGTGATAATTTTTGCTTTCAGTATCTGTCCCTATACTTCATCTGCTGTTCTGTTGTTGCTTTAATATGAAAATTCTTCAATATTTTTATATTTCAAACCTGAACTTGGATGTTTCGTTTGCTTCATTGTTGAGATATCTTACTTAGTAATACTTCTTTGTTATAGTATAATGTGAGAAGTACATTCTCTGGTTGTCTTACGGTAGAAACATGGGAGTTCTTTCCTGCTACAATCTACTTCATCATTACTTTATTTTAAATAAAGAAAAAAAAAACAAGTATTTTTTGTTTTTGTATGTTGGTTTATTTTTGTTTAAAAAAGATGTTTGATAGAGGTACTTTTGCAAGCTTTTGAAAAATCTTGTAACAAATTCTTTTAAGGCTTGATAATAGTATAAAATAAGAGCATTCCAATTTGAATCATTTACTTTTTAGCATATGGTAGAAAATTTGAATAACCATTTTTAACTTTTGATAGATTGTTCAGATACTTAATTCATTATGCAATATGTCTAATCTGTTTCTGTTACATTTACATTTGGAAATATTGTTGAAGATAAAAGTATACCATTAGTAAGTGGATTTGTGTCTTCAGAAAAGTTGTCCTATCTTAATTATTGTGTGTTGATTAATCTACAGTAACTGATAACTATGGGGGGGGGCAACATTTTAAGATTTTATTCATGTGTTTCTATTTAGTTAATTAGCATCTGCCACTGCTGCTGCTGCTGCTTCTGTTAGGATCATCTTCATATTCCTTTCCTTTTAGATTTAGTAATGGATTTTTCTGAAACATTTAATCCCTGATATTACAGTATTAGCTGGGGTCAGCTGGGCTGTACAAAAAAAAAAATGGCTTTAGGTTAATATGTGGTTGCATCCAATTTGTATTGACCATGAGGTAGAAATGCTGTTGGTCTACTTTGGTATGAGTATTTATTGACACGGTGCTAAAGAAATGTTGGAGTAAAAGTCATGGAAGCAGAAAGAACTAAAACTCTGTGTTGCCAAAAGGGGCAGATCAGGCCAACATGTGGTAGCTTAAATCTGAAGCACCTACACCAAACATTTGGGGTTTTTAGGTGCTATGGTCTGGTTATGAAGGAGTAACAAACAAACAACTTGAACATAGGTATTAGATTACTTGTTATTTTGTAGATGGCACAAAAACAATATGTGCAACTCAGCATCCACACACACACGTATAGAATGACTCTTCAAATTTTCTATGCATGTATGTAGTTTGTGTGACTGTAAAAAGCTAAAAGTTCACATATTTGGGATTTTTAAATGATTAGTATAGGAAAATCCCAGTCAAAATTTTTTTTTGATTAAGCAGTTATGTGCTTGTAACTAGTAGTACTTTTATATCCTGTATAATGTATACTGATGGTTTGAATACTGTCTATAACAACATTTTTTGCAAATTGGTTAATGAAAGATAGCATTTCTGTTATTAGTTAATGAATAACAGTAACTGTTGTAAAGCAAGTTCCATCAAAAGAGATTTACAGTGAATACAAATAAAAATTCTTTCATGTACATTAATGGTATATGAAATTTGTATATGAATATTTTTAAAAATATATTAATTTATGGAAACTTTTACAAAATACAAATGTATAATTTACATTTTTCAAAATGCATATTTTTTCCACAATTTTATCATACCCATACCACAATTGAGTATATGCATATTTATATACTGCACAATATCCCAAAGCAGAAATTAAATTAAAAATAATAAATGATATAGTAAAGTAAAATGATGAAAGGGAAGAAGAATTTGTATTTATTTATTAGTTTTACTAATTTGTGTCTTTATTTATAACTAACTATTTTGGCATGAGAAAACCCTGACATTTATTAGTGAGTTTCTTTTTTTGTTGTTATTTTTAAAAAATTCTTGCATAAACATACTAATCTAAAAATGAAAATAATTTAATAATTATGGCCTAATATCTAATAATAATAAATTGAAAATGTTAAACTCCAGAAGCTTGTTTTTCAATTCTACTTAGTATTAAATAAAAATGAAGCATATCCATCTGGCATGCTACCTTCAAGTCAACAAAATACATTTTCACGATTGTTGCCTCTCTCTATGACTTTTGACAAGAAGCCACTAGTTTAGCATTTTATTGACTATCAAATATGCAAATATTGTATAAGGTATGTGTAGCAAGAACTGTTCTTTTAGATAAAGATTGGCAGTTACAATAATCTCAAATGGCAAAAAGTTAGTTTTATTCACAGGATGTCATTTGACTAATAAATTTTATGAACATTTTGAACTAGAATTGAAAAATGTATTTTTATCTCAAATTTCAAAAATAATGCAGTTTCATAAGAAAAAAAGCAAACAAACAAAAAAAAAAAACAACTTTTTTTTTTTTTTTGTAATCTTTAGGTGGTGAAGACTACCAGACTACTGTTGAGGACCAAGAATTTGAATTCAGGCCAGGAATGGCTTAGTTTTATGTTTCTCTCTAACATGATGTTTTGTTGTTTTTCCCAGCTGGTCACATGGATTTCCTCAAGGTACTTCAGTTACTTCTCTCATCCAAGAAAATGAAGATTTCTGGTAGGGACATTTGGTAGATTCATGAGGTTGTTTGATGTCAGAGTGCATAGGACACTTTTGTGCTGACCGTAATTAATTTCTGGTGTGTCACACTTCCTTTCTCTTACCTGGTTAGTGTTCCAGGCTCTTGCATACTTTGAGAGTGGGATAAGATCACAAAAATTAGACTTCAAGTATATTTACAGTCATTAAATATGCATATTTAAATAAGTACCATTGTATTATGATATAGCTTTTAGTTATTACCAGGAAGAAAAAAAAATGTTTTAAATACATAATATAAAAAATAAAAATGCATTATTCCTCAGATATCTAGTGAAGATATTCCTTTTTAATACAGAAACATTAGGTTATTTCATTTAAGTCTCTCTTCTTGATCTTAAAGAAAGAAATGTTAGAAAATTTCATCCATAAAGCCATTTGTTTTTAGCAAAATTATATATTCAAGTTAATCTGCGAATTCAGACATTAATTTGTCATATGCCCTATTTGACCTCATAGGATAGATCTTTTAGATGCCATGTTAAGAGATATCAAAGACACCTTTTTAAATACTGAAATGACTAGTTTACTACTATTTGCTATACTTTTCAAGAATAAAAATAGTAATTAAGCCTATGAACACCACTTGCCATCCGACTGTCTCTTCCACATTCAGCTTTCACACACAGTTCAGATCTGAAGATTGATGAAACATGAAGAAGCACTATAATTAGATGCTGGTGTACTGCTGCTAACGACCACCTTTTGTGGTGATAATGCTTTACAATCCAAGCACAAGTTTTTTTTTTATTTTAGGGGATCAAAGATTTTTTAATAATCTACTTTTGGGTTGATGTCTGCCACTAAGCTTTATATCTGGGGCATTTGATGTTTACCAGGTTTTGATATTTTAGTTCTTGGATGAGTGTAAGATGGGAAATTGCGTGGCTGTGCCTTCAGCTATTATCAATAAGTCTAATAAATACGGTGCCACAAGGTCTGTACTTGGTCTGTTAAAGGATGTACATTACCCATTTTTTTCTTGATTATTTTCTCAGAAAACAGTTAATTACTGTTATGAATGTTTGACAAACATCTTAGATCGCATATTAAAAACATTTTCACAATGGATATAACTGGATAATGAAGCATGGAACGTATATTTCTAAAGAGAGATATAGGGTTTTATAGCTTAAAAAAAAACAGTTCAGAAGTTAATATTTTTTTTTAAATGAACAGTTTTCCTGAAAACTAATGATTTGTTTAAAATTGCATTTGGAAATGTAAAGTTAATAAACTTTTCTTTAAATGCATCAAAATTATCATCTTCAACCTTGGTCAAATTACTATGGCATATATTTTTTTTTCCAAACATGCAAAAATAAGTCTACAAAACTGCAAATATTTGAAAGACAGTTTGATTATTATAAAAATCTTCAACTTGCTTTTAAATTAGTGTATAAATTCATTATTATTTTTTATAAAGTAATAGTTTTATTTGTTTGAAAGTGCTTGAGAACAGTATGATATAAAGGCCAAGTTAAACTGAAGAATTTCGGGTTTTGGCTCTGGAACTCCTGAACTTTATAATAATTTTCATAAGGACGGATTCAGTGAGGATCAAAGTCCAGCATGGTTTTCCAAAGGTCAAGATATTTCTGTGGGATATAACATCAGATGGAATTTTGGGGCTTGTTTAATGAGGTTAGGGCAGGATTTAGCAATCTTCCAACTATGGTTATAGTTCTCCAAGTGGAATATCTAGGATACAAACTTTGATACTCGTTGGACTTTGAATTTTTTTTTTTTTTTCATGTATAAAAACTAGAGATTCTTTGTGGCTTTATCCTGTGACTACCACCAAGTAAAGGACGGACCACAGACAGTACTGATCTCTGAAGTTAGTTACCCCTTATAGCCCTGACTTCCCCTATACATGAAGAAGTTACTTTCCATTTATTTTACTTATGTGACCAAATAACATTTTTAGAAAACTAATTCTTAACTATTGGGAATGTTGCATTTCTAGACTTGCTGGAAATCAGAGTGTAACTTAATGAAACAGAATTAATTCAGTTTGACAGTTTTGTTTTTTTGTTGTTTTTTTTTACTTTTCATACTAATTTCCAATAAGATTTTTTTTCAATTACCTAGGAGTTTTTATTAAAACTAACAGTTAGAATAAATGTCCATATTTGTAATTTGACTTCTTTTATTTCAGTTTTTTTTCCCTCCCTCAATGATAACACTAACCAGCAAATTTAAAAGCAACAATGTTGTGAATATTACACACGCTTTACATATTTACTGCACACTGAAATAAGCAAGTATTGTATCAGAAATTTGAGCATGGGAATTGCTAATCAGAAGCAATGGTAAAAGGATTTTTTTTTTATCTTTTAAAAGAAAACTGTTGAAATTTGGAAAAAAGAAAAAGTTAAACAATATCAACGGTCACAAGAGAGAGGGAAATAATGGAATTTTGGAGATATCAGAAGCTAATGAAATAATAAAAAAAAAAAAAAAGGAAATTAAGATTTAAAAATTTGAATAAATGGTTGTTTTAGCGTTAATTTTTGTCTATAATATATACTTTTTTTTTAAAAAAATAATTTTTTTTCCATTTGTAGTAGGTAGAATACTGTTCAACTCTCATGTATGTATAAAAAAGAGGAAAAATTAGTTTTTACTTAAATATTCATGAATAGAACCAAGAATTACATATTGGTGTGTTTGTTGTTTTTTTTTTTAAATTTATAGAAAAAAAAACAATGAAATATAGATACACACTATCATATATTATCTTGATCTCTTGTTAATGGCCCATTGTGTTTGCATCCTATGCAGAAAACTAGCTTGCTCATAGAGACAGACATCTTACATCCTCTAGCTCACCACCGTGTAATGTTCTTAAACCTTGAAAGTCAGAACAGGGGTTTTCATTTATTTTCCTCTTGTAATTTTTGCAAAAATTTCTATTTGTATAACTACAGTAGGTATACAATAAACCTTGACATAAATTAAAGCAGTCAGTTCAGGTTATGCAATATAAAGGAAAAATGTACTTTTAATTTTTACAAAATTTCAGATATTGAAAATGATATCTGCAAAAAAAGAAAATAGTAAAGTTACTGTATTTTTCAAGAAAACTAAACTGAGTAGGCATTTCCAGCAATACAAGGAATATTTGACAGTGTGTCATTGTTTTTGTTTTTTTTTTGGTTTTGTAGTCTGACCTCAGCTCTGGTATCACTGAACACGAAACTGTGGAAAGACTGGGAGTATTGAGACCACTTGTGTAGAGGTCTGTCTTGTTTTGGATTTTAGTGCATCTGCCACACCATTCACCCACTAATGATGGGAGTTATTTTAAATTTGAACTAATTCAAAGACATCCCCATTGTGAAACACTGCTTCTTTTTCATCATTCTAGGCTGTAACATAACTAATTGTAAATTTGATAGTGAGTACTCAAAGCTATGTAGTTAATATTAAATAGTTAAAAAGAAAATAGACACCCTATCTTTTAACACAATACTAAGTACTATCATTTTCTGCAATGAAATAAAAAAAAATGAACTATTAAATTTTTGTAATGAAGATAACTATTTGAAACAATGCATTTCTAAGAAAACTTCCTTGAATGCTTACATTAACCCTTTGACTAGAAAGTTTATTAAGTGCATATCAATCAATGTTGTATGCTATTAATTCTGCACAATCCTCTTACTGATTCTAAATTAAATATCATTGTTTAAGGCAAGTTGCTGCATGTGAGCATTTTGTAATTAGCTGAAGTGATGAGGCTTGATTGTTTTTCAGAAGCTGTTTGAGCTAGATGCTCCTCTATATTCTTATTTGGCTAAGGTATTCATCCCTTCATTTATTTCGTATATTTCTTCAATTTGTAGAAAAGTACATTTTTTATAATTATAGAACTTATTTATATGCACACATTAAACTAACTAATTTCTATTATTGTTTCATTTTTATTTCATATTTGTTTTTTTTTCTTTACTGTATCTGCTTTTTTCATTTTGTCTTTCTAGGTTTCTTTTGATGGAGCTTTGGATAGCACTGTCTCAAAATTTATTTACATGTTTTTAACATATGCCCAAATTGATAAAATTGTTGATGCTATTGTTTTGAGTATAAGAAAATATTATTTTGACCAATAGCCACTGGATAATCTCATTGGTCAAAAGTGCATTGATGATTTTTTTTAAATCTTGTAAACTGAAAAGTATGCAGTCATAAACTGCTGGTAAAATGTTTTAGTGAAACTGTATCTCATTACCATTAAATATTGTTAATTTACTGCTGCTCTCATTGTATCAGTAATTGTAATGTACATAGATTACCTTATTAATCACCCTGTTAAACATTGTGTATTTGTGCATTTTATATATTGTGGAAATAGTCAAAATCATTTACTGTAACTCATTTTAAACTGACTAAATTATAAATTTGAAGAATAAATTATATAAATAGAGAATTTAATATGCTACTAATTATCTTGTGATTACTTTTAATTAATGTCCAACAGGTTTACTAAGTCGAACAATTTAGTATAGAAAAAAATTTCTATATTTGTCAAACATCCTGTTAAACATTTTCAGGTAAAAGTGGAATCAGCATTGAGGTAATTTAAGATTGGCAGGTATGTCTGTTTTAGCAAAATGTTAAAGTTTCCTCAACCAATATTGAATCTAACTAACTTCAGGGCATAAAATGGGTTGCCCTAAGGCTATATATTTTTTAGTTTTATTTCTCTACAGATTTATTGTATTTCTGTCACAGACTTGATTATCAAGAACTCAGTTAAATGTGTCGTTTAATTAATTACTTGGTAAACAAGTGAAAAAATGCATCAAATATAAATGTAAAAAAGTAAAGCATGTTTATGATATGATCATTAAAAATAATAAAATTGTACATCCAAGATATTTATTTTGCCTCTTCAGTAATAAGAATAATTAAAGAAAAAAAATGAATTATGAGTCAATTATTGGGAAACATTAAATAAATTCTTTGACATGATTTCAATTCTGTTGCTAGATAGGTTCTATGTGATTGAGTATCAGCTTATGTCAGATCGCTCATCTCACTAACAGAAAAGAAGAGGCTATGAGTAACTGGTTCAGGCAAGGATCTAAGCACTTCTTTATAAGATCATTGTAAAGAAAACCTGCAGGTATTTTGTCTAAATAGTAAAACTAAATCTGTGCATGTGTTTTTTTTTTTTTTTTTCATCTTAAGCAAATAGAAAATGTTCAAAAGGTTTTTTTGTAAAATACAAACCGAAATTTTGTTACTGATGAGCAGGAAGTCTTTTGGCAGATAGAACACTTGTTCTTTCAAGAATGTTTTTCATGTATTGATTATGCTATTGGATGGATTTAGCCATGTTTTCACCTCTTACTAAAATATACCACTGTATTATGTTTATAAAGTTGTTATCTCATGTAACTTGAAAGCCTGCAATAACAAAAACTGATACTCATTTACTTGTTCATTTTAAACATCTAAATCAGATCCATATGTAATTTGTAACCTGCTAGACTACTAATTGCTCAAAATAATTAAAATTCCCTAAATCATTCTGGTAAAACCTTTGTACTTCTTCCAAACTGCCAATATCCCTAACAAGATATTGACAGAGTCTACACCACATATCATGAGCCATGACCAAACCTGTGAATAAAGACAATATTGTATATTTCTATCATAATAATTTTGTTTAAAGGATCTGGAATTTTGTTTAAAGTGATGCCATTGCTTACTGGATTTCTTAGAAGTCTTGATCATCATTGCTGTAGAAAAGATTTTTTATGATTAACATGACCCATATGAATACATTTTCAAATACATATAAAAACTTGCCCATTTAGTGGCCCATTTGTCTATAACATTTAGATTATCTTGGAATTAGATGATGTTTTGATGAAAATTAACCTGGTCATATAACTTCATATAGTCAGCAAACTGATTTGTTTCATAATTCAATATTAATGCCATTTATATAAATTAGAAATAAGACTAGTCCAAGAATGTATGATATTAGAGTTACTATTTTTTTCTTCTTTCCTATCAAAGTTACTATCAAAGCTATAAAACTACAAAAACCAGTGGTTGAAGAAAAGAAAAAAAAACAGCTACATTTTTTTTTTTTTTTTGCAAAAAATATCTGCATTATTTTGTTAGGCATTTGAAAATATGAGGGCTTTAAATACTTGCTCTTTGTTATCTCTTTTAGTGAGAAATTGTTTTGTGGATGGGGCAGTTAAAGTCTTAATTGTCACAAGGGAAAGTCTGACCTAATTGTGTCATTATGTTCAAATTATATAGAGAATACCAATAATCTTTTTTAATGACAGTATTTAACCTCTTTTCACCTAAAATGCTTTATTTTATTACACACGTGTAATGACTGTTAATTTAAGTTTGAAGTTAACTTCCCATTTAGGTGTAAATAGGCGGTGTAGCGAGGTTTAAAAATCATATGTACTCTTCACCTAGTAATTCTAAATTTGTCGTTAAAAAAAATTAGTACTAAAAAGGGTTTCTAAAGTAAAAATGATTTTAAAAAGTTTACCTTTGAACTTTAACATAACTGAATCATCAAGGTGAGCCATAATTTTGGGCCACAGCAATTTGTCTTATTTATTGATGGGTATTTTTTTTTTTTTTAAATTATGCCATAATCTAGATTGACAACATTGTTAACACAGATATTTTTCTGATACTAAGCTGCTTTATAACTGTTCTTAAATACCTACTAAAAGATATTATCCATCCATTAGGCTGTTGGTCTGAATCTAATATCATCCCCACACTTTTCTGATTGCTAGTAAGAATATAGAGTTTAGTTGACATTCAGTTGACTCCATCTCCAAGCTTCATGGCAAGTAGGTCAGGCTAAACTATTACTAGTATAACTAGCTGTGCTGTGTTTTATCTGGTTAAAACCTTTGTGGTGGTTTAATTATTGGTGTTGTCTGAATTTGTTGGATAAGCAATATTCTTACAACCAGAAGTGAGATAGGACATCTTGATGAGGATCAGAGAAGTTTATAACAAAAACAAGTGCAGATAGTACAGTACACTTGCTGTAATTTGGCATTATTATTATTATTATTATTATTATTATTATTATTATTATTATTATTAAATGAATCATAAATTTTTATTTCTTTGGCAAATTTATTTATGGAGAATGGAGAAACAGAATTGGGGGAAATTGTATAACTTCTGTTAATATAGACACAAGATTTCTATCTATAAAGTGAAATAATTCAGTTTCTTTGGTTAATTTTTCATGATCTTGTTGCTCTCTTGACTAATGCTCGTTTGTTTTGTTTATACAAAACTATAGAAAATGTAAAAAAATGTTTTATGTTTGTTATATTTCTCAAAATAAAAATGCAATTTAGAAGTCAGTTTGTCTTTTAATTTACAGTAATTCTCATTTTGCTTATAATATATGAAACCTAATACTCTAAATTACTAAGTGAAAGAGCTTTGGAAAGTAACTGTTTTCAAAATCTAATCTTTTTTATTATTTCTGTAATAGTTATCATTTCAATGCTTGCTAATAGCATTTCATATTAAAAAGAAAAAAAATTTAAACAGAGACCATAATATATGGTCAGTATTTTTTTTTGGTCCTCTTTTCAATTACAGCACATACAACTTGTCTAACTTAAAAGATCTACCTGGCAGTGAGTCTGGAGCCAAATCAAGACAGAACCCAACATCCCAAAACAAGTTTTTTAAACACCCAAACAGAACTACAGTATCTACCTACTTTACAATAAAATTAATGTTTTAAAGTTCCTAGAGGTATTTGTACTTATGAAGTAAAGATTAACCCACTGAAGTGCTGTTTACATAAAAATCTCATTTTCACACCATAACAATTTTTAATTAAAAAATATATATATATTTGTGAGCATCAAATAAATGGAGAGAGATAGTTGCTCAAAACTATTTACTAATGTACTTCCATGACTATTTCATTTCCTAGGCATCCAACTGAAGATAGAACAGCATTTAGATGACTAGTATGTCTTATAAAATAAAAATACATCAGTAGGTCAGATATAATTGATTTATGAATTTTTTTTTTTTAATGGTAAAAGAAAGTCTGAGATTGGTTTCAGTAGCATGAAATAAACTTACAGAATCTCTAATATAAATTTTAACCTGCATAGAAAAATGTCTGAATGAATCATGTTGCACTGTCTGATACCAAAATATAACCAGTTTGAATATATTCTTTCCTGCTAGGTTCAGATGCACAGAAACTGACAAAATCACAAGTAGTTAAACTAGTACCCTCCGCTCAGAATTTGTTGTTTGGGGGGGGCACAGAATTTCAGTCAAGAGGGTAACCAAGAATAAAAAAACTGGAAATAATTTTATTATTATTTACAAATTTCATTTAACAAGTCCTGCTTTCTTTGCTTCTGTTTCATAGATTAAAAGTCTCCACATTTTTACTACATATATCTCTGCTTCTTCATCAAGTACCATTGCAACATCATTCACTATACATTGTGGGTAACTACGAGCCATGACTTTCTGACAAATAAAATCTGTGAGTGTTGGTTATTCCTCACCAATATACTCCACTATCTTTTTATTTACCCATGGCTTTATTCGTTTATCCATTAAATTCTGATCAACTGTGCTCCAGTCAAGTGAATATGAAAACAATTCTTCTTTCCCTGTTGGTATCTTCTGTTCTATCAACTTTTTAATGTGTTGCCTCTTTTCCTCAGCTGTTGTGGGTTTCTTTTCTGGCTTCTCATCATCATCTAATGGAACTAGTTTACGCTTCTTCACCGAATCACTACTTTCATCATCCTGACTGAAAACATCACCAACTGTAATTTTTTTCCTCTTTGATGAATTTGGATCATTTGGACTGTCTGAGGCACCTAATTTCATTGAGTTAAACCCAATTTTTGGAGGTTCTTCCTTCAGAGCTGGACCAAATACTGTTGGTGCAGCCTCATCTGCAACAGGTGGAAACTTGTTTGGTTTTCCATCACTGTCTGGAGCAATCTTCACAGGTTTCAGAGTGGATTGCATCTTGGGTGGTAAAATTGGTTTTGGTTCCTCCACTGGCTCAGATTTGGTTTCCTTTTGAGGTGGTGATGGAATTTTGGGCTCAGCTGGAGGAGGAATCAGATGCAAACAAGGTTTCAGGTGCTCATTTCTCTCCCTTTCCATCTGGTTGTGATCACCAATATCTGTGGACCTTGTTTCTTCTTGCTCTTCCACAGAATTGGTCTTAGGCATCCAGTGGGAGATAATCTTGGTTATCTCTGCATCTGGGTCTTCATGACCCTCTTCCAACAATCTCCTGATCTCTTCTAGTTCCTCCTCCTCTCTCTCTCTCTCTCTGGCATCTGCTTCCTTTTCCTTTTCTTTCTCTTTTAGCCTCCTAATAAGAGCACTTCCCTTGTAAAACTTTGGATCATCTCGCAAGTCATCATAATCTTCTAAAAATTCCTTTAGTCTTCTAGCTTCCTTAGCCTCTTCTGCTTTTCTTTCCTCTTCTCATTTCTCTTTTTCATATTCTCTTGCCTTTTTCCTCTCTCTTGCTTCCCAGTTTCTTAGTCTTTCCTGATATGCTGCTGCTTTTTCTCTTAGTTTCTTTTCTAACTTCCTTCTTTCATAAGCTTCCTCTTCATCCTCAAGATCTCTATCACGTGCTCTTCAATCTCTATCTCGATCCCTGTCCTTTGATTTTTCTCTTGATCTGTCTCTTGATCTTTCTCTGGAACTGTCCCGTGATCGTTCGCGTCTTGCACGTGATCTTGACCACGACCTGGATCTGGATCTTGAAATACTTCTTGACCGACTGTGAGACTTTTCATGCATCTTGCTCTTATGCAGCCTCTCTCTACAAATTCTGTCATCATGAGATCTGCGTTCCCTCTTACTGTTAAAACTCACTAAAGATTTTGTGTTGAAAGTGTGTTAAATGAGAATTGAAAATTTTAAGGTAGCTGTTTTATTGTTACTAATGCTTACAGTCATGGATCAGTACAGTTTTATCATCTGACTGCTACTTACTATTTGACCCTTTAACTCTTTGGAGATAAGTTGGGGCCAATCTATTGGCCCAAAGCTAGTAAGCAAAAAAGGCAGCACAGCCAATCCATTGGCCCCATAAAAGTTCATATAAACACTATAGACCAATCAGCAATGGTCTTTCAATAAAGCAAGATCCTGGTAAACCAATGGTAGCAGTCTGTTGTTTATCCTTTCCAAAAGAGAGAATCTCTGAAGGGTTAAACTGTTGACAAGTACTTTCACCATTGTTACTTAATTAGTTGTTATTATTTTTGTTAGTAGAAAGAAAATAAGATAATTGCATTTTTTTTTGTATTTATATTTAATATTAAAAGGATGTTTTTCTTTCTTTGCTTTTTTAAGAGGTTGGTTAAAAAACATTAAAAGACATTTACAAATAGATCATTTGGTTATTTAAAGTAATCTTTAACTAACAAATTTTTTGTTGCAAGAAAACATTCTGGTGACATGTGAAGTCATCTTTTTTTTATTAAATTTGTGAAATATAGCTAATGCACTTAACCATTACAGCCCTAGTGATAAATGTTTTCCATCCATTTGGTCTTCCTTTTCATTTTCCAGCATTTAAAATATTACGTAGTTGCTTGATGAGTTAGTGTTGTTACTTTTAGTTGATTTGTACTTGGATATGTACAAAGGTGACAAGATAAAGGGTAGTTTTGATATATAACCTTTTGGAAGCCATAATCTAAAGCAGAATCAACAAATGAATGTTTATTTGCAGCATAATTCAAGAAAGATGTAGGTTCTATGTAAGATGGTGAAGATGCAGATGTCAACAACATGATTTATCACCATCACTACACTATATATGTATGTGTATTTTCTTTTTTTTTTCATTACAAGACTTTCCTAGCATAAGCATGTTGTAAGCTATCACATCACATAGTGCTTATGGTATGTCAGGGTTTTAGTAACTTCTGACTTTAATGAGTATATTATAAAATCCAGATACACCCAAAAGACTTCAATGATGCAACAAAAAATAAATTTTCCAGTCCTTGTGAAACAAATTAACAAGTTGTATACTAAACAGATAGAAAACTACACAATGTTGTATAATAATTCTATTATTAACACAGTTTATCCGAAATATGTGAGTTGCAGATCAGTATCTTAGTTACAAGATTAGGGATCATGTGCAAATGGGGAAATATCTACATTTTTTTGTCTAACTTTATGATGCCAGTAAATGGATTATTTGTTTTGGGATGATTTGAAAGAATAATGATTTTAAAACTTTTTTCTTTTAAGTCATGAGACTTAGATCTTCTAGTTAGCTATACTATCATTTGGAATGAGCCTTGCCCTTTTATTTATAAAATTGTGAAACTCTACTTTTAAGATAAGTTTACTGCAATACTATAGTTTTTAAGTGATCATACAATTGCTGGAAGGAAATGGTAATTGATGTTCTCTTCCTTTTTTCTCAAGTAATTATTGCTATCATCAGACTGGTTATCTATAAGGGGTAAAGTTTAGTAGTTCTAGCCTAATCTATCTTTCATCTTTTTATATGCCAATGATAAAGTAATAAAAAGAAAGAAGCTTTTCCCTCCACCAAAACGAAGAAAAAATTATGATTAGGCTGGATGTGAAAGGTCTATTAAGTACTTACTCTTAGTTCTGATGGTTGAACATTATAAATATAATAAATAGGCATGCTGTTATGACACAATTAGCCATCATTCATCTGAAAATACCATGGACAATGAATGGTTTGTTGGCATATTGATACTAGAATAAAGTTTGTAGTGATAAACCAACATAAAGATTAGAGATGTTTTTGTCCTCCCGGCCACTCTTTAACAAAAAAGTTTGATTATATTTTAAAGCAAACAGCTATTTTAAAACAATTTTCTGTATGACCATATTTAGAGTTTAAGGATGGTTGGGGCTCAAATTGTCTCATATGGGAAACTTCAGAAATCTATACATAAAAGGTAAAGATAATGTTTTATGTCAGACATTGATGAATCAAAAAATGTAAAATCATGCTATTGATCAACAAAACAAAATTTATATTTAATTGCTAAATTTGAGTGTATGTGATCAAGTGTTATAAATGATAGGAAAATACACGATAAATCTAATAGCTTTGTAAACAACTTTTGATAATAAGACTTGCTCTGCTTTTAATTGTTTTTGTAATTTGGCTGCATATACAGGATATTTTTCTCATCAAAATCATGCTACTGGCTGAGTTACCAAGGACTACAATTCTAGGCTTGAATTTTCTTCTTTGATTTTTTTAATGCTATAAAGTGAATACTTAATCCTGTCTTAGTAACCACAATGTTTAGTTTTTCTTATTGACTGGCTATTTACAGGTTGGTTTTTTTTTTTTCCTACCTGCTAATGGTCAACCTCAAAATAAAATTAGCAGCATATATTCGATGGTAGTAAGTCTCCATTGCAAATAAAAACATGAAAATTATACCAGATCAACTGAAAACAGTAAGTGTACCACTTGTAATCTTGGCTGCTAGAGGCGTATGTATAATGAACCTGGAGTATCCTCGTACATTCTGAGTATGATTTCAAACTTAGTTTTTCTACACGTTAACATTTACATACTGATCCAGCATTCAGCTCAACTTGCTTTCCCTAATAAAATGAGAAATAGCTACAATATAAATGTGAAACAAGGAAGAAAAGACAGCCCTAGTGGCAAAAGAAGAAAATTTGCGAACTTTCGTGTGGGTTTACTTCTACCTTTACACAGAGTTTCTAATAATGGTCACTTTACCTGAAGTCTCCCATGTTAAGTCTGCAATTCAGCAAGTGGACTGCTCTCGCCTAGTGCTTTTGTCATAAATAACCTTGTACAACCTTTGGGCAGCACATGCAGTCTACATTTCAATACGGCAATTCATCATCTAAAATCTTTAATGTTTTCTGACAAAGCCTTTGATATAAAATTTTTGCTCCTAGTTTTCTTTTTATTCATAGGAACTTATTCTTGTATCAGATAGCCTTAAAAATTTGGAGCATATGCAATAAACCAAATGATTTTATGCAATTGAAAAACAATCCTCTAATTTAAAATGTTTATAATATTCGGAATGAATGGGACTGTATTACTTAATCATAAACAACAGATAAATGTTTATGAAAACTCTCATATACAGTTGTCCCCCAGTATTCGCGGGAGTTATGTTCCTAGAGCACCTGCGAAGAGTGAAAAACCGCGAATATTGGATGTGGTCCATAAAAATGCCTATAAATGCCCATAAACGTCAAAATATAACGTAAAATATAAGTAAATATATAATAATAATTTAATAAAAAATACAACATTCAGTGAAACACTCAAGATAGCTACACGCGGTAAACTGGGATGATGCGAGGCTGCATCTGCCTGAGACAGCGCCTCGTGGGCAGCAGCCAATCAGCAGCGAGGATAAATGAATAACGCCCTCGGATTGGCTACTTTCAAACCTCCAGCCAATAGCGTTTATTTTATATTGATATTTTGCTGAATTTACGTTAGTATTTATATTACAAAATTAGTAAATTATATTGTTATTAATAATTTAGCATTAAAAAGCGTGGGGAAAATATATATTGCCACGAAAAAAGCCATTAAAAAACCGCAGAAGATATTTGCGATTCCAAGAATATGCGGGGATTTCCACGAACAGTTATTAGTTGGGTTCTAAGGAAAATTCCGCGAATGCCGAACCGCGATTACATTGGGGGGGGGGGGGTCGACTGTACTTCATAATGTAATGTTCCCAATATCTGAGAGATGAGATTTATGCATTTTAAAATAATTTCTTGTGTTTACTGATTTTCTCTGGAAAATTCAATGTGCTTTCCTTTGTTTTAAATTTGCCTTGGAATTGATTAGAATATCATCTGCCGCTCCCCAAAAAAAAACAACCTGTGAATCTAATTAAATTGTTTCACTCCACTCTCTGTACTCTATCTGAATTTCCCTGATGCTTGTTAGTGATAGTTCAAGAAAATCTGTAAGAGTGAAAATGTTCCATGCTGATGTAAATTTAAGGAATATTACATTATGAAATATGGTTTAACAACCAGTACTGTTTAAAAAAGGGTATTTGAAAATCCAAGATAATGATTGGATTCAGTCATGATGATGATATATATTTTTTTTAATTTGTCAGTAAATTCAGAAGCAAATACTCTCTTTGTTGCATAAGAAGTATTCTATAAAATTTAAATTTCATTTCAGTTCTTTAATTATGATGAAATCAGGCCAATAAATATGTAAGCAAGGTTGTAATTTCTTTAAAAAATTTTAGGCTCTCACCCAACATGTTTGCTGCAGTATATTTCACCTTGTCTAATCCATACTGTTTGCTATCACACTGCTTGGCTTGTTTATTATACTGGTTACCAGTTTACTCTCAACATATTCGGATGGAATTTTGCATGTCATAAATTAACATAGTTTGCCTCTTGCTCTATCTTTGTTTACAAAATCTTCCTTGAAAATTGCCAAAGTTTTGTCAGCGTGCGCATATAATATATGTTATTTGCAAAGTTTGTGCCCTCATGCTTTTCTTTTGGTCACAATAATTACAAATATAATTGAGCATCTTTGAGTTTTTTCACTTATTTAAATTGTTTGTTTGGTGATTGCTTTTAAATCACCCTGGGTAATTGAGCTTTTATGAATTATGGATTTATTATGTGAAAGAAGAAAGTACAACATTTGTGTTCGCAAATTTTATTTCAAATTGAAATGCATTTGTTAATTATTTTTTTTTGTTTTATTTGTTTCAGTAATTTATATTTTTAGCATATGCCTTTTGTTTTCTTATTTAAAATATTGGACTGATGAATGGTAACTGCGGAATTTGTTCATGATAGTTTTTAAGTTTTTTTTCTGAATATCATAAGTGAACAATTGTTCTGAGATTATTGCTTGTTTTTTTTAAGATTTGATAGGAATGGAAGGAAAAAAATCACATCACTACTTGAATAAAAACCCTATACATGAATAATTAGCTAGGAATCCATATTGTAGGGCATGTAAGTGTTGTGACATATCTAATACAACTAATTCATAGATAATAAAAAGATTGAACAAACAGCCACTTGATATCTTGGCACAAAAAAGGAGACTTAAGTGTGTTGCCACCCTAGTTTCTTTAAATTCTGAACTTTTATAAATAAAAACGTGGAATAAATATACAGTAGTCCACATTTTTGGTGAAATCTTTTATTCATTTAAAATAATTAATCTATATATATAAGAAAATTAGAAAATAAAGGTCAAAAAATGCTTGCTCAGTTACAGAATAGAAAGTGATTTTATTAGGATTCTGTTGCTTTTTTTTCAAGGAAGAAGAAATCAAAAAGTAGAAATCGTTTAGGAAATTGTGGCAGTAGTCTCTGGATATAACATACTGATTTTAATTTGGCTCACATTTTGACATATGTTATTAAAATTTATACAATCAATAGAGACATTTATTGTATACCTGTTACAATCCATATCAGAATATTTTATATAAAATTCCACTGAGACCACCTTTCACAAGATGGATTGGCACAGAACATGAATAAGGTATAATGATGGCAAGTGGTGAACATGCCAGCCTTTCGCCACTACTTTTATTTTCTCTCTCTCTCTCTCTCTCTCTTTGACCTTTGATTTTAGCTTTCCAAGGAAGAATGGTTGTTGGCTGCATTTCATATATGCAATAATAATTTGTTTTGAATCATGACAAGAAGATAAAAAGAAAACAGCAACAACAAACTTTCTAGCCGTGTGATTTATCTCAAGCCATTACAAAAATAAAAAGTATTCTCTGAGGATTGAAAGAGATGATATTGCACTAGCTGTGCTCTGTAAATTGAAATAATATATTTTTTTTTTCCCATCTAAACTTGTGGCGTTCATCTTAGCTGGATTTTTTTTTACATGTAATCTGACCACATAAATGAATGGGCATGTGCATACTTGACTGAGATAACAGAGTGAGGTAGAAATATTTTAATTTATCTATTTTTTTTCCTTTTTGTTTATTTTGTGCTTTTTTTTTTAATATTTCTGCCAATTGCTGTTATAGAAGAAGTTTTTTGGTGAGACGTGTATTCCCCCCCCCCTTTGTTTTAATCTCATTGTAACATTTGTTATGCTACTGAAAAAAAAATGTTTGACAGTTTACAGGATGTGAGAGTTGTGACGCGTTTCAAAATTGTTCTGTTTAACACAGCATTGATATTTTTAATTTCAAAGCAGTTTATGCTGCATTTATGGTCATTTAAATGTCTTATTTGTGCACTTTAGTCATAAAAGTCATTCACTGAAGAGTAGTTTTCTGTTGTTCTCACTTATGTTCTAAAGATTTTATTTGCATGTGGGGAATACTTTTCCATATTTACTCCGTGACTAAGTTGTATGTTTGTTTTTGTTTTTCGATTTTTTTTGGGGGGGGGGGTTGTGCATGCATTTTCAATTAATTCTTTTGTTTAAAATATAAATCAAATTTTATTTCCAATTTTAAAAAAAATATTATTATTATTATTAAAGTATTTTTGTTTTTCCCTACCATTTACAATAACTAATTTCTGTTTCTTTCAGCAATAAACATTTTGGTAGCTAGCCCACTGAAACTTTGCTGGGGTAAATATAGTATATTTCCCAGAATGCTGCTAGAATTATAAACAAAATGGGGGCAGTACTTCTGATAGTATGGGAGCCAAGTTTACTGTAAATTAGCACATGCTGATTAGTCATAAAATTTAGATAGGTAAGTGTTGTTGATCAATTCTACGCTATGTATGCCGCATATAAGTGGTTTACAACAGTTAGCAGAAATGCAGAAGTATTTTGGTAACTTAACTCTTTACCACACAATGATGTCATCTGACACCACAACTGAACTCAGATTCCATCCTGATTTTGTGTTGCCAGCCAGATTTACATCCAAGTTTCTTGCCAAGTAGACGAACACACAGGTGAGGCACCTTGTTGTTTTCAACACCGAGTGTATGGATGTACATATGAAGGTGTCTAATGTCGTCATCATGTGAAAAGAGATAAAAGTGTCTACATGGTAAAGAGTTAATGCTATAATAATGGATATCCATACTAAGCTGAACTATATTCGCATGGATTCTAATTGGATGAGAGAGCATTCTATATGCAACAGGCTTACCACATTAACCTAAGTCACCTTTAATACTGTTTAGGGAGCGCTAAATAGGACATTGGAGGTTACATCATACTTCACTATAGTTAGTGTCCATGTTAAGTCGATTTTCTAATTTTGTGCCTATTTATTGAACTTTGGATGATTTAAAAGATAGATAAATAAAATATTTTAAAGAGTCTTGAGAATTTTTTTCTGATGAACATTCTATTATAAAAATTACATAATTCTTGTGCAGTAACTTTAATAAATATTAATTTTCAATAAAACAATTTTTAAGTTGATTGGTATTGTTAAATAACTCCATGTTAAAATGTAAACATTTAATTTTCAGGGATCTTCTGTTAAATTTTTTTAAATTGTTTTGTATTCTCAAATTTAATCTGACCATTGCTTTTCATTAAATACAACTCACTTAATTTAGCATACTGTTTTCAACAGCCGTATTGATTTGATAGTACCTCTTAAATGAATTGTATTATACTACTAATACTACACTGAACATTTTTCGTGATTAACAACAGATTAAGCTGTACGCAACAGACTCTGGCAAGCTTAATCAATTCTGATTTCACATGTAAGCAGCAGCAACAGTGAACACGAGCACTAGACAACTATTCCTTTTTAGAGATGGTCAGGAAAAAAAAAACAAACTGGGGTGTCATGGTGTAGGCAGTAACTCTCTTCTATATATTTAGGGAACTCTTTCAGATGGTAGATATTAAGACAAAGTTCTTCAACATTAAGTCAGATCTGGCACTCATTGAAAACTTAAGTACTATTGGTGATGTTGTAACCCTATTTCATAGACGCTACAGCAGTTTTGGCAGGCGTTGCAGGACAGTGTTTGATGTTTGTATCTATGGGCTGTTGGTGAAAGATAATTATCAAGGTTTTGTGGAGAGATTTTTAAAAAAAAAAAAAAAAAAGCCTACTGGCCTAAAAATGTTTTGCTCAACCTTTTGTGAAACTGTTGTTGCATTTTCTAGTGTACATGATATTTATTCTTATCTATGCATTAAGTTGGACAATCGCCTTTAGTTTTATTGATTTTTTCCAGTGTTCCATTTTTAAAAAGACTATATTACAGCATAGGATTGTACAAACTTTTTATCCTGTGGGGCATCTGTGGACTGCAAAGCCCATATACGGGAATGAGTGAGTGGGCAAAAAACATACTGGGAGAGGTCCAGGAAGGTAACAGGGAAGCCATATCTAATATAAAGAGATGGATTATACACAAATAATTTATTTCAACTTAAATTTAAAAAAAAACAAACATACAATATCACTGCAGTCTTGGGCGTAAAATCAAGGCTTACTATACCAATATCTCAGTGGAACGTGTAGCTTCCTGCAGTTTTTTTTATTATTATTATCAGTTAGAAGCACACATCCTACACAAGTTTTAAATACAAATCACCAACCACCATAGAATGAAGAACCCCAATAAAAAAAAATTCCATTAACTGCTTGTAGGGCCTTTATACACTCTGTGGACATCTAGTCTCTGGTACTACATTGCCATTCTTCATCAGTGACTTAAGGGCATGGATGTATGAGCTTTTTGAATCACCATAGAATAGTTCTGTGTAGCATCTAGATTTTTAGTTTGTTTGCCTGAACTATTACACAAGTATTATGGGTGGGTTTTGGTTTTCAGTCTGCATGAGTCATCACACCTGGTAGCATGCTGCGTATTCCTGAACATTCAATATCTACTGAATTTTTATCCTCAAAATTATTTGATAGCTAGTAGGATCCGCTCTACAACTAATGGGCAGCTGTCTAGCTATAGTTTGCCCATCATTGTTATGACATGTGTTTAGGTTGTTGGTGCTGAGAGATTTATTAGTGAAATATCTGTAAACTTAAGAGTAAAAGATTGTCTTGTATTAAATGGATGCTTTTATAGCTGTTCATTGAACCAGTCAAAAATTGAACTATTTATTAATTTTAGATGATGATTTGAATTTTTTTGTATTAGTGTTTTAACAGTGGTGGCAGCATAAATGCAGTTTTCTTTTTTACTCACAGGATTAATATTACTTAATAGGTTAATTTGATTTCATACGTTTGAAATTTTTTCATGATTATATGACATTGTGGTTTATAGGCATTGTATCTAGATATTTGGTTTTTAAGTTGACTGAAATTGCAACATTACTCCAAAAGTATTAGTATTAATATTTTCAATTAGATATTAGGCTAATTGAACATTTGCCTTGCAGCTTCACTTTTATAAAATAGTGAAATAGGTACCATGTAGAAATAAAGTTTAGCAAGTGGAGGAATGTATTTGGATAATCTGATTTGATAAAATGTTCATATGAATTGTCTAACAGTTCCAGTTTTGCTATCTAGTCAAACAAAGTTGAGTTATTTTGTCAGCTTTTTAAAATAATTGCTATAGGAGGAATAAAATGTCATGCTGCATTTTTTTGAACAAACAACTATGCACAATATTTCTTTTCTTTTCATAAATTATTAAACTACATACAATTTGTATTGTAGTTTTATAGTTAATCTGTAACTTTGGTATACTTCAGCTCTTACTGTTGACATAGAATGTAAATAGATTCAAGCAAGAACATGGTATTTGACTTTCTGAAATGTAAAGCAAGTGATATTCAAATTTAAGAAAAATGAAGTTTCAAAAATGTACCAATGACATTGTATAGTATGTGCTTATTATTAATTATGTTCATGGTCAGCACTAACATACGGGTGAAAAAAAATTAACCTTTCGATCACACGCCAATAACTTTTTTCTTCTTACCTACCTTATATGTTCAATGATGGTATTTGTTCCTTGACACAGAATCTGTTCATCAAACGTACATGTATGTATTTTAGTATCTCTCTCATACACGCGCGCGCACACACACACACGCGCCTTCCTACCTTTGGGATATTGTAAATTAAAGATTAATATTATTTCTTTAATTGACATGTAGTTTATTAACATGCATTATAATAGATTGTTCATTAATCATTAAAATTTTTATTTTGTTAGTTTTGGATTTGTTATTTTGACTAATCCATCAGCTCTTTAACAGCCAACATCTGTTGATTTCAGTTTGTTTTTTTCTCCTCATTCACTGGTCTTTACAAGGTCTGGCCTGGCAAGGGAGTGTAATGCAGTGGTTATCCAAATGAAGCATCATTGTGCTACAAGAACCTAGTGCTGCTGACTTCAGCAGAGAAATCCTTACTAGAACCTTTTCATTTTTAGATGTGGGATGAAACTTTGGTGCCTGGAAGAAACTCACAAGACTAGCTGGTGAAGAAGAAGAGAAGAAGCTATGTCATCAGGGAGTTATGCCAAACTGAGCCAACCCCAACCAGGAATCAAAGTTGGGCCCTTTACCTTGGCAGTCCAGTAGGCTATCCTCTGGCCACTGCATCAGAATTTTGTAATATTTAATTTATTTTCTTCCAAACATAGAGGATATGCACAAATAATGACTAATTGCAACTAAGAGATGTATATAATATTTATACAATGTATTACAGAAACTATAGCGCCAAAAAATGAATTAATTGTACATTGCATTAGTATTTTGGTATGTGAGCTCTTTGCTTTATATAGAGTATGACACCTCGATTTCATGCTTCAATACAGGTTATCAATGAATGACTGGAATGTTATTCCAAATATCCTGTAGCACTTTCCACAATTCATCTAAGATGTTTGGCTGCTATTTGACTTTCTCCATAGCTATAGCCTCACTGATGTTCATATCAGGATTTTGTACAGGCCAAGCAAGGCATCTTTGTGAGTGTTCCATCAGCCTTTTTACTTTTCAGATAGGTTTACACTTTGGCTATATGGTTGGGGTACTTATCATGTTGGAAGATGAATTCCTGCCTATATTTGTCAGCAATCAATATACCTTTGATTTTATGCAAATCTCCAACATCCTTGGTTGATATGCAGTCCCACATTTGTATTGATCTGTCCCAATGCTTCACTGTATCTGTTGTACATTGACTGTTCTACTGCCTCTGCATTTGCCTTCAAACAAATTGATGCTGTTACCCAACAGTTCGCACTTGGACTCATCTGTAAAGAGCTTCCTATTTTCAGCCTTGCCATTTCATTGCCTCTCCTCAGCACAAGTTTTTAGGCAGCTACAAATTTAGTGAAAGCACTACAATGGTATCATGTCTATACTTTATAGTCTTTTTTTGCAGGTGTGGCATTTAGCATACTATCTTAACACGTGATTGTATCATGGAGCATTTTGTTTTTACATGAGTTCATTTTACATCTAGTTCTTTTTCATAATTATTTATAGTGAGTGAGTGAGTGTGTGTGAGAGAGAGAACTTTTAATTATTAAACAAGAGTACTTTCAGTTACTAAAATTATTGAAAATAATCTTACATTAAAAGGTTCACTAGCTAGTTTTGTTGGTGGAAGAATGGAAGGTAGAAATTCACTATATTACCAATAATTTCAAGAACTATTTTTCAGTCATGACACTGATATTATGCAATGAATTGAATTCCCCCACTTCATTGTGAATACAGCACTGTTTAGGAAAAGTGTGTTAGATTTTTTTTTTTTTTTGTAGTTTACTGAAATGTATTTTTATTTGCAGCCTCGAGTTAAAAAAAATATACAACAAACACTTTCTAAAGATACATCTGCAAGGGATATTTTTTTAAATTAATCTTTTTAAAATACATTTTAAAATATCTCCAAAGTGCTTGATTTTCATGAAGATTTATTGGAACTTTTAAGAGTCTAAGTTACTTAAATGACTCAACTTGGTTGGTGAAATATACTGAATTATATATAAAAATGGATTCAAGTTTTTGTTGAGCAAGTAAAGGTGATCATCACTCAGTCAATCAAAAATAAGATTTTTATGGGTAGATTCACTCAAAACAAATTCTGCTTATACCACAATTTCTTTAACCGTCTCATACTTTTTCATGAATTATCATGAACAAAAATGTTTGTTGGTAATTTTGTCTGTTGATATGAAACAGTAACTTAATGAATTATGACATGTTACAAGGTTGTTTTTTTTTAAAAGGAAAATAATATCATATCAAGTAGGATTGCCTGGAATGCGTTTTAAAAGAATTACTTACACTAAGCACACAAATGGAGAAGAGTCCTTTCAATTGAGCAAAGAAAATTCCTGTGCTAGATCTTATATATGTGCATACTGTGGTAACTGGCTCCAGCAGTTTTCATGTCACTCAGAGTTCAAAAGCGGAATTTCTGTTTGTTTGGTCATTTTTTTGAATTTGTCTAGTTTTGATTTTCTTCTTCTTTTTCTTTTTAGCATATATTTCTAAACATTCAAATTCTCTGAAACTTTTTTTGGATAAACTATATTAGATAATTAGAAATAATAATTTTTTTCTAGTTTTGTTTGTACATGTTTGAGAGGGGGGAAACTAATGAAAAGTTTTAAAATCAAGGGATTTGAGAATGTGTTGATGTACTGAGACTTTCTTCTGGCTTTCAGCAGTTAAAAGTACCAGTTAACAAAAGAGAAAGAGAGAAGTAAAATGGATACATTAACAGCAACTTCCATTAATTTTAAGAATGTGAATCAGTATTAAAAATTGTTTTTTGAGAGGGGGGGTTAGAAAACAAGAACAGCTTTCACACGTCTTTACATTAAGTAAATAAAAGAAAATTCTTGCTGGTAGTGAAACCTCGAGAAATTATGCGTAACTGCATCTTATAAAATTACTCGTAAAAAAAGGGTTTTGTCTTTTAATTGTCACTTGCATAAATGATGATAAATTTTTTTCAAACATTTTCTGGAATATACAAGGCATGTTCATTATTTTTTTTATTTAAACATAAAATAATGGATTTATAAATTAAACTTTATTGGAGAAAAAGAGAGAACTGCTAATTCCCTGTGTTTAGAATATGTAATTACTATTATTATTTTATGTCAGATATGTAGAAAAACATGTTAATAACTTGTAAGTTTAGATCTTTTTTTTTTCCAAACTTTATTTGAATATCTGTTAAGTTTTGTTTACAATAAAAAAGTGGGGACAAAATTGATAACTAACATACTTGGTCATGCATGTGATACTTTGATATGGTAAAAAAAAAGTTCAAATAGATGCCATATAAAAGGAAGAAAATGAAGTTGAAGTAAACGAATTTCAAATTTAAATGTTTTGAAAATTTTGTAAATACTGTATTTGTCTTAATTGATACGTGGGCAATTATTAGCGCCAAAACATTAATGGTTTGGTGAAAACTGAAAATGAAAGACAAAGCCAAGTAACACTGAACATACATGGCAGATTTATATTTAATGAAAGACTGAAAAGGAAAAACATTAAAACATCATCAAAGCAGTTTTATTTGCAACATGTACAATCTGAAAATAGATTTATCCTGGAAAATGTTTTGTCTGTCAGGAAAGAGAGAGGATGAAGTCAAAATGAAATGAAAATAAAACAGATCATCACAAATCAGCTACGCTCATTTTAGCGATGCATCAGTGGAATGTTTTCAGTTTCCTGCTAGTGATAAATCACTTTTTGTGCTACAGTTGTTTTCTGTCTCAGAAAAATGGCATTGCACAAACCCATTTGACACTTGCACAGGAATTTGTGGCCAGCGGAGATGAAAATTATGTCTCAAATTTCATCTGTTTTCCTGTGATTCACGTACTACAATCACAAGATTCAGAAAACCAATCAAAATCTCTCAAATATTTTACCACCTCCAGGTTGCTGCTTTCTTGACTTGGACAAATCCATAATCAGTTTTCCTTTTATTATTTTTTATCCACTCTCTTATCTATCTATCTTTTTTTTCTCACCAGATTTTCTTAACACACAAACTTTGAGATTCCAGAATCTGTAATTGGAGGATTGCTTGAAAATGACTCCAAACAACAAGAGACTCAAGTGCCATGGAAGGAGGAGGACAGAAAAGAAAGAGAGCTAGACTCACCAAAGAGGAGAGCTAGGATAAAGATACTTATGTTTTTTTTTTTTTACATAGGAGTGCTAAAGGTGTGCCAATCTTAGGAGCTGTTGTGAAAACTTGGGTGAAGTTGTTGTTCAAACATTAATGATAGCACATTGAAGGCACTAAGGGAGCATTATGGAATTAGCCAGGTGACAATAAGAGATGAAAAGAGATTATAAATCAAGAAACTACCAACTTATATCCACAACAGTTAAAGAGTGTTATATTCTAAGTTGCTACCATACAAGACACAACCAATCAATGGTAGCGAGAAGACAGATTCAATCAAATCAACGTCAGGATTACAGTGCTTCTCTGCTGCAACAACATTGTAAATCATCTGATATCACTAGCTATTTGGAAGTTTGGAAAGCCAAAATATTTTCATAATGTCTACTTGAAACATTGCCATTATGTTACAGCCATAGCAAGAATGTCTGGATGGCATCTACTATCTTTAAAGACTGGGTCCACAAACACTTTGTACCTCTTGTCAGACAGCATCAGTGGAGATAGAAGTTTGGGACCAAAACCATACTATAATGGAATACTGCCAAGCACACTAGAGAACTTAACATCATAGGTCAAGATCAGGGTTATTTTTTCAGAGATTTCAACATTCAAGTCACTGCTAAGTGGATTAGAGGATGTTAGAATAAGGGATTCACTTGCCTTTGTTACAGATCTGGAAGTGGTAAAGAGTTTGAGTAGGGGTTACAGAGGATGATATTATTAATGCAGAACAATCTGCCAAAGACTAGTGAAAAGGCATGCTTAGTATAGTTCTTGGTGATGCATTTACTGAAATAAAAAATCAAGAGTCTACTATAAGCCAATTATGTTGTGCTCTCATATAATAGATGAACAGCGAGGTCTCTCTAAAAATGAAGGGATACAAGAGTGATTCCCTCCTCTCAGTATCAGATGCCATAATGTGATGTCACCATAGCTGCTGTTTCCAACCTAAAACACACTTGCTGTACTTTGCCAGGGCTAAGTCAACGAAGAAGTATAGACAGCTCAAGCTAACTGAGTTCTCTGACAGAAAATGTCAGTGAAAACAAGTCCAACTAATTATAGTCAGTATTAATACATAACGAGTAAGGAGGACAGATAAACATGCACAGCTAAAATTATAGTAAGAAAGAAAAAGTTATACTTGTAAAAAAAATTAAAAAAAAAAATTAAATTTATTTACTTTTTTTTAGTGTCATCTGGATATTTGAAATATTTTATTGGCTTCCTGTTCATAAATTTGTCTTTTTCAAAATAATAATATCATCTGTGTTAAACTTGCTGGGATTGATAGTAGTAGTTTTCTAACCATCAAAATTAAGGTCTACATTCTATAATGTGGCTGGGCTTATTGGATCACTGTTATAATGAGGGCCAGTGTACTTTCTTTTATACTGAATGCATCCCATAATTTTAATTCCTGACTACCGTATGTATGTTTGAAAAATAAACAAGTTTCCAAGCAGTTGTGAATCAAAATAAAAAGCTATAATATTTGATATTCTTGAATTATATCATCCTAAAAGAAACAGCAGATGCGTGTCAAAATGATGCTGTGAAAACAACATTTGCAGAACTTTAAATGGAGAGATGCTTCAGCAAAACAGATTTCCCTTGTTTTGTCAATTTACGTGCAGAAAGTATCATAATGATGTTTATAGATCTAGCATGGATATGATCCAGCACTAAACAGAAAAAAGGACAGTATATTTGTAGAAGGGAATCCTCTGGAAATTCTTTTTCTCTTGTTTTTTTTTTTTCACTAGCCTAACTCTTTCTCGGTCAGAAAACTCATTATTTTACTTGCATGAATAATCAGACAATTTTCAGATGCACCTACCTGATTAAAATTATTAAGAAACATTAAGTCCTGGAATGACTCAAATATTACAAATGACTGTAAACAAAGTCCAGTAATCCGATTGAAAGGGAAATACAAGGTCTGTCGAAAAGGTATCGGACTTTAGGCTGGGAAAAAAAAATTACGTACTTGGTGGGGTTCAGTTGCTAATCCCCTTCTAAGTAGAACCCTTGTGCCTCAACACACTTAGCCCAGTGATCCTTCCACTGTTTGAAGTACGTCTGGAATGCTTCTTCCAGAATGGCTCTCAGCTTTGCTGTCGCATTCTGCATGATGTCGTCTCGGTTCTCAAAGTGGGAGCCTTTCAGTAGCATCTTCATTTTTGGGAACAACCAGAATTCAGAAGGGGCCATGTCTGGAGAGTAGGGAGCCTGGCGAATGAGCGAAATGCCTTTCTTTGCCAAAAACACTTGGATCAGCTGCGACGAATGAGCTAGGGTGTTGTCGTGATGCAGCTGCCAGTTTTACGAGGCCCACAGATCCGGTGTCTTGCACCAAACTGCATCACGAAGACATTGGAGGACTTCCTGATAGTATTCTTTTGTAACTGTTTGTCCTTCTGGTGCGTATTCGTGATGCACAACGCCTCGGTAATCGAAGAATACAGTCAGCATCACCTTGTTTTTTCTCTGGACCTTGGCAACGTTGGGTGCTTCCACTGTGATGACTGAGCTTTGGTTTCCAGGTCGTACCCGTACACCCACATCTCAGCTCCAGTTATCACGTATTCTGGAACTCAGGATACCTGTTGCCAGTATCCAGAAGGTTCTGCGCAACCTCAAGATGAACTTGTTGTTCCTGAGAAAGCAGCTGGGGCACAAATTTCACTGCCACTCTGCGCAAGCCCAAATCCACCTTTAAAATTGCATGTGCAGAATCTTTACTGATTCCAACCTCATCACCAATTTCCCACACCGTCAAATGACGATCCTTCATCATCAAGGTCCATACTTTCTCAATAACAGCTGCATTGCGGCTTGTCGACTGCCTCCTGGAACGCTGGTCACTCTCTACCGATGTGCAGCCATCTTTGAAGTTGTACCATTCTTTTATTTGGGTAACACCCATGGCATTGTCACCAAAAGCCTGTTGAATTTTGCAAATTGTTCCTGATTGGGTATCTCCAAGCTTTTGGAAAAACTTGATACAAGATCATTGCTCCACACGATCTGTCATCACAAGCAAAATGAAAATGCGACAAGTAAGTAGTACAGCACCTCACACGCTGACTGCCTGACAGCGACTGACGCATCCAGCAAGCCTGCCAAAAACCATGCATGCACATGAAGGCATGCGGCTCCACTATGCACACTTTTGCCTCCCTAACATCATTACTTCCCACAGGAGAAAATAAAGTCGGATACTTTTTCAACAGACCTTGTATGAGCAGAAAATTAAAAGAAAAATTCAATTTATAAGAAAATCACTTGACTATTGTCACAGGTATTAATACTGATTTATTTTCTTGAATTTCCTCACTGTTTGACATTACTTTTGACACTCAGTCTGTCATCTTCACTCCAATAATCCTCAATGCTTAGCACAGAATTATGGCTTTGTTTAATGCTAAATCTAAATACTTTCATCTCCCTGGTGGTGTTAGCTTTGCCTACTTCTGTCTCTGGGTGTAACGCTTATACTCCTCAGCCATGTGGTATAAGAAATTTTCTGGTATCAGTTCATAGAAGAAGTCCACTGGCTTCATGTCATCAGGAATATCAATCAGGCCAATGGACTGGAAAAATGTTGGCATGTTGATCAGTCACAGGTGACTCAAACTTTGGTTGGCGACCTTACCATTGTCATTACTATTCACCTCTAGTGCATTCTTTGATGTCTTTTCCATCTCTGTCTAACCAACTAAATTATGAGATCTATGGTATGCACACTTGAGATTTCAACATTACCAGAAGGAAAAGTTTTGATATTGGATTCCATTGTAGCAGCTGGTTAATGCACAAAGTTCAAAAGTCACTTTCATCATTGTTAAAGACCCTGCACTTTATGGCATTACAGTGTGGGCCTGCATTGGTCTAGAGCATGACTATGCTCATTCATTTTGCATGTGATCTAACCATCCTTAAATTTCACTTCTACCTTGTACAGTTTTTGTCGTCTCTGCTTGCATTCAAATGACATTACACCATCAGCCTTCCTTTTCTACTTGACATAGATATAATACTTATGAATCAACTTGTTATTTTCCTGAACAGACTGGATGTACTTCATGGTGATAATGGTTGATTTCTGTTAACTTGCATTGAGATTCTCATCTTATAGGCAGTCATAATAAACTGCTGCCATTTGTGCATTTGTGTCGTTTTTATTGTCTTTTGTGGGGGCAGTTTGCCTGGGCAGCATCAGGCCTATTCCTAAATTCATGCTTGCTTGCTCTTTCTTGCATGTGCCCATACGATTTTTGAAAACTTGCTTGATCATAAGCCTTGGTCAATATTCAAAATCATTTTGTATTAAAGAAAAAATCCACATCACAAAGATGCATAAATTAATGGTTTATCACAGAAATGTGTTGTATGCAGCATTCCCTAAAATATAAATTCAGCCAGTGACAACACTATTAAATTGTTTAGATTGAAACACAGGACTGAAACAAAAACTGGATGATAATTAAATTATAATAATCATAAAACTACTATTTGTTCACCTTTGGAGGGAGAAAGGAAATAAGTTTACAAGGGAAGCTTGGAAAATTTAGCTGGCATTCTGTGTTTATGGTTTACAGTAACGTACGTACGTACCTGACTATACCTGCAGAAATAATATATATACATATTCATGTCCAATACTTGTAGAACAATGTAGATGGTGGTAAAATTTTTTTTTTTTCAGCTGGTCTGTCGTGGTGATAAAGTAAAAAATGGTGATTAAGAAAATGTCAGATGATTTAACTGTTAAAGACAGCAAAAATCTTGATTATTTTGGAAAAATACTGATGCCTTTGTTAAAAACCAAAATGATGCATGCAAATTACTTTTCTTTAATTATAATTATATGCTCTTATGAAGTGAGATGGATGAAAATAAACACAAAATTATTTCAGAAAACTTGGCCAAATTATGTTTTGTACCCTCCAAGCTTAGTTCACATTCTAAAAATGTTTTGTGTATTTTTGATTTTTGAAAAATGACACAAATCGACACAATGCATGCACACTATGCACTTGTAGTTTTGTAGATGCTTAGATTAAAAACATTTTCATTTATTATTGATGCCACTTTGAAATATATGTTGGGAAGCCATTTTATGAAGAGAATTTGTTAGTGAAGTTATTCACAAATAGCTATCTTTGCACCATCGGAAATAAACTCTACTACTGGTCAAGACTGTTTTCAGTCACCTATGCAAAAGAATTATGCCAACCAAATCCATTAGTTACTAAATACTTTAATGCACATTCATGTTATCAACTTAAATTATATATGCTTATAGTTTGACGTTCACAAATATTAAACAAAAAATTTCTCTCTACTGGAAGATTTGATAGTTTATATTTTTGGCTGATATAACCACAGAATAACCAAGGCACTGTGTGTGTGTGTGTGTGTTGTGTGTGTGTGTGTGTGTGTGTGTGTGTGTGTGTGTGTGTGTGTGTGTTCTATGACCATGTTTTGGTTCCCTGCAGGCATGTATAGCAAAAACAAAATAAAACGTCGACAAAAATTCTTAAAACCTCATTAAGAGAAAAATATGGTGAAAAAAATGAAAATCAGTTTATTTATAATTTCAGAGTTCAAACTAAAGATATCATTGTGCTAATTTTATTACTATATATATATTTTTTTTAATTCAAAGAAAAATAGTTGGAATTTTATTTAAATATTTAAACTTTGAGTTGCAAATGCAAAGCTATTGGCATGTATGGTCTTTTATTTATTATCAGAGTCACTAAATCCATTTAATTGTTGTTAATTTTAGGTTAACGTTGCATCATCCGCAAATGCAGCATGCATGGTTTAATATTATCATTAGTGTTGTTGCATTGTGTTAATATAAATTAAAAGTTTCTTGATTTTTCTTTTGATTTTTTCATATCTACAATATGCATTTAAAAAATTTGAGACATTCTAGAATAAGACTGCTTTTTTTCAGTAAAATTCAAATTCATCTCTGTACTTTGTTCTACCAACATCTGTGAATGCTTTTGATACTGGAATTCACAGTTAAGTTAAATGGATTAATTACCTGTCTGATTATGTAAACATCCCCAAAATACGTTTCTACTCAAGATATTTTACATAGCTACATATGACAATATTTTTTTAAAATTGCAACAAAAAAAACCATGGTGTTAAATCTTGCATATGGAGGGCTGTCTAAGAGTTTTTTAAAAAAATTAATGCTATGATTTGAATCTAATCAGACCACTTCCTGACCTTTCATTTGGTAAAGTATTCTAGTTAAATGAGCAAATCTGCTGCAAACAAAACAGATGCTATTGATCAAGATGAAAAGTCTAGCTTGTTTGCAGCTGTTGCTGCCTGGTTCAAGACATCCACATATCTGTGTGGTGTTCATACAAAGCAATTTCGATTTTATCATCGAGTAATAACTTGGGTGGGGAACCACCAATGGTGTAGGTCCCACATTCAATACCTAAGTGGGTGTTTTGAAATTAAAGGCTAAATATAATAATTTTGTTGAAATTTAAACTATATATCTATAAGAGACAGGAAGAAGTTAGACTAAAAATCCATCATTATTTCTGTCATCTAACACCTTTAATATTTTTAAAACCACCTCCAGGATGGCAAGCATATTTATTTTTGTACAGCTTGTTTCCTAAATATTGGGTTTAAACAGTTACTTTTTTGCATTTATTGGTTGGTTGGTTTGATTGTTTGTCTGTTTACTTTGCTGCTTGTGCCATTAGTGTCTGAAATTAATTGTTGAAAGCTGGTAGAGGATTTAATTATTCAAATGCTTTTAGATGGATGTTACTAAAAGCACTATGCTGGTATCATCTGAAGTCACTTAGTCGTGTGTAACAAGTATTAATTATCAGTAGAGAATGTTAGTTTTGACAAATTTCTAAAAATTTAGCCCTTACCTGAAAAGGGTGCAGGTGGTGAGATTCATGTTACTTTTATGGTTTTAAGTAAAGTATGCCTGTGCTGAATTTGCTAGAAGGGAAAATGTTTGTTGTTTTGGGACACTGGTCACCTTTGGAATGGTGACATTGTACTCATTATACAGACCTTATGGACAAGGCATCTGTCATTGAACTGACTGTTGCAGATGTTTTAGCATCTCTCAATGTCATGATGTTTGGACCTTGCTAAACATGTGGATACTGCCAGTAGCTATGGTGACTTGTCTTTTGACATTCATGATGTGCTTAAGTCTGTTTTTTGTGTGTGATTTCTGACTGTGCTAGTGCTAATTGCCCATATACATTTTTAGCATATGATTTGGTTATATGTTGAATATGGAAGTTATTTGGGTTGGACCGAAAGCATGTGTTGAGCCATGACATAGATTGGTTATATGGCATCTCCGTTTGGTGTCATGTGGTTGGCTACTTACTCTTTTGTTGGCATTCCTTTGATTTATTGATAAGATTGTTTTTCCAATTTCCATGCCTTGGGTATATATATGATTGTTGCATCATTAATTAACTAGATGCTCTATATTTAATTGATACTGGTGATCTCTGTGTCAGATCATTGGTTGCTGTGCTTTTACCATATTAATATTTCTTTCTACTACATCAATTGTTTTTCACTCTCATTTCTAATTCTCATAGCTTGTATTTTGTCTGTAGAAAAGTTAGAATGCTAAAATGGAAAATTACACAATCTAGTTCAAGCTAGATGCTGCAAATTATGAAAAATCTAAAACAATGAGTTGGTAAGAAAATTTGGAGTGGATGGAAGAAATATTTGAAACTGAATACTAGCTGATAAGAGAGAACTGATTATTGACCTGGTTAAAATAAGAAGGCAGCTATTTGGTGGTTGTTGAAGACCTTGAGATGCTGAAATACATTAGCAGTTTTTCTTATTGCTTTTCTGAACATTGTAATCATGACATGAATTACAGGAAAACATGAAATTTGAGGCACAGCAAATTTACATCTTTGCTGGTCACAGATGTCTATACTGGTTCCACATGGAAATAGATGAAGCACCAAGCCATTTCTACTAGACAAGAAACATTTGTAGTGCAAAAACTGAATTAATACCAAGAGAGAAAAGGTGAAAACATTCTACTGATACATCATTAATGTGATGACTTGTGAGTACATCATTGCTCATATTAGAAGCACAGAAGAAAAATGTGTCTGTTTGGACATATCTGACAGTGCAGCTTGCTACGATTCCAATGACAAAATCGTCCTAATCAAAACAACTGGTAGAAATCATGCTTGGTGTGATGGTTAATTGGCATAAAATTTTTGTTGTTTTGAAAAGGAAATGATAACTATCTGCTTCATTGTTTTCTGTAAGAATTTTAGTCAAAATGAGCCCAATGGTTGGCTAAGTGAAGACATTTTCTGCTGCTTCTAAATTAGGCAGAGTTAATTAACACTCCCAATGAAATATTCTTGTTTTGGATTCATTTAAGGCACACGAGACTAAGGCTATAAGACTGACTGAATAAGCATATACAGGGTGGTTGCAACTTAAACAAAATGATTCTGGGTAGTTGTAATTTAGTACAACTGACTGACTATATCTTGGAATCAGCCATTTAAGCAAATTGTCCCATTTCTCTTGAATAATCAGATAGTAAATGGAAAGCTGAAGTGCATCATGCATGCAGTGAATATTTTTTTTCAGGAAGTTTCAACACTGGAATATTGTACTTTAGATGGGCTTTGATTCAGATGACAATGAATTGGAATTTCCATCTGCAGGATTATGATGTCAGGCACACTGTGAGAAGTAGCAATGTTAGGGCTAAAGAGTTTGAAAAGTTTCGTGATATCATCCATTGTTAAAAATGTAAAACCAATTGTAGTTGATTTGTGTTTCTTTTCTCCAGAGAGATTGTGCATTCCTAGGATATTTTACTTTCTGATCACATGTAGTTTTTTTCTTCTTGTGCACCATGAGTAAATTGTCTTTGATAAAGTTTTAACATTTTTGTTTTTCATACTTTCATTACATGAAGATCTCTGCTGTCTATGTTCTGTATTACTTGGCTTGTAATGTCCTTTGGGAATATTCTCATAAAGTTTACTTCCTGCATGGCACTACATCGTTTAATGCTAATCAGTTTTAACCAGATTTTTTTAAATCCCAGTAAATGCATGAATGGAAATTAAAACCAGTACAGTATATGAATAATTTTTATTCACTAATTTTCAACATTTTATTATGGTATTCCTAACAATTATTGTATGCCGGGATAAAGTAATATTCATATTATACTTACATTATTTATAAAATCTCATAACGCCATTGTCTCCTTTTTTTAAAAAAAAAAAAAGGTACTTAACTAGGTTGCCTGTCCAATAACAATAAAAGCAATAAATTGTAATCTACTATTGTAACATTGGTCGGCCCAAGTTCTGAAAACCCATATAAAAAGAAAATAGAAGAAATGTTTTTTTTTTTTTTCTTTTAATTTAATTTTTTTAAAAAACTTAATGATTGAAATTTTGACACTGAGCTACTTTTGTAAAGCATTTATGTTCAAACTGAGCCATTTTCAGAATCAGTGATGTTTTAAAAGTCTTGTGAAAGAATAGTTTTTATTTCTTTCAATTTCATGTTTTCTCTCAGTGAAAAAAAATGATGTTGGCAGTTTTTAGTCAGAAAATAAACTGGGAAATCTCTGTGGAAAAATAGTCATGGCAGCTATCAGTTAAGACCGTGGCGCCAGTAAGATGTACCCGTAGCTGAAAAAAAAAATTAAATTAATATGATTATAAAAAATGAGCTGCATGTTATGTACATCGCTAAAGATTTGAGATAATTCACAAAATTTGTTGAATTATTTTATTTCTCATAGGAATAATATATTGTTATCTTTTGTGAGAGAGAGTGAGAGTGACCTGTATTGTAATTTGACTGGTAGTTTATTGTTTTTAGCTGGTATTACAGAGATTAAGACACCATACTATGTAGGTATCAAAAGAGTTAATTATTTTTCTTCCAATCAGTACTTATTGCTAAAAAATCTTTTGGGGGGGGGGCTTGGTTGTTGTTTGTTATGTTATTTTTTTACAGCTGCTATTTGTTTCAACATAATACATGTTTGCTTTATTTTATTTTCAGAAATTCAAGATATTTGTCATTGTTGGGTGCAGAGATTTCACAAGGCAACAGGCATCTCTACAGACTATGATTGACAGTTTCAAGCAGTGTATGTACAATATTATTTGTATTCTTACTGTATGTTTGAGGTCTGTTTGGTTGTCAAAATGAGAAAATTATTCTTTTTGAAAGCTAATTTAATTATTTCTTTAACAAAGGAAACTTATTAGTTATTTTCATAAGTTCCTATAATAGCTTTTCTTTACATGCTTAGTCTCTCCTGTTTTTTTTTGTGTGCCTTACTGTTGTTTTCTTGCTAGAATAGCTAAATTGTATTTGAAGACTAATTATAAAGATCTAGAAAATGCGATTGTTTTTATCCATGTGGTCAGTGTATAGTCAGTGATGACTATGGAAAATGGCTGTAATACAGATATTAGACGTAACTAATTAAATGCATAATTCTAGAAATACAGTAAGTTTTTTTTTGTATAATATGAGTGGCCCTTCAAATGGTTGTTTTGCTTTTTTAACTGGAGAAAGTTTAAGTTAATTCACTTGTTGATAAATTTCTCTACTGATCTTCATTTTTTATGTATAGCACAACTTGCATCTTCCTTTCCCCCCCCTTTTTTTTTTTTTTAATTTTTTCCTGGTTAGTGAATACTACCAATATTTTCTAAGCTTGAAATTGTTTTCCTTTTCCTGCAAACTCTAAAATTACCAATTAACTGTTTAGACATTTGATATGAAACCTGAGTGGTGATGGTTTTCTGTGTTTTCCCTTTCCTTAAAAGCATCTGATTTGTCAACTTATAAGGTAACCAGAAGAGATGCTTCTACCCCCTTTTAGCCTTCTTGCACGAATAATACTGTATCCAGTTCTAGTCAGCTTTATCCACAACCTGTGGCCTGTGGGCAGTTTAAGACAGTTTCACTTTCACTGCACAGACTTTTAATCAGTTGTTGCACAAAAGACAAAATGTAGGTCTTTTTTTTTTTAATTACAACCATGAAGTTGCAGATGATAAAATCTTTCCTTCTGAAAAGTTTTTGCCTTTCCATGTCTTCATGTTTTCATTGTTCTTCAGTTGTTGTGAAAGTCTACTTAAATTACCAGTTATTTTACTATACAAAATGTGCCTTCTCTACTCTACATGAAGCTTTTTGAAAAGTAATTGTCCATGTAAACATGAAAATTAACCAAAATATCTTGTTGTGAGGTCTTTAAATTTTGTGATCTATCACTCTTCCCCTCACCAAAACAATGTGCATTCTGCCATTTCCTTATGTATATCTGTAATTTGTACACAGCTTGCTTCCACACCTTAACACAAAACTTTACTGGTTTTGCTGATAGACAGTTCCAAGAAGATAGTATACTTTTGAAAGCAATTATTCTCTCAATGCTTTGTTACTGAACTCACTGCAATATTTGTAACTGAGTTAATACTTTTTGTCACAAGTAAAATGGTATGTTGTATATGTGTCTTTTAAGTATCTCAAGATACAGTTAACGCAAATCCCAACATCAGTGTTAGCTGTCTACATTATCTTGAGATGATGAAAACACGTATATACAATTATTCTCAAATCAGTTCTTTGATTATGACAAGGATTAAAATTAACAACACATTTATTTAATAATTTAACTGTGTGAGTGAATATGACAGCTTGTCATTACCTATATCTCTTCTCTTGTGATTATTTGATATATCATTCAGATAAAAATATTGAGAAAATTTTTCAAACCTTTCTCTAGCCATAATGTGAGGAACTGTGGGAATTGAAAAAGAAGTAAATCTGAAGACCACAAACATTTAACCTTGAGAACAGGAATGATACGTGTAAACTTGTGCATTCTAAAAGAACCTTAGATTGGTGTCTATTTCAGATCTGGTTTAATAGCAATACATTTTTTAACATAGCCTATAGTCTCTTCAGTGATCTCAACAATAAGATAGTTTGGGATTTGGAAAGAAATATCATTTTATATCTTTTTCTTCTTCATGACATTTCAAATGTGGATCCTAATCAGGTGATTAGGAGACCCCTGCTCCCCTTGCTAAAATTTTACTCAAAATATGGTGGCTCAGCTCCTGTCCTTATTTGCTATTCTTAAAAAATGTTCTATTGCTTGCTTTGAGTTTAGATGTCCTTTTCACTTGTTTTCATTAATTTTTAATTGTATTTAATTAATTTTAAATGTAAGCCATCACTAATGTACTTTGATTTTTATGAGCTAATCAAATTTACTTAACCACAATTTCACTAAAAAACTCAGAAAAGGGAATCTTTTTATTCTTTTATTTGCGTAGTATACTTATGCTGTATAGGAACCAAAATATTTTAAAATTGCAGGGCCAAAAAGGCAAAATAAATGGGATAAGTGATGTGGCCATATTTAAAATGCAATATAATCAGTGTAATTTGAGATATCATATGTAAAATTTGTGACTGGGCATGAACATTGATTTATCAATGTAGGTTTTCATAGGGCCTTTGAAAAACCTAAATCGGTAACATATTCATGCTTTTTTTACTCAAATTTCATAAAATTTGAGCTCTTCTCTTGCTAAAATTTTAAGATACTCCTGTTCCTGATGGCTTTGTAGAGCTAGGCACATTGATAATAGAAAGATAAGCAATTATTACACCAGTTATTTGCTTCATTTGTCTCATTTTGCTCAACATGATTTAACTGTCATGTTGCCATCAAATCTATTGAAGTCACTTTTTAAATCATTCACTATGTTGATAATGATGTATTTTTTCTGGTATAAATATTTAATTAAAAACACAACAACGAGTCACTGCCACAGAGTTAGTTAGTGATTGTCTGGTTTAAGAGAAGCCACAAGACAACTGTTTAAGTGCATCTTGGGTGCCCAGAGCCAACAGAATGTAAACTCTGCTATAAAGGAAAAAAAAATATGTAGAAACCAATTCTAACATGCAGCTGTGTTCACTGCAAGGATGCTATCATGCCTTTGGGGATTGCTGATCTTATCTACACTTTTTTTAGTGCAGTGTTGCCGTGCATAAGGCAAAAGTCTGCACCATGAAGTACTACAGCCTCAGTTTTATAGTGCTATGCATGACACCATAATAAATGGTGTCTAATATATCAGGGCAGTTGGTAAACTTCAATATTCAACTAAAGCACACATCATCATTAATGAATTTCAAATGCCAGCAATACCACCCACATACAAAGTCCATCTCACATTTTTTAAAATAAACATCTGTAAGCTTCTGGAATTCTGCCTTGGCCCTTTTTCACAAAATGTTAAGTATTGTGGTGTTTTTTGTTTATGCATTGTTCTGCAACCATATCTTTCTGGAGTGAACAATTACCAAATTCATTCATACTTGGTGGAGGGCTGGATGTGTGGGTACAACTACTTACCTTTGATTTTAATGAGGAAAAATCTGAAAATTGCTTTGGTAGTGGTAAAGTTTCAGTTTTTAATTATCTTTGGTTAGATCTGTTTAAACACTAAAAAATATTATGCATTTAAATTTTGTAGACTGGCTTATAATTCTCTGGTGTATAACTTTTCTACCAGTTTATATATATAGCTTTGCACTCCTAGGTCCTTAATCTTGACCAACCGAGTAAATACATTGATATGTAAATCAAAGATATATATTACAAAAGTGGATGTGATCAGGTATAATTTTTATACAGTTGCACATTATTCCAGTTTGATTTCGAGGAACTTTTCGCTTTATTTTAAAGTGTAATCTGCAAGAAATCATTTATAATATATATATTGTACTTATGCTTCAGAGCATCTACTTCCAATGATAATTTGATAAGTTTTACTTCTAGAAAAGATAAATAATTGGGTATTTTGTTCAAGTTAGTGCTCTTGAAATTATTTTAAAATTGCAACATCAAAAAAATAACATTAAAGTTATATTTAATGTGTAGTTTATAATCTATAGAATATATGGACAATGTTCATGTGGTTGAAAATAGTCAAATACTTTTCCCAGATTAATTCCATTAAATATCTTCTGTTCATTTATTTGATAATTGTTGTAATTCATAGATTTTTTTTTTTAAAAAGAGAGTCACTTATTGTTCACTGGTACTGTAAATTTGTTTTGGTTGGTATCTGTATTCAGATATATTGTTTTTGGTAGATTATTTAAGTTTCTATTTATTTTTCATTTATTTTTAGTTTATTTTAAAACCTAATTTCTTTGTTCAAAGGATTATTGTGCAAATTTTGTGTTGAGATTTTGGCACGGTTTTTTTCATTGTTTCTTTTGCAGATGAAACTTTGCACGATTATGCACCATGAAAAATAAAGAAATTTTGTTTTGTATACAATAGACAATTTAAAAAAAACAACAGACTTCTGTTAAAGTCTGGCCCTCAATTTTTATTGTGCCACAACAGAGAGATTGATAAAAAATTTTAAAAATGACTTTGGTCAATAACTGATCTGTATAATGCAAATATATATATTTTTTCAAAGTTAAGTTGTTGCTGTTTATTGAAGAAAGTACCACTTTACTTTTTAACAAAACTGGCAAGGCATTTCTGAAATCAGTATCTGATTGTCATTTAGCCAGAGTGGTGTTGTCTTTTTTGGATAAACAAGGAACACCCATACTTTTAAATCTTTATCAGATTAATAAGGAAAAGTAATATTTTCTTCATTTTTCCCTATAAGGGATGAAACGCATTAAGAATTTAGCCAATTAGCAGCAGCATCAGAGTGGTCAGAAGATTTCATATAGTGTGGTATTTTCAGATAAGTTGTAAATTTGTCTTTTATTTGCTGATTAACAAGTATGCACGGCCTTTTACCCATACAAGCAGTTCACAGATTGCTTTATTATTCAGCTTGCAGGATTTGGTTTTTTAACACTGTTATTATGTGAAGTGTAGACCATTTTTCAAAAACAAACTTGTTATGGAAAAGACCTTTTTATTTGCTTCAATTTCAACTGCAAAGGACATGATAGTGTTGTGACTAGGCAGACAAAAAAAAAGAAGAAAGAACTAATTGGCTCTTTTGATCTCAATCAAAATTAGCATATCTAGGAACCATTTCCACCAGCTTACAGCAGAAAATCTGGATGACAAGAACAATACTTCAGTGGCCAGATGATGAGAGATTTTTAGAGATAAACACACAGTCAGTCTTGTGATCTCAGAATAGTTCTAATGTGATTGTGCTACTGTTGTTTTTAATCAGTCTTCACACTGCCTGACCGTCACCAGTGATAAATATCTTAAGTTATTCCGTTTTGCTTCTATTGTATTACAGTAACAGTTTAAATTTTAATTAAAGTCAGCATTCTATAACATTCTATTTTATGTTTACATTTTGATGTATTATTTTACATGCAAAATTTTAAGAGTTTTCTTTGAGTGAGCTCCCAACTCAAACACTCTTTCTCCTCTCCCATTTTTGTCAGGTGACCTAGATCATTCACCATGGTGGTGGTGGTACTCTGACCTATGGGGTTTTTTTTTTGATTTGGCAGCAACAAAAATATAAAAGGTCTGGAACCCCTGGTGTAAAGACCTATGAATCCTTTCAATAAACTCCAATGTAGGATTAGATTTCAAACTATGGAATTTTGCAAATGAATGTCCCTTACTTTGACATCCCTCGCTAAATCCTAGAATGTTATGACATTTGTTTTTGCATCTGTGTCAGCTGAATACATTTTCATTAGCATAAACAGCTCAGATTGCATCAAACCTTTTAAAGAGAGCATGGCAATAGTCCAGTACGATTACATAAATATAGTGGGTGATTAAATTGTGGTGTTTTATTTGTAATGAAAAATTACTCTGTATAAATTTCTTTTTAAAATTTCTGTATTCATAAAACTTATTTTGATTTTTGACAGGATTTTTCATCCAATGGTGCGTAATCATCAGCTGGTATATTTATGAGATGAATGAAAATTCTTTGGTCAGTTTTAGTTCCAGGGAGGACTGGAGATTAGCAACAAAAATGTAATGTAGTGCTTAAAGTTTTTAAATTTTTTTTCTAATGTTTGTTGTGAACTAGACAGTAACATATTGATACAACTTATGCTGAGAAAATTGCATGACCAGAAATTGCTAACTATTTCATTACCATTGCTATACTAAATAAATATAGAATTAATTACTAAGTAACATTTACAAGAAATGTCTTCAGTTGCAGGCAGTATTTTTGTTTTGTTTCTAAAATGACTGCTAGTGTCTAATATATTTAATTGTGGTTCTCCTTCAAATGGAGATATACTGAGTTCCAACTTTTTAGTTTTGTATATATTTCATTCATAGTGATTATTAAGTATATAAATGTAGTAGCTTTTGTTTATTTATTCATTATCATTCACAGTATGCATTCTAAATTAACATTTCGTATTTCAGTTATTAGCTATGCTTTCTCAAAGAAATTTAGAACTGTATATGCGAATTCTAAGCTTGGCATCCATATGTGCTTGTTTTTGGTTTCTTTTTGGTTTTAGAGTTATGAATGAATGTTTGGAATGGTCTACATAACAAAATTGCTCAGTGTATCACCATTAACTCATTTTAAAATGCATTAGATAGATTGGTTCAAAGGCAGCATTGGTTTCATATAAGTTGAAAGGTTTCCTGTCAGTCTCTAAACAACTACAATTAAATAAAAGGAAGATCTAGTATTTGTATAATTAAATATCTAAATTATAGTTAAAGAGGCATATTTGCAGTATGATGTCACATTTTGGGAGGGGGAAAAAACCTATGTGAAATTTTTGTAATACATTAAAAAAAAAAAGACATTTCATATCATACTCTATGTCACATTAGTGGTACAGTATACCAGGAATTGATTGAAGTGAGTTTTTAAAGTTTAACTACTACTTATGTAAAAGTGGAAGGAATCTGTCCATCAGTGTGCTTTCAAAGCATTTTGGACAGTGTCAGCATTAACAAGTAGTGCTGGCAATTTCATTAATATCCAATTCTGTAGGTATATATGTATATATTTTTTTAAATAGTAAACAATGCATTGGAAATAACCTTCTGTCAGTTATCTAACATGTTTATCAATTAAACTAGGTAGGTCTGATATTTAAAACCACCTATGAATATATTAAATCCCTACATCCAGACATTTTTTAATGTATCACTGCTGTACTCTTGCTAATTTTTTTTTAAATATTATTTATTCTAATAACTCTAGATTGGCATATTCAAAATGTATTTGAACCAAGATTTTATAAAACAATAGCATTTATTTTTTAGTACAATTTATTATTTCTCTCAGTTTTCTTTCCTAATAAAATATTTTTTCTTCACTTTTTATATTTCATTTTGAATTAACATTCTCTAGCAGAGTTGCTCCATGTAATAACCCTGAGTAGTTTTCCCTGTTTTCTAATTTTTGTTTTATTATTCTACTGACTAATTTAATTTTATGTGAAAGTTTGCTTTTATTTCTGTGTAAATTTTATGGTCTTTGGAAGCTTTTCCTAAATCTCCCAGCATCATTCATTTTTTGTGTAAGAAACAAGATTCCTGTACTAACCTATAAGAAAATTTCAAAATTGATATGAACCATCAAACAGCCTGTTGTTAATTTTTCAAGTTCTTTATCATATTTGCTGAGTAATGTATCAGATAGGTATTACTGAGTAGCTGACTTCAGTATTTATTTTCTGTGTTACATTATATTTCATTATACCAGTTTTAAAAAACTTGAATGAATGTAGTATAGAACATCTCAGCTTTTAAATAAATAAACAAATAGTAATTATAATTTGTAAATAAAAGTATACTAGCACACCCTTTTAAGATAAGTCTGTGCTAAAGTATTAAGGGTATATAGCATAAATGCAGAGTTACATATTCTGGAATATAGTATTGTTTAGAATATTTCTAACAATTGAGGAAAATTGTTTTAATGCAGTCCTCATAAGTGGCTTTTAGGTTTACCCGATATTTTCTTTACTGTTTGAAACATGGATGTTTTAGAGCTAAGTGAACCTACCACTCTCTCCAAAATGTGTCAGTGCAATGAACTGCATGCAAATGTAACCTTAGATAAACTGTCATTTTTAAATGTTAAAAATGTTTGTTTATTATTCAAAATGATTGTGAAACTGATTGAGAGCTATAATATGAATCTGTGCACGTCTTTACATGGGTTCTGTTGTTGCTAGATTTCATAGTAGACAATTGTACAAATATATTAGTGGTGACCAAATATATTTTTAGACAATACTAAGTATTCATGGTGTGTATTAGATTGTAAAAATGCTTTTTAACATAAAGGCAATTAAGCTTTGTTTTAATATTCATATGACCTCTATCTTTTTTTAGCTTTAACTTTATATCATTTGGGATGCATTTGCACCCTAGTGTAGTATTTGTTTTGAACTGACTGTTTATTTAGTTAACACACTAACAAAATGCATGGAGTTGGAGTGATGCAGATTTGTTGTTGCAAAGGGTTAAATTAATGAGATAGGTACTGTGCATTGTAGCTTCTGTAGCTGAACCTGCATCCAAGGTGGTATACAGAAGAATAATGTCACTTTTGGTGGAGATGCAACTATAGAGTTATGAGGCAGAAAACTTCAGTAAATGTATACTTTATATTTAATATTATTTGGAGTAACGAATACTTTTAACTAAAGAAATAATGATCAGTTTAGAAACGAAATGAATCCATTAACAATGCATTAATCTGTACTTTAAAAATCAGAATGATTTTAGGCAGTGCAGCAACTTGTGTCATTACTGTAGATTTATTTTAGTTTTTTTATCAGTCTTTTACTCTTCATAACTGCTTTTGTTATTAATTTTATTTTCTTTTTTCTATCGGTTTAAGTACCATATTTTTTTTTAGTAAATGATTGATAGATTTGTATCTATCTGTTAGATTATTGAAGAATAATTGATTCTGCCAGTGATTGACGGTAATCAGATTGACTGATACTAACCTGGTGCTTAACAGTATTTAGCTGATCTTACCCATCTGATTTGATCTGATATAAACTGGTACTAGCTTTAGTTAGCCAAATAAATCCCATAATCATTCTACTAGTGCGACAGGTACTCTCAAATTACTAATGTAGAGCAAGAGCTTAGAACATTCCTACTAACAGCAAATGCACAAGGCATTGAGAGTTGGGTACTGACCTTGTGAATGCTTTTTAGATGTTAATGTTTTTGAAGACAGTTTCTTGAAATGATACATACTGCATGCTCAAAACTGGCATTTTAATTTTGGGCATGTTGCACACCTATTCTCTCCCCCCCCCCTTATTCTAACATTGTATTCTAGATCATAAAGAGTGATGCAACATATTGGAATTCTTATACAAAATTACATTGTCCATTCTTCTGGTAGCTGGATCTGCATGGACCTTCCTGCATGTGTAAAATCCCACATCAGGTTATCTTGCTAGTATCTTTTGGGGGTTAAGTATAGAAATCACTTTTGATGTTTGATAAATTTGCATTCCTGCACATTTCTGAAAAAGTATATTTCAGTTATTATTAACTTGAATGATTATGCTCTCTTTGTAGAAAATGGGTCTGGTTTAAAAAGAAACATTACTTTTTGTTTGTAGTTTATAAAAATTAGATTGAATGAATTTTCTGGTGACATTTAATAGTTTATTTCAAATGCATCATTTTGTGTAAGAGTCACTTTTCTGTTTGTTTTTTGGGGGGGTTCTGTAAGCAGTGTGTGAGAGATGGAAGAAAACATCCTTTTTCTCGTTTGTTCTAGTAACATTTGTCAATCTCTTTTAATTGCTATTTACCTGAATATTTATACAAAAAGATTAAAAGATTGCATTGTATAACAAATCAAAATGATCTGTAGTTTGCAGGTGGCAGAAGAGGGTGCCACCTGTAAATTAAACTGCCAAATTGTATGACGACTCTTGAAAAATGTTCCTATTTATACTTCTGAAGCTGAGCCTAATTTTGTTGTCAGTCATTAAGACAGCAATTTTTCTCAGAATTTCTTTTTAATGAAATTTAATTAGTATTAATAGACTGTTACAATTGACACTACTTATATCTCACAATAAGTAACATTTGCATGATAAACATTTCCTACTGGAAATCTGATCACTACAGGTTTTCATGCTTGTGCATAGCATACTTTTTATTGATAGTATTTCTGTTTTTTATTACAGACTATAAGCAAAACACACACACACATACACATGCACAGGTTTACAGAGGTAGCAAAGGTAAAGTGAAACTCCAGGATTTATATTTAAAAAATGATATTAGGTTATTGTATAATATGAACTGTTTATTAGACCTTTAAAATACACAGGACCAGGGGGTACAACCATTGGACTGTGATACAATGATTGTCTAGTGATGCTTTAAATACTGGTCTATCAAAGTATTTTGACACAGTTAAAAATACTTGACCTATATTGAAAGGTGCTAAGGAGAGATTCCAGTGACAACTAGAGAGCAAGTAGAAATAGGTAAGAGGTCCTTGTTGACTTCAGTGTTTGTGCTAAAGGCTAGAATGACCATCTTCAAACAGATTTTAGGTGGTGTTTATTCATATGACTGGTCCATATGATTATCACATTCTGTTGCCTTGCATCAGCTGGACTGGCACACACTGTCTGTCAACTTGACTTCTGACAGGTACCTGAGGTGTTTCACATGCCTTCTAGGTTCCCAGGTGTCTGTTTATCTGGCTTGGCTAGTAAGCAGTGATGATAAAAAAAAAATTTTAGTTCTGCAAAGTGACACATTTTTTACCAGTTGAAAACAGGTAAGACACTGAATTGGAGGTGTTTAAAACTTTTCTTCAAATTTCCGTGGTTGTAATGTAGTTTGTTTATTTGTTGTTTTTATTTGTCATAAGTTGTTTTCCTCTATTCTCTTTATATTTATATTGCATTACTAATATGTTCTAAACAGCCATCTAAAAAAATAATTCATAAATATAGGTTAAATGTACCATAAATTATACTAAATATTGTGTTTTTTTTTTTTAAAATGAACATTATACTCAATTTGTTGGAGTGAATTTTCCATTACCATCATTTTTATTGAATTCAGTTTTGACCATTAGATATCAGTGATAGGGAAATTCATCTTTGAGCAATGTTAGTGTACACACATTTCATTATGTTCTTGGGTTTTTAAAGTCTTTAGAGACATCATCAGCACAAAACTGTTAGGTTTGTTAAATTAAGATGATTATCATCTTCATTCTAACGTTGCATCCATGCATATTTGAATATTAGTACTGTGCAGGATAGGGAGGTTGAGGGCATTAAAAATTTACTAAAAGCTAAGAAAACAATGTCTTATGTACTATTTTGTTGTCAGCACAAGTGAAAATTTTAGTATGGAATTTTTTTTTTTTTTTATAAACCACATTCTTGTAATGGTTCAAGTCACCTCCCAAGCCTTCAATCTCTGTGAACTAAATATTTATGGGCATGTTTTTAGTTGGTCCCATCAAAAAGAAAAAAAAAATGCAGCTTTTTTTCTTTTCTTAAATACTCTCCTATAAAAAGCCTCAAACATTTAGTTGGTTAATTATTTTTAATTCATTACCTGCTTTAAAGTAAATAGCTTAGTAATTCCTGAAAACTTATCAAGTAGCATTCAGTATATTTGTGTTTTTGTAAAGATTAGGGTTGAAATGAAATACAATAACAGTTGTCTTCCGGGTTAGAGACTGGAATATGTAAGCTTTGAAAACATCCACATCTGCTTACGGATATTGGGTTTGGCGGTTTGAATGAATAAAACTTGCTTTGTCTCAACATGATATGGAGCTTGCAAACTGAATGCAAATAAGAAATATTGCTTTGTACTTTGTATTGATGGTTGAGATTGTTAAAAACCAATGCATAATTGATTTGCCAAAATGTGCATATATGTATTGTTCTAAAATGAACTATAACAGTTAACACATCTTTCCTCTTTTGTCATATTGTATTCATGGAACTATCATAACCTAAAAAAACTCACTGTCTAGTGAATTTATTGTAAATATCTATACTTTGGTTAATTTCATAAGTTTTGGAATATTTAGTTTATGCTTAGTAGTATTTTGATAATAGCTCTAACAGTTTCTCTAATTTGTAACGCATTCACCAACAACCACAGAAATGTGATTTTTTGATACAGAACTTTACTACCAGAAATCCATTGCATTATGGGAATGCATTAAAATTCATTTACATAAATTACTCATAAGGAAAATTCATCTTTAAAAAACCTTATATTTACAAGGCATATTTTAAATAATTCTTTTGGATTTGTGCATATTGAATTTTTACAACAAATTTTGTTATTAGACAAAAGAATTTTTTAATTTTGGTAGTTTAATCATGAATGGTGATTACAGGTCTATAAATAAAATTGTGGGATTTTTAAATCTCTGAAAATGTTAAATTATATCTGATTTTTACTTGAAGTAGGTTTAGTTTAATCTGCTAAGATGGCACATTACATTTGTGATATAACTGCATACTGCATCTCAGTTTTGCTTTAAATGTAGATTTTAAAGTAAATTGAAGTGGTAATATTTGTGATGAAAAGCATTACACATTAGGATTCTGCATTATGAAAATAGCACATTAGAAAAGGGTTATATTTATTTAATTAAGTTGTTTCAGTTGTAAATAAATAAATGGTAAAATATATAACTTATGAGAGAGATAGAGATGTGCATTTCGTCAGGTTTTAACCTGGAATCTGAGAGTCAAAGGAATATCAGATAGATAGATACCTTACCAACTGAGTCATAAATAACAAACATTCAGGTTAATGCTATAGGCAACCTACATGAGAACATTTCTGAAAATCACCAGGTGTGACCATCAAGGGATTGTCAGCAATCTGAATTTAAATTAAGTAATGATTTTCATGCTTTAAAATAACGCTTTGTTTGATTTTAACTCGCTGTGAGTTAAGTTTAATTTTAGATGGATTTCTATACTATACTATACTGGAGAATAAAATGAACGTTTTAGGGAAAGCCCCAAGACTTGTAAAGATTTACCGACTTAAAGATTTCTGTTAATTCTTTTTATTAAAGAAAAAAATATATAAATGTACTTTACTCATTGTATGGTTTAAGGTTATGACTGAAATGATGCTGGATGTCTCTCTCTCTCCTGTTTGGGAAGAACAGAATTATTCCAGAGAAGAAGAAGAAAAAAATACATTTTGCTGTACTAAGTTTATTATTAAAACTTTTTTTTTTTTTAATTCTTCAAAAGAAAACAAATTTTTGAGGGGAGATTTTTAAATATGCTTTACTTTGTTTACAAATACTAACATTTTGAATGCTTTCTGCTTGTAAATCTGCAGCTGGTGCATTTCATTTTCTGTCTGTTAATTACCTTCTTTTATTTTTTGGTAACATTAGTTTTGAATAATTCTCAAAGCTGGATATTTTCTTTTAAATGTCTATTACATGTTAATTTTGCTTTTCTTTTTCAGTGCACAAAAATTGTACACCATGAGATGCAGCTTAAGACATCTTATGATGATGCTTCTTATGTGTACATTTGTTTTCTTATTATTCAAGTGGAATAGATGTACTATCAACAAGAGAGATGATAACTTCTTTAGGTAAGAATGCTTTTTAAAAATTCATTTAGAAATTTTATATTAGAGATGAATACATGTATATCATTTGTATTTTAAAAAGTTGATTTTATATCCTTGGGAGTTATAAATCAGCAAGAAAGTCTAAGTTTTTTCCATTTAGTTACAAGATATTGCTTTTCTGAAACAATAAATTGTGTGTGTAAATTCTGTACAAATTATAATAATATATGAGGTTTGTCCAAAAAAAACAACAGAACTTTAAAAAAAAAAAAAAAACAAATTTATTGCTTTACTTACAATTTAATCAGACTTAAAATAGTTCCCTCCACTGTTGATACACCACTCCCAACGTTTTTCCCAGTTCTGGAACACGTTTTCAGAGATAGTGCACATTTCTCGTAGCGAATTTTCTTCGATCTCTTCTATCATCTGAAATCAGTGACTTTTCAGGGTGGATTTCAACATTGGGAACAAAAAAAAGTCTGCAGGTGCCAAATCTGGAGAGTAGGGCGGATAAGGAGTGATGTGTGAGCGGGTGCGTTGTCATGGTGCAGCATCCAGGTTTTGTTTGTTGCATGCCTCAGGCCGCCTGCACTGCCTCTCTCAACCACCTCAGGACATCCAAGTAAAACTCTTCATTGGTCGTCTGACCACATGGAACAAACTCATGATGAATGATGCCCTTCCAATCAAAAAAGACGATCAACTTCACATTTGAGCAACACTGACGTGCTTTTTTTGGTCGCAGCGACAATGATCCAACTCACTCCGACGACTGCCTTTTTGTTTCAACATTGTAGCCGTACACCCACGTTTCATCACCTGCTATGGCACTTTTCAGAAAGCTTTCATCAGCATTCGAATGATCAAAGAGCTCCTAACTGACTGTGACTCAGTTTTCCTTTTGTTCATTTGTTAGCAGAAGCAGCACAAATTTTGCGGCTACACGTTACATGTTCAATCTTTCTTTTAAAATCATGTGGCACGAACTTTTACAGATGCCTGCTTCTTCGGAAACTTCACGGACAGTCAGGTGACGATTTCCACGGATCACAGCATGCACTTTCTCAATGTGATCGCCATCCGTTGTCGTGGAAGGGGATTGTCTTCGGTGGATGTTCTTCCTGATTTGAAACACTGGTACCACTCGTGACATTGCGTATGGCTCAAACAATCCTCCCCATAGGCCTGTTGCAACATTAGAAAAGTCTCCGTAAAAGTTTTTCCCAATTTGAAGCAGAATTTCACACAGACACGTTGCTCCTGAAGATCCTTCATTGTTCAACTTGCAACAAATCGCCAAATGCACTAAACATACGTTCACTTTAGCGCGTGTAAATCGATGACTAACTGACGTGGCATGATGCGGCTGTTATTAGACTGAAGGTCAAGGTCACCAAGACACAGCACTGCAGTTGTGAGCACTCTGTGTCAGCTGGTTGGTGCGCTGTTTTAAAAGTTTGGTTTCTTTTTGGACAGACCTCGTATATATTGATGAGAAAAAGTCCAGTAAAGGTTGCTAAACTATAAACAATTGTGTTGTGTCCAGGTTCCTATTTCTCCAGAATTGTTTAAAATTATTTCCTAAATTTAGTGTGTACTTTCAAATCAGTTATTATGCATAGCCTCATGTACTTGAATTCAGTACATTTAATTAATGAATTATAATTTTTATTTTGCTTATTAAAAATGTCATATAAAATATTTTATTAATATCAGGCATAAAATTAAGTTGCTTGGTATTTTTCATATGGAATGTCCACCCTCCAGTTTAATACAACTGAGTTGAGGTGGTCCCTTGGCTTGCATATACCTCGTTCTATCTTTCCTTTATCTCTGTTCCGATTCTGCTGTATAATTTTTTGACATTGATGTCTATGTAATAATTATGCTTTTTTAAATCATTCTATAAATTTCTTATCAAATTTGAGAATTAGTACCAATTTCACTGTTTTGATTTTATTATACAAAGATTTCCCTTAAAATTAAAAGCAAACAAAAGTTTATATAATTGAAATGTATTTAAATTTTATGTAAAAATTACTATAGGTTTTTTAAAACTAAGTTTTTGTTAGAAAAATGCCACGTAAAATGCTGCGAGGCAAATTATATGCAAATCAGAAAGATGCCATTTTTAGGATTTCTATGTAAAAAATTATGAATGCTTAGAATACGTTGGGGGGAGGAGTAATGGTATAAAGTTCTTGATTTGTTTGGAGAGTTTTTTTTTTGCCAGTTCAAATCAGTAATCAACTTGAAATGTGAGTAATGTAAAATTTTTTAAAAATTTATCGAGGATGTTTGCTTATCATAGTGATGTTCTGTTTGTTTGTTTTTTTAAATGTAGGCATTACAATAGAAAATACAGAAGATGCCATGTACAAAATCAATGGCTGAGATTGCATGGTAATGGCTTTCACAGCCACATACTGTTTACTTTGTTTTTGTCATGTCTATAACCACAACTAAAATTATATGAGGGATGTTTAAATGAAACTCAGCCAGATACCATATGGTGATGCTATTTCAGCCAGGTTTCGCTTGAATATATTTAGTACCTTAAATCTTTTTTTAAAAAAAAAGGAGTAATTATAACTTGTACTTCCACCTTTATGTGCCTGGTTCATTGTGAAGAGTCTTATTTCATATATCATTATTCTTTTGTATTGTACTCTTTACTGCCGTATCTCCTTTTCCTCTCTTTTTACAGGAAGGAGGTTTAGTTTTTCTGTAATTTAAATGAATTATTTTCCCTTAAACTTAATGTTTTTGTTTCCAGTTCTTTGTTGTACTGGTCATTGAGAGCCAGCTTTCCCCATTTAAGTACAGCTGTAGCAGTTCTGTAGTTATACAGCACCCATAAAAGTAATGGAGCAGTCCGTGCTACTGGCAAGGTTGTGTGCTCGGACTATAAATAGCTCATATGGTACAGCTAGCAGACTGTTAACTCTTTCCCATTCAGGAAATGCAATATCTAGTATGCACAAACGTTTACACATTTTTCAAGATAACTGCACAAAACATTGTCTAGAACACAAAAGTGCAGAAAGTCAGGTGCTAATGCTAATGTCTGCCCATTGTTGTCCATCCAGCTAAATAATGAGGTCTGAGGTATGACCACTCAAGATCTCACAACACCAGAAGAAAATATTTGCTGTTGGGTTCTATCACCTATCACGTAAACCATCAAACTGGGTAATGCATGTGGTTCATGCAAGTAGCTCCACTAGTAAAATCGCTTGTATGGGAAAACGAAGTACTATCTTTAGTAGGGGTGGAAGTGGTCATTAAATTATTCGTAAGTGCTCAACCGTTTTTGGGTGGCTTGGATGGAAATGGATTAAAAATGCCTGGTACAGTTGACACTCATAATGCACTACTACAATAAAAGTGATAGGCAGATAGTGCAGAATTTTTGATTGCATGGCTTCAGCTAGCCATCAACCAGACTGGCCATCAGTTACAGAACAAAGCAAAAGATCTCTTGTTTACCAAATGAAGTCCAATCCACGCACAAGGCTTGCAGGCAGCCAATACTGTAAATGTGTCCATTCATGTGCCTGAATGTTATTTGCATAAAGCAGACTACAGTGTACTGTAGCTTAGTGAAAACTTCTACATTTAGTAGCCTTCTTTGTATTCAGTGCACCATTCATGAGACTGCAGAACATGGCTTCTGGTTATGGATCAGGACAGAAATGAGTCCCCAGCAGAATGTTTTTCAGACTGCAGTTCCTCCCTCCTTCCTTCCAGGCAGTTCTCCCAATCAAGCTTGTGGCAGCAATAAACCACAGACTCAACTATGGTGAAGCAATGTAATGGTTGACTGCATGAGAGGTGGCTGCTTATAGTAGTTTCTTTGGTGCTCCTTTTCATGTGTTTTCTCATCTATTCTTGAAGGCCTGGTCTGTTTTAGTCTTTTTTTTTTTTTTTTACTACAAGTACCTGCTATATATCTGCAGTTTTTAGGGGCTTCATGGCTCAGTAGTCATTGAAAGATAATATTTTGGTTGGTTGTGCTGAATGATGATAGCATGAATGCTTTCATTGTTTCCAGGGTTAGTTGCCTCATTTGATCTGGTATACCTGTGTTTTTTGTCCTTATGTCAGGAATTCCTAGGTAGATTTCAGGTGGGTTCCAGTGATAGGCATGTTTTCATTTACCACTGGGATAGAAGATAGGCTGGCTCATGGCTCATGTTCTGAAAGTCCTGTAGTTAAAGTCTTCAATTATTTTCCTTACATGATGTTTAGGAAGATGTTGCAGCTACAATATTTTCAAACAGTTTTTTTTTGTTGTTGTTGTTGTTATGACATGGACTGAGATTGGCAGGGATATTTATATTTGGAATGTTCCAGTCTCTGGTGGCTGTGCAGATAGTGATGTTTCCAGTGCTGTCAAGTTCCTACAGTCTCCTTGTAGCAGCACCTCCAGAAACCACTGCTGCATAGGTTTTCTTAGACTGAACAGATGTAAGTTAGAAGGAATAATGCTATCTTTCTCTCTTTGTTTGCAATAGTCTTCATCAAGTTCAACCTTTTCTCTTTTTTTGAGCCAAAATTACTAAATTTTGTGTGTGATGACCATGTTAACTTTGGTTCCAGTGTTGCACCTAGGATTTTAGGGTTTAATTCACATTGAGGTGTTTGACTGGATATTTGCAATTTCATTGTTTCTGGGTAAAGATAGTGTACTTGATTTTTGCTCTTAATAGGGTTTCCATTTTTGTACCCATTTTGCAGTGGGGGTTAGATCTCTAATATCCTTATCTTAGTTGGTTTACGATTTCATGCTATAGTACGGATTATTCCATCATCCGTGAAAAGAAACTGGTTCTCTGGACTTAATTGATCATTATGGAACTTCCTATCTTGGTGATCAGACATCTTTTACTGAAGAATTTTAAGAATCATTTTAGCATGTTCCTTGTACTCTGTTTGTTGCTCACCCCACTATTCTTTTTCAGAAGTATTTTCAGAGTCCAAGAGCACTGCCAACATTACTAGTTGTGGACAGTGCTTTTTATACTGCATTGTTATTCTCATTAATGCCTCCATTGTTTCTGGTTTTGTCCAAAATTCATATTGGATTGGTGATAGTTTCTTTTCAGTTCCAAGTCTCCATGATATTTTATTTAAATCATCCTTTTCCTGAGTTTGCTCAAGCTCAAATTTAGGGATATTGGGTGATATGACTTGAGTTGGGGTCTGTCTGTGTGTGGTTCCAATATGGGATTGATAATTTCTGTTTAATTTATTTGGATGAGTTTTATACATCAAAATATTGTTAATTGTCTTTCAGAAAAAACTTTTGTAGTTGGCCTTAGATTGATCAGCATCTTCATGAATCTTTTCCAAAACCTGGAGTTTTCATAGATAATGATTCTAGAGCCATTTGTATCTGTATGAATAGAATGTCACAGATGCCCTCTTACCTAAATAGAGTTTTCGGCGGCTGCTCTCTCTCTATTTTCCTGAGATCTCTTCATTGCATTAAAACTGGTGGAATGCTTTGGCTGACAAAAATTGTTGAAGGCTTTTGATTTTTTTTTTTACTATTATTTGTTATTACTTCATTTTCTCATGGAATAGCAGGATAAATTGTCACTCTTGTTGATTTTTATTGCTTTAAATTTCTTCTAAACTATTGAAAATTGAATGTTTGCATTTGTTGAGGATCCAAGCTGCTTCCATGATTCTTGTTTTATCAATTTTCTTAAGATGACTATTTTTCTTGTTGAACTCTTGTTGGTATTTGCTGGTCTTTTTTTCTCTGAAGTATTCTATGGGCATTTCTTTTCTTCCTTAAAGATTTCTCAATATCTTTTGTTCCATCAGGATTTAGTCTGTGTATGTGTTTTGGGGCTGATTTTTTAGGATAGCTGCATCTGCAGCTGACAAGATTATTTGATTATTTTGCCGAATTTGATCATGACATTGCTTGAGTCTGATCATACTCTATTATTACTCTTCGTATTTCATCCAATTTGCTTTCTTTATTTGGCTTGTCCACCTGTGCTTCCTGCTTGAAATTAATACTGAATGTCACTGTTCAGTGCTTTCCTATGTCATCATCTATCTTCCATTCTTTGGTATTTGTATATAGCAATGATGACACTGCACAAAAATGTAGTGCCTTTGTAGTCCCTGTTGATGCATATTGGTTGGTGTGCACCACTGTTTAATGTTATTTGATCACTGATGACAAACAAAAGTGTTGAGTTTTCTTCCAAATGTGTCAATCTTTGACTTTCCCATATTCTGTAGTTTCCATTTAAATCCCTTCACATCATCACATTTTTCCTGTTGGCCTTTTGTTCTGTATAAATTTTCTTTGGAATATAGACTGATGTGATCATTACTACTACTACTCCTTGGAGGATAAATCTTGCCAAAATGCCTTCCAGGTTATTTTTTTGTGTTCTTTTCCATCTACCTTTACATACGATTGCTCCACCACCACCACCTTTCTGGTGGTGTTAAGGATTTGGGTAATTTGATTTGATTGATTAAGCTTCTGTTGTGCTAGTTTGTTCTTGTCCTTGATGGTTTATATCTTTCTGGTTTTTCTGTTTTCAATTTCTTTCTCCCCTGTGTGACTATTTGCCAACTGTCACATGAATATTTACCTTCTTGAAAAATTATTTGGTTTCCTTTTTGTATATAAGCATGTGTGTTTTCTGTTTTTTAAATGTAATTATACTCTCTTGATTTGTATTCCTCAATGCAGAACTGTTGCTGCTTTTGACGCATTTAATACTTTCCTTATTTGCTTTGCTTTCTTTCTCTCTATTCTCCATAAGATCAATTTTAGTTTTTGTATTACTTTCTTTTCTGCTTGGTAGCTAAGCTTTTCCCTATGCAATCATATAATGCAATTATTGTCTTCATTTTCTCCATCTTGAATGCTATATTTCTCTTTTAAGTGTTGTAGGGAATCTGGCATTTGGGTTCAGACTTCCATTTTTTTATCTACATTCATGTAGTTTCATCAATTGTTCTTGTTCCTGTAGACTTTGAAACATTTTTCCTTATTAAATTTGCCTTTGGATTTTAACCTTGGGTCTGCAGTTAAGAATTTTTCTACCAAAATTTTCTAGTGAAGAGTTTCTCTCAATGTTTACATTTCATTTCCTTTTTTGTCACTTGCAGATACTTCCATACTCTTCTGTCTTCTTTAGTTCTACTCTCGTGCCAAAACAGGTACCTTATTACTCTGGGCAATGCCCCAACTCTGTGTGTGCATGCCCGTCCATCTGTCCTCATTTATCGATCCGCAGGCTGGTTTTCTGGCTACAGACAGGCAGGTCTGTATGCGCTTTTGATTTTAGTGTCTCCTTCACTTAGATTGGTTGCAACCAAAGTTTCAGAGCTCAGTCTGCTCTTACCTAGTTATCTCACTGAGCATTTGGTCTTCTGCATTTTAGTTAGAGCAAGGCTGCCATTTGAGGATAAGGATCACTTGCAGTATACAGCCACCCAACTACAGTTAGTCAGGCTGAAAACAGACAGTCATACATAGGCGACTTCACTACCACTCTTTGACCCTTTACAGAAGCCAATGTAAAGCACTAATTTATGTGGCCTCAGAAAATGATAGATATGTGGCATTTTGGAATTTTGTTCTGTTCTCTCTCTAATGAGTCTTTGATCAGTTCATGTCTAATGAACAAATATGGGTTTTGGAAAAAGGCCAATCAAGCATTTTGGGTCTGCTGGTAACCCACTGTTCTACACAGCAGTTTCAGATGTAAAGGTGTAGGCATTGATTTGGGACACCACTGACCAAATGCTCATCAAAGGACATTTGGATTTTGTTGCATACATATCTATTCTCAATAATTATCTTAAATCACTTTTTGAACAAAGGATTTTGCAGTTTAATTCACATTTGCTATGAGAAGATTTTCACTTGTCACATTACCAAAACTGCCTTCTTAAGGATGATACAAAAGTGGCTGCCAGTTCTTTCCTGGGCACCTAGATGACTTGATATGAATCCAGTTGAACACATTTTGGATTGCCCTGATCACCAACCGAAGAACAAGGCATCCTTCTACATCCGTGGCAGATCTAAAGAAAATACTGACTGAACCTAGAGAAAATTTGAACATTGCTATCTTACAAACTTTCATTGCATTTTTGCCTCAGGTCTCTTAGCCCCTTTGTGGCACACATGGAAAAGCTACTAGATATTAATGTAATGTTTTCCACTATTTTATATAACTGATATATATATATATATGTGCCATAATAAAAATTATTTATGCTTCAAGGATGCTCATTTTCTTCTTGCGGGGCTCCATGCAGCTGAATAAATCTTTCAACACATCTGTTCTTTTTTTCTTTATGCATTCCTAACACACCATTGGTTTTGAATTGCTCATGAAATAATCCTTTACCAAAAAAAACTAGTTTTCCATGTAACTAAATAAATGGTGTGTGTGAATAAATAGTTAGTTATTCTCTGAATTTTAAAGAATTTATGCATTTGTTGTTTTTTCCTGAATAAACTGAGTTGAAAGTATTAATCTGTGAACATAACTTTACATTCTGGGCCACTTGTTTCTTTTTAGTTCATACAGTTTTAAAGTGAGACTTTAGTTTCATTTATAGTAATTCAAGCACATGATATTAATTGCAGTTTGTCTACTTATACGTGCACTTTGTGTTTAGTGGTCTTGTGATATTGTAGTTTACATTTTATTGTGACAAGGTGAAAAGGTTACGAGTATGAGAATGAAGTGATCCATGTGTTCATATGACTGCTTTGGCTGGTAAATAAGTAAATATAGCATTCAAAAAAAAAAAATTAAAGTGTGGCTGAAGTTTTCATTTTAAGAATGTCTTAATATCCTAGATTTTGAGCTGGCAAAAGGATTTCTTGGGTTGATATTATACATGCATACTGTGGGTGTTTTTTTTTTTGTTTTTTTTGGTGGGCATTAAGGGTAGTGTTGTATGTACAATGTTGGCCTTGGTTTGGTTTCTGACTGTTGTGAGTGACATTATCTCTGTCTCCTGAACCATCTTGTCAGCATATTTTTTTCCTCCAGATTTTCCATCCTTAAAAAAAAAGAAAAAAAAGAGGTTTTCTAGTTAGTATTTTTGTGGAAAGCCTAATCTCTGAAATCCACTGTGGGCATTATCTGGTCAAAGATCTTGTAAGGATTCCATTGCTGTATGCACTATTCACTTAGTATATGCATATACATGTTTGTTCTTATATAACCTACAGGGTTTGAAAAGTTCTTGAATCCACAAATAACCTTGAAAAGTTCTTGAATTTTCTTATGTATTTCTTCCCTATAAGAAAATTTAAAAAAAAACCAAAAAAAACTGATTGCTAAAACAATCAATTGATAACAAAAGTTATGCGCAACTTTCTAAGGCTAATGAGACTAAAACAACAAATGTAGTTGTTTCCCCAACCCAGAACACTAGCTGGGTGAGGAAAGATGGCCAGCACAAGAGTACCTGATGCACTTTGACTGACCTAACCAACCTATTGGAGGTCTCTACTTGAACTCTACATTTTTAGATGTGAGAAGAAAAACAAATACAGTATCAGCAATATAGTAGACCAGATCAAGAAAATAAGAATTTTATAATGCTGGGTAAATTTCTTCATTTGACAATGGAAAGTGGCTGGACCAAGCAGAGTTTTTACTGGATCAGAGTATTTAATGGTGATAGATATAGGGTTCATTCTTTAGTTTGACTTTGTGACTACAATAATTTAACAACTGTGCTTTAGTACAAGATATAATATGTAAGTAAACGGAGATAATTTAACTCCCATAACACATCTACTGTTTTAGCTATAATGCACTGTGTGATCCAGTGTGGATCTAATAAGTCAGGTTTTTTTTATATTAATGTATCATATGATGTCTTCCAATTTTGTGGTCCTTGAAAATTCTTTCATTGTTGGTTGGCCACTCTATGAAGACCCTGAATTTAGTGTACAAGAATATATCTGCTCACTTCATAAGTTATTTTGAATTATAATTGTTAATGTTTTTGAGGCCCTGAATGATTCAATTCTTTATTATATCAGAAAATTTACTGATCATGAACATTAAATAGAATTTTTTTCTTCTCATGGAGTTGCAGCTTATAATCATATTTGTACAAATATTACTAAGTAAAATATTTTGTAAGCATAACCACTGACTTGGTAATGTCCTGTGAGAGTAGGCTCTGTTTCTATTTATTTATTTTATTTATTCTGTCTGTTTTATATCTTTATTGGCAGTAAATACTGTCAATTGGAATTTTTAAATACTTAAGCAAAAATAATACAAAAATTATTCTTTATTGTATATTTGTTGTCTCTAATTCTCAGTTGATTGATTTATCTTTTCTTGTTATTACTATTTTTTCTGAAAATCCTTTGGTAATAAATCCAGACAACCACTGTATATTATTGTTTATTTGCTGGTTTTTTTTCTCCAGGAAGTAGTATTTGTGGAAAGGCTACTACATGGATTTATGCTGATTGGTATTTGTTAGCTGATAAAATAGATAACACTTCATTCCATTATCAGCTTTTTTTATGATGACAGAATAATAGCTTTATCCCTTTTGAGAAAAACAGTTTACTATCTGGATGATTGATGCTATTGTGTTGAGGGGAAAAGTTGTTTGGGTGCAAAGATTCTAGGTTTTCCCCTGCATGGAACATTTGTTGAACGATTGCCTGCCTAAGTTCCTGCTGATTTTGGGGAGGGTGAGCTTGTTTGCTACTGGGGTTTTATGTGCAGTTTCAGCAGATAAGAATTGCTACTGGACGTGCTTGGGATCATGAGAATTTAACAAATATTGGAGGAGGATAAAAAATCATCTTCTAGTATATGTTGTATTATAAGGAATAAAATCAATTGATACCCTTGTGATCTTATTAATACTATACTATAACCTTAACCCAGATGCCTTAAGGGACATTGATGCTGATAAATTTGATGCTCATACCTTTTAACTTGGAAGAAAATGACCCTGAGTGTGCCAAACTTAAATGTGGTTTTCTAGATATGGAAAAAATCAGAAGAAAAATATATTTTTGCCAAAAGGTTAATTTTCCAACCACAAATTTTCAGTTGTGTTGTGGCCAAGAGGAAATTAAATTTGTTTGGGTCTGGTAACAATGATTTTATAGTCCTCAGTTTTCAAGGTGACTTTTGTTGTGTACTCTTCTGAATATCATTTATGGAAACATGTTTATTAACAAGAGTTGGTTCAACAGAAACTCTTTAAGCCGGTGCTGTTCATGATAACCTCTAGGAAACTTAACTTTGATAAAATGGTATTTGAAACTATTTATGAAAAAAATGAATAAACATAACCTTTTTTGGTTGTTAAAGCTATTCAGAACAAAACATCTAATTGAATTGTATGTGCCAATGGGTATTGGTGGTTTCACAGTTTTAGAACTTGACACAGAGAATGAATTGGCAAAAAGAATAAATTGTCTGACCAAAAGTTAGAAAACAATTTCAATTGTTACCTCTGTATTGGAGGTTTTTTTAGAGCATATTTTACAAGAAGCATCTTTAATTATCAGGCTTTACTGACTATAAAGTACAGTATTCAAAAAATTTCCTCTAAAAAAATGTCCTGTTTTCATCTTGAAATCATAAATAATTGCACCTTTCTAAGATACATCTGAAATTATGGTGTGCAAGAAGATTAAGGACTCCTTGCATTTGCTACTGTAAGTAAACAGGTTACCTGTCACAAATATAAATCTAATTATGTACATTTTTATATATTTGAAAATGATAAACCTCAATGATTGAATTACTGCCTGTACAGTAATTATGCTTCATTCATTGTTTTTAATCAGTCTTGCACCAGTGTCATAAATTAACAGTACCTGTTTGGGAGAACGAAGGTTCTTGATCTCTTCAAAGGCCTGTTCTTATATTTGCTGTCTCTCTCCCAGCTACTCAGACACTATTCAATTCATGTAACTTTATGCAAACAGTGAAATTTTGGTATAACTTTAAGAAAATTAAAATCACTTCCAAGAACAATTTTTAAGTTATTTTAAATCTGCAGGTTGTAGAAAGTTCTTGATGCTTTCCACCTTGTCACTTGGTTGGCTTAATGCTCTTCTGGCTGGTCCGGTGGTCCAGAAACATCACTGATGGTTGGAGCAGATGACTGACTCTCTTCCAATTTTGTCTAAGATCCATGTTTTTTTTTAATGTTCTAAAATCTTTTTTTCACCTTGTCCCATTGGTCCACTTAATTTTATTCGAGCACAATAATGTTGTTGTAGACACTAATGCAATTTAGACCATCCACAACTTATCTATAAATTGTTGGATGTTTCTGGTGCTATGATTAACCCAATTGGTATCTTATATGGGTCATAATCACCAGATATTTACAAGTTGTCTCTATCACAGGCATCTGCAAATAATCCCTACAGTCAATGATGGAGAACTCTTGGTTCCCTGTCAGTCTCATTGTGTGATTTTCAAAGACCAGCATGGAAGTTTGTGGTCTACTGTTATTTGAAAAATACCCACAGATTCAAACTTGTCCTTCACCTTTGTCCATGTTGACTGTTGGTGCCTTCCATTCTATTGGTGTTACTATCAGGTCCACTGGTTCAGTGATTCAATTTTTTTGTATTTTTTACAAGTTGTTTGTTTTCCATTTATCTGGCTGCTTTAGTGCAAATGGAACTCTTCTTTAACTTCAAGTTTTAGCTACATAATACTTGAGAAATGCTTCCAGGATTCTGTCTATCCACCTTTTCTCACTAGCAGGATCATTACGTGCTGAGTTATCACTGATTAAATTAGCCATCACCCACTCTGAATGTGGCAGGTTAAATGCCTTAGTCCACAGTATTCTGAAGAGTGTCATCCAGCCCATCACATGTGTCTCAAAAATTGGAAGCTTTAAAGTTGTGCCCTGTTGGGCGATTCTTGCATCCATCCAGCACCCTTTTAGCTGGGTGGGTTTTCTCATTCTTTGACCAGGTGACTCGTCTTTGAACTGTTAGCCAATTTAATGCAAACAAATTGTTTTTTTTGTTGTTGTTGCTGTCTTTCTCTCGGGTTCCTTTTTCAAAATTGGTAGCATTCAGCTGCAGTCACTGAGCACAGTTTGCCTCTGGTATAGAGATTCCTTTCACAGTGACTGCACTTTCCTTTTGGCCAACACAGCTGTTTGCTTGTTGGTTATTTTTGCTCTTGTGACCATTTTGGGTGATACTTTCAGTTTCTGATGGGTTTTTAAGCAGGAACCTTTAGTCATTTTCCATATACCAGACCACTAAGCAGATTTCATTGCTATTTCCAGATTTATTACTGACTCCAAATTTTTTTTTTTCTTCTCTCTACCAGGAGTTTTAGTCATTTGGATTTTGTTGCTAGGCCGATTAAAAAAATAGTCGCAAAGTGTCATGCTTTCTAAATATGGTAGGGCAATCAGGAACTCGATGTAATCTTTACTGCTAAGCTGGTGTGGATGTAGAAGTTCTGCCTTTGGCCAGCTCACTGGGCTTTGGAATCCCAGCTTGCAGTCAACCCATTTGACCAATTCGGAGTATGGCTTATCAGAGGCATGTTTGCCACATAATACCAATAAGGGGATACTACAGAGAAGTACAACTTCAGTCATTCAACATAGTGGCACCAACTCTTGTCCACTTCACTCATCCATGGAACCATGAGTTGACATCATTAGGATAGTGTGTTTGAAGTAAGATAATAGTCTTTGTTGCCCAAAAAATGCAGTGTCTTTGCTAATGGACAAACAGTAGGGCAAACTAATAACATTATTACCACATAAAATAACCTTTATTCACTAAGTTGGTTGTGATCTAAAGACTGACTTCAGCCACTTACATAAAATTATATAAATATTAAGACATTCCAACATGAAACAGGACTTTTGCTATGCACACACTGTAGAATACTTTGTTTCTACAATAAAACTTATAAAATTTGATTATTACACTTTTAATATCTTTGTTGTTAATTTTTTTTTTTTATTATTTGTGTGTTTAATATATACTATAGATAGAGACAATGCCTTTGGTAAACAGCAATACCTCATTGAAATCTGCCCCGTTGTAAGCTGATTCACTATTAAGCTCTTGGCTTTGACTGACATTATAGAATTTTTAAAATAAAAATAAAAAAAATTGTAATTTGAATAAATTGGGCACACCTGCCATTTTTGTTTACATTTGCTGAGTGGTATGTTAGAGTGCTCAGAACCAATCAGCATTTTAGCTGTTTTAGCTTAGATTCAAATGTACCTACCTCTGCTGTTGTCACTCAAGAGGGTTGGTGCTTACCAGAACAATTGTCTTTGGCACTTAATACACTGCAATATCATTTATTATGTGGTTGCATATACCCTGGTTTATTCCTTAATCAATTGTCTGTGTACCAGTAGCCAAATTAAGCAATCATGTATCACTCATAGGTAAAAAAAAAATAATAATAACACTGTTAAGAACATATCTTCATATCAAGTATGTTTTAATGACCCATTAAAAGCTCTCTTCTCCAGGAATGTATCCTGAGCTTTTGACAGGGCATTGTTGTATTTGCTTACCTTTTATATTCTTAAAAGTTTATCAAAACATATTTGTACATTATGACCAGAGATACCGCCTCAGTGCAGAGCGTCTTCCATTAAATATGTTTTATAAAAAAGTTATATTTAAAAAAAAACAAGTTTTATTTGTTTAGCTGTTCATCATCTTTTCCTTCTACAATTGATACATGTAAACAGAATATTATGATATTATTGAAAGCTTATGTGCCTCTCTCTTATTGGCAAATTTATTAAATAAGTCTTTCAATATAACCTTGTGCCAGCATTATTTTTGTTCTTTTTTGGTAAGTAAGAAAAATTAATTGATAGATTGTTCCTCTGTACAGAACACATCATTCATCTACTGCTAGGAAAAACAGCATGCTTTACAGCGGTAGAGTCCATTAGTGTTCACAAACTATGAAATTAGCTGTCTTGTGATTGCAGTATTAAAAAGAAAAAAAATTTATTACTCATTCAGAGAGATAAAACACATCCTGTTCTGAGTATAGTGTTTAGAAGTGCACCCAATAAAAACATCAGTTAACTATTGTAATCTCAGTATCTGATACTTAAGAATGATAGTACTTTCTATAAAGCAATAAAAGTTTGTATTCTTCACTGACCAACAGAACCACTCTAGAATAAAATAAATAAATAAATAACTTTAGCATATTATATCTATTTTTAAGTTATTTGAGATTCAAGAATATACTTGCCAACTAAATGATAAAATTTCTCAAAGTGAAACACCTAAAGTAATAAACAAATTGATAGAAGAGGTCGGAAATTAATTGCAGCATTTTATTCTGCACACGCTTTACTGTTCTGTCGCTCTGCTGTCTTTGTGATTACAATTCTACATGATAGCAAACATTTTAAAAATTAAATTGAGTTGAAAACATTCTACTCGGCACAGACACTTTTTTTTAACATCATATCTTAACGAGTTATATTTTGTTTTACCATTAGTTATTCCAGGTAAGGTCATATTATAATTGCCTAACTATTTTTGATTTTAAAAGTTAATTTTACTTGCTCTTTGTAAAGTTTAATGATCATAGTTTATTTTTTTAAAATAACATTCCATATTACATTTTCTGAATGACTTTTTCATTGGTTATCCAACATTTATACTCGTGATTATTATTATTACTGTTGATACATTGTCTTCTAAATAAGTTGTATTTTATTTGTTAATCCAGGGAAAGTTCTGAACTGAATTCTTTTCCAAAAGATTCCCGGTACTCCAATCGTGTTGCCCAGTCACTTCCTGATGATTTAGCCGCTTCAAGGCCAATACACTATGAAGAGATTCAGTGTATAATCAACAATGAGTTTACGATCAAAGGACGACGAGAAGATCAAGAAGTCTTCATACCATTTACCTTCATACAGAAATATTTTGAGGTAAATATACTACTAAGTCCCTAAAAATGCTCAAAAATTTATCCTTTTTTTTATTTTTTAGCAAGATGATATAATGTTTGTTTTGGGATTGATGCAGTTTCTTAGATATCAGTTTAGTTTGCACATTTTTTTTCTCTTACGTGTTTGAAACCATCTCTGATTTTTTTTTTAGCTGTATGTCTCTTGAGGCCAAGGTTCTGAAAAATAGAAAGTGTAAAACTAAGTTTTGGTTCAGTAAGAAGGAAAAGGGAAAAATATTTATATGAATTCTACTTGTTACTATATATATGTGTTTTCAAAAAAATGTTTTTCTTGGAAAAGTAATCTTAACCCGGCCATGAGACCAGATTTTAACCTTGTAAAGGGTGAAAGGGTTAATTATATTTAAAGTTTTTGGTATCTGGTGAATCTATGCAGTTATGGTAAGCATCGTTTTGCAAAGGTTTTTGAAGAAATAATTAATGTTGCCTGTATTTAATGATGAGTGCATTGTTCCATGGTTATAAAAAAAAAAAACCCTTGTAATCAAATGAACTTTTAGCTAAATCATAGTTTTTAAGTTGAGTTTTATCTCTCTTATTTAAAATGTTTGTTTGTTGTTTTTTTCCTAGAAAATGTCAAATTGGAATTACTATTTAAACCTGTGTAACTCCTTTAAGTTGGATGTGTGTAGCCTTTAATTTGTCCAAAATGCTGGTTTTGTATCATAAAGTTTTGAACTAGTGTTCTAGCACTTGGTTCCTTTAGTTACTAAATTAGCTGGCTTTCTGATGGATATTTTCTGTAATTATTCTTGAATATTGCTTGCTACAGCAGCTGATGTTGTTGCCTTACACACACACACACACACACACACACACACACACATACACATACACACACATTCCGTTTGTATAAGTGTTGGACTTCCCTTTTTTAAGCATGCTGTACTCTGTGGTGTTGCTAACAGTTGGTTTGGGCTTTTCCCATCACCTTAGTAGGTGAACCAATTAATAGACCTTTCTACTGAACTCTGATGATAGCGACGGGGGAAAGATCATCGAAATGTGGATTTGTTAATTAGTTGGGTTACTACTAAGACAATGGTAAATGTGCAGACTAACCTCTGATGGGATGGGATGTGATAAAAAAAAAAAATTGTCCACAAGTAGTTATGATTTTGTTCGTTAACCCTTTTTTTTTTCTTTTGTTTCTTAAAATAAAGTGTAGCTTTGGAGGTTGGAAATGTCTCTTAGAAAAATTACATAAATGCTGCTTTGTAGAGTGTGTTATAGCGTGTTAGGATTGTCCACTTAGTGTGCTGTGTATGTGTGATGACCGGGGAAGAAGCTGGCCAGTACATGGAGGGTGTGATAACCATAGAAAAACTGTGCAAACTCGCAGTTTAATTTGAGCAAGGAAAAAAGACTTTCCATTATGCATGAATTTTAAAAAAATTTTTTTTCTTCTACTTAGCCTTTAGATTTTTAATGCCTTCATACTGCTAATCTTATCTTATCTTTGTAAGAGAGAGATTGTTTAAACCTGAAGTTGCATTTCTTATACGTTACTGAGTCATCACTGATAATCAGAAATTACCAGCCTTTAAAGAAGGCACTTTAGCATAAAATACCTTGTAGACACCCTCCTGAAGCTAGCTAGCATAAAACCAGAGCAATTTATCTGTTTGTTTTGTTTTAGAGAAAAATTAGTTTTATTTCATTTTTAGAGGCCCCTTTTTTTGTTCCAGTGCCAATGAGTATATTAGGGGATACAACGTTAAGACTCATAACGAAAGAATAACCAAAAATGAGTATGTTTATTGTACTTTGTAGTTTCTTATATACACATTAGCTGATGATAACTTCACTACCTGACCAGAACCAAAAGACATTTTGGTTAACCTTTATTTGGACTTTGCTTTGACCATTACTCAAATATGCTATGGATAGTCTTTGTTTAAGAGAATTTATTAGCATGATTTTTATAGAATTTTTTTCATTTTTTAATAATTAAATTTTTTTAAATTAGATCTGTTTTCATTTAAAATGATTAAGCAGCTTGAAGTAATAGATATTAACTTATGGTTATCAGGACAAAAAGAAAAATACTAAACTAAACCAGTGGACATATTATGAATTAGCTAAACCTACCACAAGCTTTTATTAGTGACAGATATGTGATGAGTAAAATAACCTAACAATTATAATGGAGCCATCTAGTTTAATAATTGAAGTAAACTAAGCTAATAAAACAGTATACCCAATGTGTTTGTTTTTTTAAAAATTAATAAATTTAAAAACTTTAATTTTCACATACTTGGTTAATTATTATGAAGGAAATGTCAAAGAGCAGACATCTTAATTTTGAGGAGTTGTTCACCTACTACAGCCCGGGATAATTCATGCCACCAGATTGGAGAGCCAAGAGAGTGGTACTATCTATCTCTGCGAAGTGACACTTCAACTATTTAAAAAATATATTCATGCACAAGTTATGCTGTGGTTAGGTCTATGCTAATGGGCAAGAAGTAACAAATGGTAACAGGTGTAACGACACTGGAAGCAATTAGTCTGAAAGATGCACCTGGGTGCTTCTAGTATGGTGATGATTACGAAAACTCGCTTAAAACAACTTTTAGCTCTGCGAAGAGTTCTTTTTTTTTAGATGCCAACCTTCAAATCTGTGAACTTTTATAGCTTCATGTTATTGATTTACTATCACAACAGTGAAAATGTGGTTACCAAGAATGAAAAGAGTCTTTAAAAAACTTTTAAAAATTATCAGATTACTGCCATATAAATTATGACACACGATGTAAAATGCATTATTGGGCTATGAAATGATTCTATCTTAAGTAGAAAGAAAGTGAAAGCTTTTGTTGCTTATTTTATGTTTAAATTTAGAATACAATAGCTTATTAATGAGATTTTGATGGCATTTTGTTTTTTTTGAAGGTATATGGGAAATTGGTCCATATTGATGGTTTTGACAGATTTGAATGGCAGCACAGTTACTCAGAAGTATACCCACCAAAGCAGAAATATAGTCCCAGTGGGGTTTTTATGTATTTCCAGCGCTATAATGTCGAAGTGAGAGATCGGGTGAAATGCATCAGTGCATCAGAAGGTAAGGTTTTTGTGTTCATTGGTCATTTAGCTGTGACATCCCTGTCGCACTGTCACATGCCGGTGTGTGGAAACAGGGCTGTTGCTTTTAGTTTCGTGTTTGCTTTGGGAGAGGGGAGGGGCTGACCACAGCATTTTTTTTTTTTTTTTTTTTTCTGAATTGTCAGTCTGATATTTAGAATATTTTAGTAAACACCTTGAACTGGTATTTGTTAATCTGGCCTGGCTTCTAAGCATGCAGCGCAGTAAGAGAAATGGTTGATGTGCAATCTGTCCACTGTTAATGGACTAAGTGGATAAAATGGTTGTTAGCTAGAAGCAGCAGCCTTCCTGTCGAAATAATTAATGTACAGTGTGATTTGAAAACCTTATTCAGAAAAGGGAAGTGACTAACTTGTTTACGTTTATCAAAACCCAGCCAGGCCAGCTGTGAAAACCAATTAGTATTTTACCTGAGGCAGACTTTCCTTCTCTGTGTACTCTTTAAAATGTATCCATGTACTTGAACTATGTAGTTTAAGCCTTACTATCTGCATTATTATAATCTTTGTCATTTCGTCCACTTTACATGATATGCTGAAGCATGTTTGATGCCATCTTTCTTTATGCTGTACATCATTCTTTCTTGACTGATTCTAAAAGTGAACAAAAGATAGAATGGACAACAGGTACTAGTGTTAGGGAAAGGAAAAAAATGTATACAAATGCAAAGTATTTTCTGGTGCAGATTGCATGATCAAGCTTAGTTTACGTATCCGTGATAGCAAAAATTCAGTGAACTTAAAAGATTCTCTAAATCATCTAATAGTTCTTAAAATTAAGACCTATAGAAGGAGTATATAATTGGGTAGTGAATGCTATTATAAATTTGAGATATACAAAAAAAAAAAAAATTCCACAGCTGTCTATAGGAATTATAACAGGAGATGTGATAATATCAATAAGCAGCTGAACTAAATTTCTGTCTGAATTTAATATAGACATGGTATTTACAGACGTTTCAAATTTAAAAAAAAAATTTTTTTGTTAAATTTCAAACATGTTTGAGCCAGTACTTGACTTGGATAAACTGCATTTTACACTAAATTGTTCAGGTTTTTACTTCCTTGTTGGTAGGATAGCTAATTGTGGGATTAATTAATCTAACTACGGGTAGGTAAAATTCTTTTCAAACTCTGACAGTTTTCTTACAAATAGAGATTACTCGAAACACGTGCAGCTTCACTTCTCTCCAAAATAAAATTTAAAAAAATTTTTTTTTTTTAAATTCAGCAGTTGTTAATTGCCAGATAACAACTAATAACAAATTTTATTTGTAATTTAATGCAAATAAGAAATATGTTTGTTTTTAATGTATGTGAACATAGTAATACACTTGACAAAAACGCCAATGAATTCAAAAATTATGCATGTTATCAATATACGGGTGCATCTCAAAAAATTAGAATATCGTGGAAGAGTTGAATATTTTTTGTCAGTTATTTCAGAAAGTGAAAATTGTATATATTCTAGACTCATTACATGTAAACTAAAATGTTTCAAGCATTTTTTAATTTTAATCTTGATAATTACGGTCTACAGCTCAAAATATTAGAATATTCCATTTCAAGTTTGAGTAAATCACTATTTATGCAGTATAAATACCATGAATCTCTCTCACAACCACAATCATGGGGAAGACTGCTGACTTGACAGTTGTTAAGAAGACACTCATTGATAACCTCCACAAGGAGGGTAAACCACAGAAGGTCATTGCTGAAAGGGCTGGCTCTGTATCAAAGCATATTCATGGAAAGTTGACTGGAAGGAAAAAGGTGCACAAGCAAGAAGGATGACCGCAGCCTTGAGAGGATTGTCAAGCAAAGCCGATTCAAGGACTTAGGGGAGCTTCACAAGGAGTGGACTGAGGCTGGAGTCAGTGCATCAAGAGCCACCACGCACAGACTGTCCAGGAAATGGCCTACAAGTGTCGCATTCCTAGTGTCAAGCCACTCCTGAACCAGAGACGACAACAGAAGCGTCTTACCTGGGCTAAGGAGAAAAAGAACTGGACCATTGCTCAGTGGTCCAAAGTCCTCTCTTCAGATGAAAGTAAATTTTGCATTTCATTTGGAAATCAAGACCCTGCAGTCTGGAGGAAGAGTGGAAAGGTGCAGAATCCAAGTTGCTTGAAGTCCAGTGTGAAATTTCCACAGTCAGTGATGATTTGGGCTGCCATGTCATCTGCTGGTGTTGGTTCACTGTGTTTTATCAAGTCCAAAGTCAACGCAGTCGTCTACCAGGAAATTTTAGAGCACTCCACGCTTCCGTCTGCTGACAAGCTTTATGGAGATGCTGATTTCCTTTTCAAGCAGGACTTGGCACCCGCCCACAGTGCCAAAACTACTAGTAACTGGTTTGCTGACCATGATATTACCGTGCTTGATTGGCCAGCCAACTCACCTGACCTGAACCCCATAGATTCTCTATGGGGTATTGTCAAGAGGAAGATGAGAGACACAAGACCCAACAATACAGATGAGCTGAAGGCCGCTATCAAAGCAACCTGGGCTTCCATAACATCTCAGCAGTGCCACAGGCTGATCACCTCCATGCCACGCCACATTGATGCAGTGATTCGTGCAAAAGAAGCCCCGACCAAGTATTGAGTGCATAAATGAACATTCCTTTCAGAAGTTCGACATTTCTGTATTATAAATCTTTTTTTTTATTGATCTTATGAAATATTCTAATATTTTGAGATAGTGGATTTTTGATTTTCATGAGCTGTCAGCCGTAATCATCAACATTAAAACAAAAAAGGGCTTGAAATATTTCGCTTTATGTGTAATGAATCTAGAAAATATGGAAGTTTCACTGTTTGAATTAAATTATGGAAAAAATGAACTCTTGCACGATATTCTAATTCTTTGATCTGTAGGCCGTAATTATTAAAATTTAAAAAATGCTAGAAACATTTTAGTTTACATGTAATGAGTCTAGAATATATGCAATTTTCACTTTCTGAAATAACTGACAAAAAATATTGAACTCTTCCACGATATTCTAATTTTTTGAGATGCACCTGTACTTCCAATTTAGAAAGAAAGAAAAAACTTGCTGAATTATCACTTAAATATTTTCTTTCTTTTTTTTAAATTAACGATTACTTTCAATACAAAGAACATGATTTTATGTGCCATTCATTTCTTCAAATTTTCCCACATCTGCAAGCCTTTTCCTTCCTTTTCAAAATCCCAAAGCTATGCTTATTTAAGAGACTGAGCAATTTGACACATTTTTTCATTATTTTGTGAGTATATTTTAGCTGGGATTCTGTGATTAGATACTTTTAGCTTTTTACATAACATAAATATATCCTATGCTCTGATTGCTATGTAGTTCTCTGCTGTACAAAATGGCCTGTTTTTACATTTGATATCTATCAATTCTGGGCTGAGCTGAGGCATTGTCTATGGTTAATGTTACCACATTTATTATCCCATACTTGCTTGGTGCAAGTCAAGTTGGATGTGAACATGTCAGTAAACCAGTTGTATGTTATTTTTCTGATGAAAAATATATCTTGCATTGCAATGAGGACAAGTATTATTCTGCTGTAAGATAATGCAGGACCTTGATCTCTTAGAAATGACTAAACCACAGGGTGAAGAATTTCACCATAGCTCACCCTTGTGAAACTACTCATTACTGCATCAGCTTTCTTTTTTTAGGTTGATGTTTCCCTGTCCCCCTCTTCGCAAACATGCGCAGTTACCATTGCCAAAACAGTCTCCAAAACATGAACATTAGCATAACACCATGTTTGAAAATCATTTCTTTGTAATGTAAATTTTATTACTTATTGATCAATGAATAAATAAAACTATTCCTCCACTGATGAGCAATAGTGTGAGGGGTCACAATTGTTACAAAAGCCATCCATTGATCACAATAATGTTAAATCAGAATTGGTCTCCTAGCCATTTTTCCATATTCATAGCTATTATTGTGAATTATTCTTCCACCATTTGGCTAAAATTCTTCAGTATCTGAAGCTGACATAGCAGCTGTTTGAAGTGGTTCCATAGGTGAGCATTTCAGTCATACTAGTTCTCATGGAGTGGAGCATAGTCCACTTCTTGGTCAGTCCACAACTTCATCAGTAAGGATATTACTTTTTCTGAAGGATGCCAAATATTTAGCAATGCCACATTGAATTAACCCTGTATCTTAGTTGGTAATCTCGTTTGTTTGTTTGTTTTAATGGGAAAAGAAACTACATTTTACTAAGGTTCATAATAAATGAAATGGTTTGAGAGTTTGAATACTTTGTAAATTAAAGTCTATTAACATTTAAATATTTTGGGAGTTTTTTTTTAATACTTATAGAGAGATTATTTCTGGATATCAATGTTAATTAATATTAACTATTGTAAAACTTTGATACTTAATACACACACATGCACACACACATTGTACAAGGACATTAGTTGCTGCAATGTTTCAGTAGATGCATTAACTGATTGTTTGGTTTATTTCATTAAACAGTAAGACAAAATTATTAATTGTTGAATTCCATTATCTATAATTTGTAATAAACACTAACCTTAGAATATTGCTAGTTTGATGTTGTTATCAGCACTTGCAGAAAATGTGAAATTCATAAATAATAACTAGATCTGCATTTAGAAGTTTTTTGTTGTTGGATGAATTTGGGCAAAATATTATTTCTTTATTTAGTAAAAAGAGAAAAGGTTGGAACTTATCTCTGATCCCATAGATTTCAATTCAGTTATTCAACTACTGTTTAATCAGCAGCATTCCCAATTAAAAGGGAACACAAATGTGTTTCTAACATTATAATTCTAGGTTTGTTCCCATATGGCATCATCACAAGCAGAAGTTACCTGCAGCTATTTAGTTGTTGTTCCACTGCCCTCCCAGCTGTTAACTGTTAACTTCCTATGTTAAAGGTTGACAGCATCTTGTTAAGTAAACAGTGGTTTACCACAAGTTAGATGTATCACCCACAGGCATGCCACTATAATCACTTCAGCAGGCGGACCTCATTATGGAACCACAGCTGCAAACTGATGCTTTGGCTCCACTGTTCAACAGTGAACCATGTGTTTTCTGTTGTTTTATTGATTGCAGAGCTTTGTGATTGCAGTCTTAATGCCAGTGATCAGAGATCGATCATCTCTAGCTTGTCTGTTCACTTAGCTTTCTTTTTACCCCTTGAATTTAATTACAGAAAAAAGTGAGCGATGAAATTGTTTAGTTATTGTGCATATTACCTGCTTGCTTCTCCCACCTACCACAACAGTAATCTTTCTTATGTAAATTTTCTTTTGACTCTTAAGCTTGAGAATAAAAAAATTAAGATAATTCATGAGACTTTTTTTCATTTTTTAAAAAAATATAACTATTCATATTAGAATTTTTTACAGAAAGGGTAAAAGTGCTTTATAAGAAAAAGAAAATCATGTAAAAATTCTGCTGATTTTTTTTTTCTCTGTTGTATTAAAACTAGAACTATCTGCTTTTTAAAAAAGGAAAAACTTAAATATTTTAAATTATCTTAATAAAGTCATACTTTTGTTTAGCTATTTGTAGTATTCTCAAAATGTCAATATTTGCCATTTTAAATCCAATGAGACAAAGCAAAACTCATGTGTCAAGTCTTGCTTCTTTTTTTTAGTATGGAATAATTAATTCTCTAGTGAATTAAAACATTTTCATTGGTAGGCTATCGTGGAAATTTTATTACACTCTCTGTCACTTGTACTATCTTTCAAATTTCTCTGAAACTGACTTAGTCACCTATGTGTGGCATGATAGGAGGAATTTACAGAATTCATTAGGGTAGAGGATACTGTAAATTAATCTAACCTTCAGTGTTATACAGCTTTGATTAAATTTTCATTGATTTTACAATAAACCTTATTCTTTGATAAATCTCAATAACTATCGCTGTTAGATTTACAAAGACTTGTATTATACTGATGTTCATTGAGTTGTCCACTTTTCATCATTTTGCTGTTAGGATATATCTAATTTTTATCATTAGATCATAATTAGTTTTATGGTTGTATCATCAAAAAAAAAATTGCTTGTTTGTTTTTCTTTGATTCTTAGCGCAATGACGTTATTAATTTCTTTTTAATTATCTATTATGTAAAAACTATGGAAAGATCTGGTTTTTTTCCCATGAGATCATAAGGAATAATTTATTCATGCAAGAATGATTGTTGTCCTTGTTTGTAGGTGGCAGATGGCTAATGCATAATGTGTCAGCCTTTTATGGCTGAGGGGCCGAGTTAACTCTTTGCCAGTGGCTGACGTGTTTTGTAGTAGTTTCTACTCACTTTCCTGCACCAATCTGTTGGTGTGTGCTTACTCTGGGAATGGCTTTCTCAAATAGCCGAACGCAACAATTTAAGTAGGGACTTCTGCATGGTCACTGGTCCTGAGCTTAGATAATGTTGGGGGGGGGGAGTTCGAGCATGTGGCTAAAATTTGGAATGATCTGCTCTATATGATGAGGCTGGCGTTAAAGAAGGTATGATGATGAGTGCTTGTTTTAACATAACTGGTCGTCTTCACATTGTGGTTAAGAATTCCCTTCAGTAAGAAAAAAAAAAAATTTGTTGCCTCAATAAAATAGATGATGAATTTGTTTAATTAGTACAGTCTGTTTTTTTTGTTGTTGTTGCTAAAAGCACTTGATGAGTTATCTGGATAAATTATGTCTTCTGTTCTTACAAATAGCAACATATTGATTTCTCTGCACAATGTCAAGGAAGTAAGCTCATAATCTTTTGTATTATTTGCAGAATCTGTTATTTTTTTTATTGAATGTTTTTTTAAACACACAAAACATTTCCCAAAACTAATATTGATATAGAAAATCAGAAGGCATCAAGTTCATGTGTATTAGAAATCTTGGAAGTTGTCTTTAGCTTGCTTTGTTTATATAAGTGGAAATGTATGAAATGACTTCTCATCTGCTGATGATTAAGGAAATTTTCTCACAACCTGAGGCTTTTTTTTTTTTTTTTTCAATTGCAATTGTAGCATACATCAATGTTCACTAGATATCTCTTAATGGACATCTTCATTGCTCGGCAGTTTGGCACCTTCAATAACATTGTATTGTGGAAACTACCTTATTTTTCTTAGTTAATAGTAACGAGATATGAAGTTTCATTAATATCTACATATTTGTTCTGTATATATGTGTCATTACTCTTGCAGATGTGTCAATGCTATGATTTGAAACTGCTGTTTTGGATTTATTAGTATAGTTAAAACTACATTTTTACCTATTAATTGTTTGTTTATTGATTGTAGTTTTTATTATGCACTTGTGTGAGAAACTGTATTATATCATTCAATGATCGCATGAACTTTAGAAGTCATTAAAAACTAATTTGAAAAATTTTGATTTACTTGATTACTATTAATTCTAGTTCAATCTGTCTTAGTATATTATTAAGATTGACCTGATAGTAAGATGATTCATTCATTTAGCTATGTGCAAATAGTAATATTTGTCATAGATTTATAAATACTTAGTCTTACCCTTGATTCCTAAGTTTGTATTAGAAGTCAAACTATTTTATTTTAGGACAGAAAGAGAATCTGTTTTTCCCTGAAGTATGAATTTAATTACTAGCAGCTAGAAACCATTTCAGATTCCATACATTCATGCTTTAACATCTATTTAGATGCCATAGATAATAATTACAGCAGAAATAATGCCTCAATGCACAAGCTTGGGTAGAGAATATTTATGGTGAATATTGTGTTGAAGTTGTATTAAATTCTACCATCAAGTATTTGAATTCACCAAGCACTGCTGGCCACTTGAGCTTGACCTGAACTGCAAATGCAAATTAGGTTGGCCACATGATGTGACTGGTGATCCCTATAGCACTGTGACTTGTACAAGCATATTTACAGTCAGTTTAATAGATATGGAGAAAGGCAGAGAGTTCGGGTTCACATTTAGTAGTTGCCACAGCGGCCAAGACAGTTTTGTTGGCAGGCTGCTCCGAGACATTGATCATTTGAGTTTATTAGCCATGGCAAAAGGTGAAGAAATGTTTGCTGTGATGAGAAATTGTGGCTACAAATGGGTAGTGACAGAAAGAAGAGAAAGGTGGTGAAATGGGATAGTCCATCTGTCATCAAACAACAGACTAACTGACAGATATTGAATGCAGGGTAATCCACACTCATCTATAGCCTACCTTGCAAAGAATGTTGCAACAAATGAACAATGGTAGTAGGTGACCAATACATAAACCACTGATCATAGTTACCAACATGAAAAGCTGCCTCATGTGGTATAAGCAGCACAAACATTGGACTAAGGAAGACCGACACATCCTGTGTGATCCCAGTTGTCCAGGCCTCTGGTAGTGAAGTCATAATTTGCTGGCATACTCTGGACCCCTTTAGAAGGCAGAATTAATGCCAGAGCTTGCTTCAGCTGCCCTTTTCCAATCAAGTACTCTTTGATGGAAATGGCTATTTTCCAAGATGACAATATGCTTTGATAAACATGACAAAGATTTCGGACATCTTCTATGGCTAGCACCAATCCCCAGATTTCAATCCGGTTGAGCATCTATGGGATGAACTTAAAAGGTATATTTGCTATCATGATCTGCTTAATTGAATCCATATATTGCTTTCAATATTAATGACTGAATGGGGACATATCCCTCAGGGCACATTTCAGTACCTTGCGGATTTTATGCTACATTGTGTCATGGTGGTTATTTGGGTAAAAGGTAGACAGTCATCGACTTACGGCCACGTTCCGTTCTGACTGACCAGTCGTAAGTCAAATTGGACGTAAGTTGGACCAGTATATCTATAGATTCCACATTACTGTATGCATAGTACTGTATAATAAAGATATCTTGTCCTTAAGTCATATTGTTTCTTTTCTTTCCTTTTTACCATCATTCTTTGCACATCATATAGATTTTCTATCAATTTCTTTGTAAATTATTTTAGTAAAACCTTTCGTTATCTTTTTAGATGCATGGTTGCGGTCGAACAGTCATAAGTCAACCACTCTCTGTACAGAAATTTACAAAATGTATTACCATTTTTAAAGTCTGAATGTTCTCTTTGTCATTTAATAAATTCTCAGCATAAGTTTACTTTCTACAGTTGTTCATAATATAAGAATTTCTTTTTTTGAAAAATTTCAAGTGTGGAATTTATTATGTTGAAAAAGCTTTTAGAGATTTGATTTTTATATCCATAAAACAGTATTGCACCATTTTAAAGCTAAAGTTAAATTTTAAAAATAATGTTAGTGTTAAAGTATTCCACTATATCTTGGCTCTAGACCATCAACACTGAAGTTGCTATAATACTGAGGTTTTATTGTCTTACTAAGAAAAATTCATTTGTTTAATCAGATAATTATCAACAAAATATGAAAGTTTAACTAGAAACAAATAGTGATTATATGACAAATTAATGCCAAGTTTTTTTTTTATTTTGTTGGTACTCAAATCTTCAGTTTAATTGGCTAGGTAAGTGTTTTTTTTATTTGTTAGTGTAATTTTTGAATATGGAATTCTTTTTTTTAATTACTTACAAAAATCGGGGAAAAAACAAGCTGAACAAACAAACAATTTTGATCATTTGAGTTCCTAATTAAGGTTTCTCATTTCAGAGGGCACCTGCTGCTGATCTAAGCTGATGTCTTTGATCAATACTAAGTTACTTGTGCTCGTCTACTTTTGTTGTTACCAGCTAATCTAATTCATTTTTAGTCAGTCAGTCTAGCTTCCTGTTGGGATATAGCCAATTTAGATACCTTGTGTTATTAGACTACTGGCCACTCTAGAATGCATAGGACTTTTTTGTTTTTGTTGTTTTTTTAACTGAATTATTCAAGGCAAGGAAAAGAATTTTGTCATGTAGAACTGGCGAAAACTCCCCATGTTGTGACTCATTAAGAAAGTAACTTGCCTTGCTATCTCAAAGTTATTCTTGAATCTAACTTGCACATAGTATGGCTTCAGGGTATGTGACTTTCCATTGCCCGAGTACATCAGTGCTAGGACATTACATTGCAGCTGTGTGTGTGTGTGTGTGTGTACACGTGAATACATATACTATAGTGTTTCTAACATTTTGATAAAATAGCATTACCCCCTCATTATCTTTGCCTTTGGTTAATCTATGTTTTACCACTTAGAGATCTTGCACTGAGTAAGCTCTCTAATTCACTAACATGTTACCAGGAAATGTTATACTCCACCTCTAGATCATCCAAGTAAAAATATCTAATTAAACAGTTTGTAACACCTTTCGTTAATGTTTAACGGTATTATAATCTGGACAATTAATCAGACAAACAAGATTGCCAAAGTATGGGTGGTTGTGCTACTTTTTGAAGTAAAAACACAAATATTCTAACAATTACCAGTGTCTGTCTCTTTACTGTATGATTCCTAACTTCTCCACAAACAACTTACCCATAACCTTATTTGTCCTATACTTAGTACTAGAACCAGTCTGGATGGACTATTGAAATCATCATTTTCTGTTATGTAGCATTTAATTGTTAAAAAAGAGCTTTAGCATATTATTTTGAATTTAATCTGTCTGCTGTTCATGGCATTCACTTTTGTGCAGGTGTCAATAGCCTGTTATGCTTGCTAATAATTTCAATTTAGATGAAATCTTCATTAGTTCTCCTCCATCTTTGAAAATTATTATTATATAGTTATTATTATAAGTTAGAAAAAATGTCACGGATACTGTGTGACCATAAAGTTCCTGCATTTGGTTTCTTATAATTCTCATGTTAACAGAAGTAAAATTGCATACACAGTGGGTCAAGTGGTGTGTGTGTGTGTGTGACTTATACTGTTATGTCATTGTTTTCTGTATATAAGCTTATAGAGCTATCAGAGGTGTCATCTTGTCTGCAGAGATGCCTGTGAACGTTCTTTTTTTCTCTCTCTAAGACGGGGGTCATTTTACATGCCTTCCCTCATGCTAGAGGTTTTTGTCAAAGCCCAGGGGCCTTGCATAATGTTATTCATAAATTTAAGGAGACATGTTTTGTAGCTGATGCACCATAATCAGAAAATTCCATCTTCGTTGATAAAAGTTGGTGCAGAAATTCAACAATTCATCAGAAATCAGTCCCCATAGACAATGCAGCACCCACCAGGTTGTGAAATGTACTGGCCCACTGCGACAAAACAAACTGTGGACAGGGTTAAAATTGGTTCACATCAGTTTATTTTAAAATTGACGGGTCACTTTGGTTTGACATCACAACATTCTACAAGACTCTCTGTTCGTGTACTCTTACCTTTGTTATAACATGTGCTACGATTTGAGAGTTATGCAACAACTGCAGAAGTAACTTTGTTGTCACTTAGTATGTCATGAAATATATATACCTTACATGTAATATAGCTGTGTATAATCTGTATGCTTGATTCATCAGGTCTTTTACTGTTCATCCTGTTGTTTTTTTTTTTTATCTTTAAGTTTTTCTCTTTACAATGATTAGTCAAACAACCGACTTAGAGTTGGAAGAGTGATTGATGTAGCATACGTAATAAGGTCATTTGGCATAGACGGAGGATTGATTCCTAGTGATCTATGCTGGGTATCAGTAATTTGTTGTTTACTCTTCTAAACTGGCCATATCTGTACATTTTCTTAGGTTTTCTCCAGCCATGAACCAGAAGAATTTGGAACAAGTATTGTATTTTTCTAAGTCATTCAAAATTGTCTGACCACTTATTTACCATTTTAACAAAAATGTTGAGTGGAGAATTATTCAGCATAGTGTTGTTTTCCTAGTTAAATGAAACCACCTGTTTTAGACCAGTTTTTCTGGATAAAGCCAGGGCGATTTCCAATTATTTGAATAATAATCGTAAATAGAAATAAAGTAGCAAAACAAAAAGTTGAAAGAAAAAAACAAAAACTTTTTCTATACTTTAAATACTTTGTTCCCAAAAGATGAAACCTGGTTTTACTGATCAAAGATGCTTTGTTTTAATATTAGCATTTATTAGTGAAGAGATGTATGTTTTAGTTAAGGACTTCGGTGTTCTAACCTCAAGTTGAGATAATTGAATTTATTGTCCATCATCTGGATTTAGCTACAAGCGAGTGTGTATAATTTTCTTAGCTGGCAGATCTGTGGCCTCATTTTCCTTAGCCAACTGAAGAAAGAAAAGATTAATGACTTTTTATATTGTTGAAATTCTGATACTTGGTTCCAGATTTTCGCAAGAGATCTGTGTGAAAGCACAAACTGCTAGTTTGTCTGTAATGAGCTTGCTTGATAACAGATGTTTCCTTAGAAGAGTTCTGTTATTAACATTTCTTGTTAACCAGTGAAGCTTGGTTGTCTAAGCAGTTTTTGGATAACCATGTGAATAACTTGGATTTTCACTGTTCTGCCTTCCAATTACCCATGATTGTTGGAATTTGAATAGTCTTTTCTGTGGACCTTTCTGCTGTGCGCCTTTAGTTCTAGCAAGGAGGTTCTTTCTGTGGTCGTCATAATAGCGGCATTGCAGTGACTTTCCAATTTTGTTTTATCCATGTTTAGGTGAAAAGGTCACCAGGACACTGAATCAGGTGTTTAGATTAATGAGATGGAAAAAAATAGATAGATTGATTTGATGAAATGATAGCAGCAGTTATTAATATGTTTCTGCGTTGTTGTTTTTTCATCGTACTGCCTCAGTCATTTATTTATAGGTTAAAGAAGTCATTCTTTTGCACAATTCAAGACATTTTCATGCATGTCGTGCATAACATCTTTCCTCTTTTTGTATTAGCATTTGGTTTGGTGTACGCCAAAGTAGAGCTGCTTTTGTGTAATTCAACAGAATCAACTCAAACTTTACAAAGCATTACCATTCATTTAAAGAGGTGGATAGGTTTAGCGGAAGTGGATTTAATGGAACATTGGGATCTGCAGACTTTTGATTGGCACTGGTGGTTTGTTCTAAGGATGGAAAGAAAGAAACTGGATTGCATGCTTAATTTAAGCCATTTGCTCTCTCTCTCTCTCTCGGTGCTACTTTTTCTATAAGGCGATTCCATATTACTGCTATGGTTTGCAAATGGGTTTTATTTTTGCCAAATGTTGGCATCTCTAAATACTTATGCGAGTATTGTTGCTGCTAATGTGAAGTAATAGGAGGGGCTGTGCAGGTCTGGGTTTGATTCAGAGATAACAAAAATAACTAATAATTTTATGTTTGAGTCAGTTATATCAAAACACACCAGATTACACTAATTTAACTCTTCATGTGTACCCTTGGTTTTTACCTTCCTTATATCACCCAATGCGCATTTGCATCTCAGCCTAAGCACTAGTATTTGTGTTAAACTGGCTGTATATTTAGTCAGTGCATGCACATGGAGTTTGAGCGATACAGATTCACCATTACAAATGGCTATGTCAATGAGGAAGTTGAAGGGTGCACTCCAGAACCTTCCTACCTCCCTTCTAGACTATTAAATATTAGAAGCTGATGGCAGCTGTAATTTATTGTGGCACTCTTTAAAAAAATCTGTTGAGAAATTTTCTTTCCACTGGTGCCAGATCTGCTCATATGAAGTAATTCACTGATGTCATTTCATATAAAAACGGAGTAAAGAAGGAAATTTTAGTGTATCTTATGAAATCAGACACTGCAATCTCCCAAAACAACCACAATTGTTCTGTTTTTCTTACACACATTTTCATTTTGGGAATTTCTTTTGTATATTGTTATATAATTTAGCTGGACAGATTGGATTTGTGGCAATAGAGCCACCAGGACATTCTTAGTTTTATTTGACCTCCACCTGAATAGCGTTAAACAAAAACTTGTATTAAAAGTATTGTGTTGAGCACTCAGCAAGCCTGATCAAAAAGCTTGTCACTTGTTAAAGGAATATGTACAAGAGACCCTAAATCCACTGTGGTTATTATTAAAGAAATATTCTTTCTTGTATTTTTCTCATATCAGAATCGGGTACATGGCGACTATACTGACACCGAGTAACATTAATATTTTCAACTTTTCCACTGCATCCGCACAACTCTGTTTGAACAAAGAAGAAAATTTACGGAAATTCACTGACATGAAATCAAAAACTGCTGGTAGATCTGTGGAGATCGTGTTTGCCTGTGCTTGCCGTCTTCACTAAATTAGTACCCCAAGGAAAACAAAAATCAAAGCGAAAATGTGGTACAGTGCTCATAAGTCCCAAAAGCATTTAAAGCAGCAAAAAAGAAGAAAATATTAAGATAATTTAGTTTTTCTTTTTATTATCATTTATTTCACATCTGACATTTTCAGACAACTCAATAAGCACACGGGTTATTAGTGAAAAGACGACAAACTTGTTAAAAGGTGTCTTAATTTGCTGGGTTCTCAACTTTTATGCCCAAAATATCTCCCATGTACTGACCTGAATTTCTTCAAAGGTCAACAAAGGGTAATGTTGTCTGTATGCAACATATCCAGCTAGGTATTTCTGTGATTAAAGTAACATTAGTAAATGACATTGGAATGAAATGAAAGGCTGTTTTCAGTTTAGCAGTGATGGTGTAGGGAAGTACTAAAAAATAGTGACTCTATTGAATTTAGTAGACTATATCTTGTGTAGCTACTTTCAATTAATATCACTAAGTCATAAAATACATTTTCAGCACTGGGTATGCAACATTTAAAAAAAAAAGAGTACCAGTGGTTATCAGAAATTCATACATTTAACCCTTTTAATGCGCATAGTTTATGTCTGAAATTTAATGCAGCTGAATTTTTTAAAATTTTAAACCTATTTAAATTGAGCTGCAGTACAATCTATGAACGTGAAAGCAAATATGCTTCTCTTCAGAGTATTTATTTGATGCCTGAGTAAACACTACCAAGTGTACTCTGGTTATCTGTGAGAGTCTGCACTTTACTAAAAAATAAAATATTCTTTTTCTAAAAATATTTTTGTAATGTAGTTATTGGATTATCTTAGAGATACTCATGCAAAGCATCCGAAGGCCTTCAACCAATTTCCCTTCCTTTTTTCTTTTTTTTTTGGAGAAGTAAAATAAAAAGTTCAAATTGTTGAAGTGTAAAGCAGCAGGAACTAAAGTTTCTTTCAAACTTGAGTCGTGTAATTTCTTGTTAATTTTCTCTCTCTCTCTCTCAGCTTGAAATAGATTGACCTTTTTGCAAACAATGAGGTCAGATACTGTTAAATTACCAATAGATTTAGTACTTTATGATAAGCATTGAGGTAAAAATTAATAAAAACTATTGTGAACCTATGAAAGTTGCCAGTCTGTAGATTGTATTGTCTTTTTTTAAAAAAGAAAGTTTTTTTTCCAGAAGGCAATACACCAGGTTTTTCCATGTGGATTGAAAATAATTTCCCTTTTGTTTTACTTTGAACTGGTGTTTGGAAATTCCAGTTCATCAGTGGCTTCAGGTTTGTCAATGTTCATTTAGATTGCACAAAGAACATTTAGGTGGGACGAGGTTCATTTATTTTAAAGAAGTCTGGAAAGAAAAACAATTATTAGATATCTAATTAGTAAAGCTAAAAAAAAAGTGGGTTTATTCATTCATTCATTTGTTTTTATCTAAAAACAGTAACAATCTGTGCATTTCAAACTTATTAGAGAAAACCTCCTCAGAAATCAGGGCTTTTTGTTTGTTTCATTTCTAGTCTGATCACTGAAATAGAACTGGTGGCTTTCTGTTTCTAGTAACATTATCAGTCCACTTATTTACTACGATTTCCTGAAAAGAAATCAGATGTATTTCTTATATTGTGGGTGTTTTTGCACTATGCCAGATAATTTCTCAACTAAAACTAATGGAGGGTTTTGTGTTGTAGTGGTACATAATAGATTAGCTCTCTCTGTTAAGACTTTATTTAACCTGTCCAGTTTATTACAAAAGAAAGTGGGGGGGTTCTCTCCCTAAATAAGTATTTTCTGTGTCAGAGTGTAAACACACGGTCTGTATGTGCACAGCTTTGGTCAGATGCAATAATTATACTAGAATAGAAGTGAAAAAACGACTTTTTTTTTACATTTCCAAAAATAGATACAAACTACTTTTGATTAACTAACTAACAAACTTCTTCTGTTAATTGTTTTGTTATTTTTTTTTAAAAAAAAAAGAAATTTTGTCACAAGTCACCAGTGTAGTGGGAGATTTAAAAAAGTACACTTGCATCAAAAAGAACTACAACCACTCGGAGCTTATCTGGCATTTCTTTACTTGAACTGAGAATTGTGATGGTGATAAATTGGATTGAGATGTAATTTGGATGGGACATAACCCAAGTCTGCAGTCACCAACAGTGTATCTGACTGTAATACCAACACGGCAGTAACTTTGTTACACAAATGAGGTTTGTGTTATATATTTTCAGATCATTTAGTTAATAGATTTTGGTGGTAAGCACTTGAGAAAGGCAAGAATCCTAATTTGTTTACAGTCTTTCTTGAGGTAGATACAAGAAATACAAATTTGATGTTCGTTTTGATTATTTTTGTGTCAGTTATATTGCTTTGAATTCTCTTCATGGATAGCAAGGGCATAGTAGATTAAGCTTATTATACGAGGTCTGTTCTAAAAAAGACTGGACTTTTGTCATACAAAATTTATTGCCAGAATTACAGCATTATACACGTTTATCCCCTTCAAAGTACTCTCCCCCTGGTTTCAACGCACCGCTCCCATTGTTTCTGCCACTGTTGGAATGCTCCTTGGAACTCGTTTTCTGAGATGGCTCGTAACTGTCTCAGCGAATTCTGTTTAATCTCGTCTACACTTTGGAAACGACGTCCTTTTATGGTGGTTTTCAGCTTGGGAAAAAGGAAAAAGTCTGCTGGGGCCAAGTCTGGAGAGTACAGACAGTGGGGAAGGATGACCATTTCTTTGGAGGCCAAAAACTGGCAGACAAGCAGAGACTAGTTACTAGGCGCGTTGTCATGGTGCAACACCCAGCTCTTGTTTTGCCACAACTTGGGCCTTTTCCGGCGCACATCTTCCCTCAAACGATTTAAAACTTCTACGTAGAACTCCTTGTTCACAGTCTGATCTTGTGGCACGAATTCATAATGGGCCACTCCTCGACAGTCAAAAAACACAATCAACATCGACTTCAAATTTGATCGGCTCATGCGCACTTTTTTCAGTCGGGTCGACATTTTCCCAACCCACTGCGACGATTGTGCCTTGGTTTCCACATCGTAGCCATAAACCCAAGTTTCATCTCCTGTGATGATAGTTTTCATGAAGTTTGCGTTGCTTCTTGAACGATCAAGCAACTCTTGTCTGATGATCACCCAGTTCTCTTTCTGGTCGTAGGTCAACAGATGTGGCACGAGTTTTGCAGAGACGCAATGCATGTCAAGTTTTTCGGTCAAAACTTCGTGGCACGACCCAATGCTGATATCGACTACCTCAGCAACCTCTCGCACAGTCAAACGACGATTTGCACAAATCACAGAACGAACAGCATCAATGTTTTCATTGTTTGTTGACTTCAAAGGTCGTCCTGATCTTGAATTTTCCTCAATCAATGTTCTGCCCGATTTAAACCGCTTAAACCACTCGTGACATTGTGATCGGCTCACGCAGTCCTCCTCAAAGGCCTGATGGAGCAAAGCCCATGTTTCAGTAAAAGTTTTGCCGATCTTAAAGCAAAATTTCACACACACACGTTGTTCCATAAGATCTTTCATCTTCACTTCGCAGAGGGGTTGACAGCACGTGTTACTTTCAAAGCTCTAGACGGGTAACTGATCAGAATAGCAAGATGCCCCAGGCGACATTATGTCACGGAAGGTTGTTGCTACACGACACAACTTGTCGGAGCTCGATCGTTGCAGTGGTTCGTGAGCTATAACAAAAGTCCGGTCTTTATTTTTTTAACAGACCTCGTACTAGAGTAGAAATTTTATTTATTGACTAATAGTCATAATGGTCTTTTGCTTTGTTTTTTTTTTAATTTTATAAATTATTGCAAAGGAAGGTGTCATTATATCTACAAGATTCTTTTCCTTGTCTAAAATTTAAAAGAAAACTAAAAATAACTGGGAGTTATTAGCGAGAGGGGGATGTAGGCTGTCATCAGTTGATTCTCAAAGGCTAAGGTTCAGAATGTTATGGATAATTACTTGCAGTACATGAAAATGTTTCTGTTTATATTTTTGTTATATTTAGCCAGTGAACATTCCAATCTATAACTTGGTATAAAAGGTTAACATTGAATCTCGCAGTATAGGTTTATCTGTAAGAGAATTTATCTCAGATATGCAGTCTTTCTAGAACGAAAATGAGCAGCAACAAAAAAAATGTGCATGTCTGTTAAGCATTCTCTCTTTTCTCCTTCAAATGGCTGCCACCTTTTTCCAATTTTCTTTTAAGATCTTTACTAGCACAATCTTTGTCCAATTTTCTCTGAGATGGAATCACACATTTATAGAATTCATTGATGGTTAATTTGTAGTGTGAATTTTTTTTTCCAAGGATAATCTGACTGGAGATTGCAAGCCGTCATGATGTTGTTCTAATAATATCCTGTTATGTGGTTTACAAATCCACCCAGGAATATTCTTTGTTTTGCATGTTGCACAAATGAATCAAATGCATCTAGATTAAAATGTCGAGTTTATCAGAGTTGGAGGAATATATTTAATTTTTGCTATAGAATGCCCTTTTTTTTTTAAAACAAAAGTTTTTCATAATTTAGAAGTTTCTAAGTGAAAAGTTGTACTTAAAATAAATTACCAAGCACGGGAATGTTTTTGTTGTTAGTTTTATGTTTATAAGATTGTTTCCCTTTCATTAGTAAAAAAATTGCACTATACAGGGTGTTTCAAAGAGATGTATACACACTTTTGTATGCTACCATACAAAGGCATTTTGTCTCAATATGAAGACATTTTATTTGAAAGCTCACATGATAATACCATGCAATGCATCAGGATACTCCTGGCATCACGTGTTTTCAGTGCATGGCAAAAATGTACAGGCATTTTTGGATAAATGGGATGATGAAGATCAATCAAATACCCATCACACACTCCAGCTTCTCTTCTATCACCATCAGATTTTTCTTCCTGTGGAGTATTGAAGTATAAGGTGTATGCTGCAAAACCAGTTACCATTCACAAACTCCAGCAGAATTGTTGATTGTTGTTAGATGCTGCAAAATCTGCAGGATGCGGGTGGTGGACATTTTGAACATCTGCTGGAGTGCATTGTTTTAGGTGTCTGATGTATAGACCACTAAAAAGTGTGTGTAAAACAAGATACAATAGAACATTTTCTTTTTTTCTACAAATGGATTCTCAAATTTTCAGATATGATTGTGAATCAGGTAAGCAAAATTTGAAGTCAACCTTCAACAAATGGTGATAGACTAGATAAATTATTTCATTATAATGCTTAAAACTGTAGGAGTAAATACTATTATATATATTGACAAGTTGGTAGCTTGTGAAAATGGAAAATTGTACTGCCTTATTTATTTAAACAATCACTCTGAATTGTTTTCCACCTGATGATCTCTCATTAAAATTTGTCTGAAATAAAGGGGATTTCATTTGAAGAGTTACCTTAAATTATTATCCATCCCTCAAAATAGCTTATGCAACTAATGGTTCACCCCACCTCTGCTGCTGCTACTGTTCATTAGAAGAATGCCTTTTTCAATCAAACAAATGTTTCTTTTCTTAATTGTGCAGCTTTTACTGCAAAGTAACTTTATATTCAGAAAAACAGTTTTGTAACCTGCTTAATAGTTTGCAATATACTACTTTAGTAGCTCTCTGCTGCTACAGTTTATTTTCTGTGGGACTATAACTCAGTGATCCTCGAGTTTGATTCTTTTCTATGTGAGAACAATCTATCTGTTCTCTCTCGTGCGCACACGCACATTTATTGCTCTCAACATACTGACTCTACAGACAAAAACATGAATTTTACGTGGCACCTTTTTTCCCCACACTATTCAATGCTTCATTTTTCAGAACGGATAATGAAACCTGCAATGCATCATCATAATGAAATATATCTCAAGTTTTATGGTTAACTGACTTCAACTGCTTTAACAAATGATTTGTTCCCTATTCGACATATATGATAACAAGACCATTGAACATTTTCTGAAATAAGTGTAAAGATGTACGTAATGAGGAGGAACCAATCCATGCAGTTTTACTGAATCTTAAATCTCACTAGCAACCTTTGTTTTCATAGTCTAATCTGTTTTGTTTGTGCAGGGGTCAGTGAGTTAAAATTAGCTTGTGATTATGACTGATTTTAACAAGTCAGTATTTAAAAAATAAAAATCTTTCTCTGTTTGATAAATGTCATATTTTCAGAAGTGATTTGAAATAGTGTATAAACTGAATTTGAATTGATTTACATAGTTTTTAATAAATTTTGAAAGACCACCTGAAATAAGTACTTTTATGTGTATAGAAATGGCTCGTGTCCCAATTTGCTGGCCAACTGACATCTGACAGCAGCTTCCAAATTACTATCATTTAGTGCCAACTGCATTTAGTCTTTACATTCATGGAGTTAAAAAAAAACAAAGACTGGCTAATGTAACAGAAGATTTATTTGGATAATAATGAATCCAGTAAAGCTAACAAATAATGTAGCAGCAGCTAATGATTAGATCAGAACCACCATTTGTGTCTATCATCGAGAAAACTCAAATGATGAGGTTATGTATGTCTTCTACAGACATCGGACGTGGGGAAAATGAATATCACTGGAAGAATGAACAAAGTTTTCCAAAAAAATGTTGTCTTTGGTTTTTATAGTTCTTTTGTTGTTAGAAACTATTTTCAAATAACTTTCATAATATACCATGTATGGAATCTGGAGTTTTATAGTAAAAAGGAAAGAACAAATTACATTACTGTTCAGGTATGTTTTTCAATCTTTTACCTCAAATAATTGTCCTTGTGATTATTTAAATAGATATCCACAAATACAGTGCATCAGAAAGTACGGCAAAAATGCTAGCAGCATCAAAATAGCAAGAATGGAGTGGAGGCAGGTGATATTACCAAAAGTCTTCAGATTTATCCACTAAGTTGGTCTTAGAAATATTTGAAAATAAAAATAAGTTCCAGTTGAGAACTTCTAGTCAATGTGCAGATCTTTGCTTGAGATTCCTTCAGTAAACAACACAACATTTGGAGTAATTTCTCTACAAAGTTTTAATGATTGTTCTGTGAAGTATTTCTGAGGGTTAGATCATCTAGTTCATCTGGCTTCTGTTTGTTCTCTCTTGTGCAGGTGTGCCAATTTCTACACAGTGGGGTCCTCAGGGTTATCATTACCCAATACAAATTGCTCAGTTTGGCCTAAGTCACTACAGCAAGTTTCTGGCTGAGGAAGAGCCAGATGTAATCATTCTTGAAGATGGAGAGGAGGGAGATATAACAGACTGGAAAATTCCCACATCAAGATCTCGTGCCAAGGTGTTCGAAGATCCAGAAGTTGGCAAAGTTGTTGAATTCAGCACAGGAAGTAAGTTTTTTTTTGTCTTTAAAACAAGAAATAACTTGAAAGTAGGGGGTTAACTCCATCACCTCACTAGAAGTAACAGTATGTTCATTGGTTCTCTTACTACTACTAAAATGATGTAAAGTTCTGGACTAACCTACTTACTGTAATTAACACTCCACCAGTGACTTTGTTCATATCAAAAAATCAATAATATACAGCCTTGATTTTTTTCCTTGTCAGTTAGATTGGATGGTAGTTGCCTGTGGGTTTTTGCCAGGAAAAAAACAAAAATTAAGAAAGTCACTCAAGGTTGTGAGAAAATAATTTGAATTGTCACCAGATGGCTTTAAACTTCATAAATATGTAGTCCAGATTCAGTAAGGAAAGGAAACATACAAAGTAGTAGTGCGCTAGATTGGCTGGCCAGAAGCAACACATGCATACACAAACTAAGTTCTTGAGACTTTCTCAGTGTTGATAATATTCAAACCTGAATAAACACCATAACTTCCTATATTTTATTCCTGTGTAAAAGATTATAATAGACTCTACATAAGGTAAAGATGATGGTCAAATATTTAACAGTAAAATAATTTTACTTTAGTCGTCTTCAAGTACGTAATGAACCTAATATACCCACATGTAAATGAGGCAGCATAAGTTAGCGTGTGGTTATTTTGTAGATTTTTATATGAAATTCTTCCGTTTGAAATTCTTTCAGCTTTAAGAAAATAACTTATTGCATTTAAACTTATATAGCCAAGGTAGTTTATACACAATCATTAGGAATGTTAATATGTACATACATTTTTTTTATTATTATTCAAGTGAAATTACCATTAGGCAAAATGTGATATTGATGAAGTTATTTACTTTGCAAAAATTGCAATTGGTAAAGATACGACTTATAAAGTCATTTTGAAAACATCTGAGTGAGAGAGAAAAACGTTTTAGACACTATGAAGAATATCTACACTGTTGTTTTCTGTCTGCCTAAATAATGACTTTAACTCTGTTTACATATAGTAAGTTTGCCTTGATTTATGTTACAGAATCTTTGGACACCCCTGGAATAACACTAGAAATTGAAGAAGACAAAGTGTTTATATTGTCATTGGATTTTAAGTTTTTAAATAATGGCAGCTTTACAGTATCACTGAAAGACAAAAAGAAACAAACATTTCACATTCATTATGTGTTTAGTTACACCTTGATTGCTGTAGCTGGACAGGACATCTTTTATGGGTTGGGAGATGATATTCCTCAATCATGGAGGCACATTACACGAAATATAGCTATCGATTTTCAAAAAGGCATGGGTCTAAAGTATTCCAATGTTAAAAAAGTAAAACTTCGGAATATTATTGCCAAGATCTCGGCTATCAGTTTACGAGGTCAAGGGATGATTGATAATCTAACGGTATCATCATCTGCTCATCTTGATCAGTTTTATGATGCTGCCAATTGGCTGGTCAATCACCAGGATGACAAGGGAGGCTGGCCAACCATGGTGACCAGACGATTGATTCCAGATATCTTGGAGCTGTCTCCAGGCTGGTACTCAGCCATGGGTCAAGGTCAGGCAATGTCCCTTCTTGTGAGGGCTTATTTTAAGAGCAAAAATACAATGTACCTCAATGCAGCTGAAAAGGCTTTGCACATTTTTGAAATAAATAGTGCAGAGGGTGGTGTAGTCACCAAGTATGCAGAGACTTACAAGTGGTATGAGGAGTACCCAACCCAACCAAGCAGTTTTGTACTTAATGGCTTTATTTATTCACTGATAGGTTTATATGATGTGAAGGAAGTTGCATCTGGTTCCAATAGAGAGCAGGCTGAAAAACTTTTCAGAGAAGGAATGCATTCCCTCAGAAACATGTTACTTTTGTTTGATAATGGGTCAGGTACATTTTACGATCTTAGACATTTGACTCTAGGTATAGCACCAAACAGAGCTCGCTGGGATTACCACACAACACACATCAATCAAATTCTTCTCTTGTCAACCATTGACAGGGATTCACTCTTCAAAACAACAGCTGACAGATGGATATCTTACATGAAAGGCAAAAGGGCACCACACAACTGATTGTCTTTTTTTGAAATACTTCTACTTTAATTCCAAGTTGTTATTTGTTTTCTCTCTCTTCACTGTTTACAAAAAAAGTAAATAATGTGAGAAAGTCCTTGAAAATGTCTTGTTTGTGATCTCATGAAATTATTTTTCAGAATATTCTAATATGTTTAGAGGCCCAACTGGATTTTGTGCGCGCGTCAGTAGTAATATTGCAAAGGATTCAGGTGTCTCTCTGTCTCTGTATCTCTGTGGGGGGTAGATTTTTTTTTTGGTTCTTAAGAATAATCTGAACCGTTAGAATTCTAATTGAAGTCGGTGTTGAAGAGCTGTTTTATCTGGAATTAATAACGAAAGTGATCAAACAATTAATCAGTATAATCATTATTGATCTACCTTTTTTTGTTTTTTGGCATTGAGTTTAAAAATACCCACCTGTCGTTAGTTACCTGATTTTCTCCCTAATTGTTTGATTAATCTTTGAATGGACTATCAAAACCGAGCAGAACATGTTTCTCTCTTCCTGCTAACCTTTCTTCCTGACAGGTACTGCTGATCTCTTGGAAAGTTAGCAGACATTGAGATCTCAGTAAATAGTTAATTTTTCTCTTTAATTTATCATCCATCAACAGTAGAAAGTAAAGATGTTTTTTTTTTTAATAATGAAAATGCATTTTACTATAAATATGAATTTAATTAAGCAGTTAGTAAATGATTGACTATAAGTTAAGCACCACCAGATTTTCCATAAACAAATTTCCTGCATAACTACTAGTTGATTTAAAATTCATTTCTGATTAAACATGCCCCAATATAAAATATTTTGGAAAAGCAATAGAAGACTAAATTATCACTTGCATATTTTCTAATATTAATGTCAGTGTCTTGATTGTGGAGTTGAGCTCTGTGGCATCCAGGCCACTCACAAACAACCAACTATTTCTGCGGATAAATTTTTAATATTGACTTTTCACACACGCACGGAATTTTTCAAATCGTCATTTAACTTTTGTGAACCACATGCATGTGTGAGCAATATCACCTTTTAAAAAGGAAGAAATACTACTGGGGGTGTCGAAAAATAGATAATATATGCAAGCAAATAATTGGTTTGTATTAATTTCATGTGCATGATGATAGGTTTCGTGGCTACTTCTACTCTTTCTGTCTTGTATTTCTGGTAATCTTCATTCACAATAATAAATCTATCTTTTTGAAACAGACTGTAAGAAAGTGATAAACTGTCCAGTTACCTTTCAGTGGTTCGTTAAACAAAACTATTGGGATGAAGGTGTAGATTGCTTTTTTGTTTTGTTTTAATAACCGCGAAACATTCACGGGAAGATAGATAAATATATTGAGCTACAGTTAAACTTCAAGGACTTGGATGTGGTGCTCAAAAGATTTATTTTTGAAAAAAGTGCACTACGACCAGAAAAATATTCAGGACCATTACAAGACCTGTAGTGTTGTTGGTTATTGTTTTTCTCTCTCTCTCTCTTGCACATGGTTGTGAAAACATTTTGATTTGCTGGTCTCTTCAGTGAGATCAAAGGAAAACAATCTGTATTTCTAATCTGAGCAGGTGCTCATTGTAAATACTGTATATGTCTATATTGAGGAAGGCCTCTAGCATGCAGAAACTGCTTGTCATGATTTTCAAGTAATCTGTTAAAATTATTGTGGATTTTTTTTTTCTAAGCCTACAGGTAAGCAGGTGTGCATCTATTGTTTTGTTATTCCCTTTGGGTTGATACCTGAAATGTCAGATCTTCATGCTGTAGCATGTTTGTAAATTGTTTTCAACAGACACAGACCTTGATATTCTTAGTTTTCCCTTCTGACTGATTTATCCTGAATCAGACTTGAAACTCACTGTCACTCATTTGCAAATTCATAAAAATGTTTCATTGTTGTTGGTTTTTTTTACTAGTTAAATTTCCTTTTTAACTCGACCTTGGCAATCCTAGATGGACCAAAACAAATATGATAACTTTCACAACTATGTGAAACAATGAAGTGATGACTGATTTATTTTTTGTTAATACTTTTCTTTTGCATATGTAATGATATTTGTATATAACTATTTCTTATGGAGAAAACTGCTTACAGTTTTACGATCATTAATTAACCAGACTGTTGATTGGATTAAAGGGTTATTTGAGGATTCAAAACAAAAAAATAATCCTGGATATTTTCTTTGTCTGCAAGTTTAAAAGTTACATATATAGCCATATTTAAGTCTTATTAAACATTTCCAGTGGATGTTTTTTAATTACTGTAAATTACAGTGACTTGAGATGTATATGATTGATTGCCTTTGAGCGATATCTGAACATTTTGGAAAAAGAGAGATTTATTTAATTTTATGAAAACACAGAAATGTCAGTTTGTTTTGATTTTACTTTTAGCTCTCCCCCCCCCCCACCCCACATTTCTGGTGATGTGAGAGGGACTTGTACTATTTCAACGTTAGTAGACTGTTTAGACATACTCTACCAAGTCACTACTTTTGTGACTGTTGCTCTCAGAAAATTTAAATCAGGTATAAAGATTTTGTTTCTAGCTGTAGAAGAAAGAGAGGAGAATTCTCTCAGATCTGTTTCCAGCTACTATTATGGGTTTTTCTTTTAGTCATCTTTAACTCTTCACGCATTAAAGCGGCCAAAGGGGGCACAAGTAATCTATGATATGAAATGAAAAAATCGAATTTTCATTTCATAATATTTATGAAGTCTGTAGACAACTTTAAATATTTTCAAGCTTTGGAATTTTGCATCATTTGAATAGTTAGGTTATAAGAATATCTGAAATTATTTATATTTTACCTTTTATTAATTAAAATTCTATTGGTGTTTTTTCCCCTAACCCTGTCTCAATGCTTGTTGTTCGTGCTGTTTTCTAGCTGTCAGCTGAGTTTAGTGGTTGGAGAAAGTTTGCAGGTAAGCATATCCTGATAGGAGTATCCACTTTAATCTTGATGAATAGAAAAAAATTATGAAATTTCAAATTCTTTTTTCTGTAATAGTGAGCTAGGTGGAAGTGTTGATTCATGATGAAAGTGTAATACAGTGTTTTAATGGAGTAGCAAACTTTTGACAGAATGCAGTTACTGCAAGCTGGAGAACTGAACTGCTTGTGGCACCAATGGTTGCTGATATACAGCATTTTACCATGGTTGGTTGCATGAAAAGAAAAGAAGAAGCTGAGAAACTTAGTTAAGTAGAGTAGGAGGTTGAACCTTCATTGGAAAAATAACCGCAGCCAGTGTTGTGTGGGTCATTCTCTCTCTCTCTCTGCTGACAGATTGGTTGGTTTCCAGGGTTCTACAACTATATGATCATCTTTTAGTTCTGTACTAATAATTAGATTACCTTCAAGAAAAAGGTGAAAAAATATTGCCCAAAAAATTCCTATATCATGAATTCTGGCTTGTTAAAGATAATAGATTTTAGAAGTACAAGTAGCAGATTTGAAGTGACAATGTTAGAAATTATTAAAGAGATGTTCAGAAATGTTAATGTGCATTACTGCTTTAACACAGACAGCCCTGTCCTAACAAACTTGGTGAACCAAATGTCTAATAATAATGTACAAAAAAAACGGAGCACTAAATAATAAGAATTTAACTAAAACATGAAAGTAAGTTGCATGCAAAGGTAATTAAGTAAGTGTTGGGAAAGAAGACCGCCCCCCCCCCACCAGCAAAACTGTATTCATTACTACTGCTACAACCCTTTAATTGTCATCTGAGCAGCCAAACCCAAGAACCAGGTTTACCCATAGGGAAGCTATTATACAAAAACATGCTTTGTACATTAGCTTTTATTAACAAACGTACTGCTTGCCAGTATTTTTTAAATGCCAGGTTGCCACGTTACTGTTATGTGGCTGCTAAAATGAAACCTGTAGGTGGTCTTTGTAGTTCATTTCTCCAATGCTTTCCTCATCAAAACATCTGAGTTATTGCTACTGACTTTCACTTTAACAAAATTTCCTCTGTTGTTTTTCTCAAATCAATACAGAGGAACATTTTTATAGTAATCATAAAGTTTCAAAGGATAAAAGCAAAAAGATGATGATTTTTGTATTAGCTGTTTGGTAAATTCAGGAGCAGATCTGGATCTTAATATATGTGTTTAGAAAAATCACATGTATAGCGTAAACATCTTAGCACTGGGGGAACAACATTATAGTGATGTTAGTTCTATCCAGAATCTTAAGTATGCCACTTTTCCCAATAACTGATTAATCAGGCATTTTGATTTCAGTTGAAGTGAAAACCTTGTATAAATTCTCTCCACATTGGTAAGTTGTTCTTATGATGTCTTATTTAACTTCATTATATTTAAGAAAGTTTAATTTGGTGCATGTAAACAAATAGGCACTGCTGATCCAGGCATTTGGGTCGGTCTTTGGTGCTGAGAAGTTCTCTTTGTTTGTTTTAACATTTCTATTTGAACGGTGCAGACAGCGCTACGTGTACTGACCTGACATCTCCATCACGCAGACTTGTTTGCACTATGTGGGGGTGGCTATAAGCAATACATTTGGTAAGTCAAATTTGATTGCCACAGGAATAAATTGTATAGTTTTAAATATTTAGTCTCATCCAGAATAGATTTTGTTTATATACTTTAAGATGCATTTGCGATACTTTACTTTTTCTACATTATCAAGTCCTTGATCTTCCATGAACAAACAATGTAAAGATTTCAAAATCACTTCTTTTGATGACAGCATATAAATATTCATTTTAATTCAAGATTTGAGAGACAAGGTCCATTCCATTTGTGCATCTATAGTATTTAAAGGGGGGAAAAAACGTTTTTCTTTCTAATAATAGTTTATTTTCACAATTATTAATGTGAGACTAAATGTACATGTGCAAATTAATTGTATTTAAAAGACACCAAACGTGTTACATTGTATGAATGTACTGTACATTAGTCCTAGACTCATTCAGGATCACAATGTGTATAGATCATTTTGTCTTTGACATCAGTATATAAAATGCTAAGTCAAAAGTGAAAGTTCTAGTTAGAAATGAATATGAGATAAAAAGAACTTTTTTTTTTTTTGAATATTTAGATCCAGTCAGTCTCGAGAATTCTTATGTGGAGTGTAATTTGTTATATGTACAGGCTTTCTTACCATATATGTATTGATTGAGTGGAGAAGAACTCTCTGGAAATCCCACCACCCCAAAAAAACACCTCAATTCATTGAGTTTTGACCATTTTATGAAAATGAGCCAGTTTCTCATGGAATTTGCTTTATCCTGTTTAAATTCAGGAAATGGAATCCATCTGAGTAATACTTTGTCAACAAAACTGCAAGAAGGAAGATAAATTTAAATCAAATGCTGCTATAAATGGACTCCTTTAGCAGAAATGTACTTTTGGCAACAGGTTAGTGGAATTTCATTTTTCTGACTTGCTTAGGAATAAATGGAGAAACCTGTCAAAATTTTGAAAACACCAAATAGCTGAAGGAGCTTAAGCATTTCAACCAACAAGCTAATTTCACCAATCAGATGGTCTCATAATTGGACATATATCTAAAAAAACAAAGAAGAATTAGCATTATTTCAAAGAAAAGTACGAACAAAAAATCTCAAGAGTAGAGGTGTATGAGATGAGGAAAGCTTGGACTCAACAGCTCCATCTGATCAAGTTATAAACATTTTGTAATCAATACATCTATTTAAACCTTTTTTCAATTCCATTAGTAAACTATAAAATACATGCAACACACTGCTGTTTCTCTCTTTGATTATAGAACTAAAATTATTATATCTTCCTTTTGCTATAAAGATGATCTAAAATTGTTTTTAACCACAGATAGTAAAAACTGCAACTTAGAGCAGACTACTGAAACTTTAAATTTCCACCATGAAGCATGGAAAGGAAATGTTACACTGCACATTACTGATTTAATAAATGAATAACTTTTTTTATTTAGGTAATTGGTGATAACCATATATTAATTATGTTACAGGAGAATTACAAACATTTACTAGTTCCTCCGAGTGATATTACTTTTTAACTTAAAATTAAAGTTTTTACATAACACCAAAGTAAGCAAGTCCAATCAGATTCAAAACAATTGAAGAAAATTTTTATGCCATTCTTAACAGAGCGGCCCTGCAATTTGTTTTATGCTTACCTTACAAAATAAAATAACCCGGTCTCAGCAAAGTTTTATTCAGAACCGACTGCTGCTAATTCAGGTGTCTTAACGTTAAAAAACAGGCAATTTACCTTTTTACAGTAGACCATGTGTTGAGATGGAAATATTTGTTGATGATATCAGAATTCTGTGCTATGCTTAAAATATTACATTGATTTGGATTTGTACAATTTGTTGGTAGAAGTGGCTATACTTAGTAGGTAGACTAGTCATTTAAAATATATATATATATATATATATATGACCCTAAAGATATAAAATTGTTAAAGACACTATCTTGCGTTTCATTCCACCAGTTAGTTACAGCGGCCTGACCTCATTCCAAATTTTCAGTGCTGTTTTGGTTTTGAGTAAAAACAAGATATGCTGTAAATGTTTGGGTGCACTTTTGAATGTTAAGAAGTTATGCAGATTACAACTTTATTCTTTTAAACTATAATATATATTGCTTATGGATAGTGTGTACAAAATTACAGTATGTTTTAATAACCAGTTTTCTGATGTAAATATGTTCAGAAGGAAAAAACAGCAGATTCATGGTGATGCTCCAGAGAAATATTTATCAAAAAACTTTCTCATTAGAGATATTCTTTTAACATTATTATGGACTATGTACTAGTGAAACTGCGTTATTCATTGCCTGTGGCACATGTTATGGTGCTAATGAAAGAAATGATAATGCATTTTGAACAGTTTACTTCCATGTGTACTACACAATTAGTTTTTAATAGACCTTTTTATTGTCCACATAGATGAAGGTCATGGCAAACTTTCTACTCTTCAATCATTTACCTAATAGATATGAATTGGTAAAAAAATGTCACCCTAATACCAGTAGCATATTAAGACAATTACTATCAGAGTTTATTCTAGTTGGTCTCAAATAACAATAGAACCTATGTATTTCTCTTTAAACATTAAAATTAGATTTCATACTTTAGGGAATGGCTGCTTCTGATTAAAATGAAAACATCCTAATTTAATATAAATTTATACTCTTTCAAAGATGGAGCAAACAATGCGTGTGCCATATTGTTTTGTTTTTCAAATGTCGAAGATTAAATATGCATTGTAGTTTTAATCATCAAGTAATTATACAGATATGTGAAAACTGAGTTAAGAATGCAATAAGGTAACAAGAGCCTTGATTACTGCTGCTGCTCATATTTTAATAAGACAAGATATGAAGTAAAAGTGTGTGTGTTTAGTTGCTAATGTAAATTTAAACTTGCAGAATAATTATTTTCTTAGAAAAATGGCAAAACATCACTGATAGCATGTGTAAATAAAAAATTGACAGTCTAGTAATTTTTAAAAGCAGTTTCTTCTGAACTAAGGCACGGTATGGAATGAGGAAAGAGGATCTACATTTGCAGTAAGTTAAATTTGTTTATTTTAACAATGTAAATGTTGTTAAAGCGTCATGTTTTTGCTTGAGAATTCCTTTAAATCTTTTGCATAGTAAGTTAGAAGTTGAGCCAAACAAAACAAAAATTATGATTTTTACCTAATACAAGTTTAACATTTCAATCATTTTTAAATTCATCAAAACTAAAGCATCACTGGTCTCCTGCCTTAGTTTAATAACTTTTCTTGCTCAGGTGTAAACATAATAACTGATTGTTGTATTTAAAACAACCACAAACAGGGTTGCAGGTAGATAACCAAGTGTTTTTTTTTTTAATATGTATTAACTTTTTACTATACAGACATGGTAATTAAATGAATTTTAGTTTCATTTCCAATCTGACATTTCATTTCATTTATTTTTTTAAAAATTTCCATAGATTTGTGTTATCCCCTTCAATTACCCAGAACAACTGGTGTGAAAAGTGTATTTAATTTTTGGTGATGGTTCATGTTGTGTTTTTGTACTTCCTCACAGGTTGCAGCATACTTTTTTTTCGTTTTGGTTAGATTCTGTGGTTGTACTGGCAAAATACCAAAGCAGAAAACAACTAAATGAACTTTGTTGTAATTAGAATATATACATATCTTCAAGAAAAAAAGTATGTCTACCCATGTGCATGTTTCCTAACTTTCATGCACTTTTTTTTTTTTAAACTGTGACCACTTTTTCTGCCCTCAACAACCATTCTGCCTGTGTTGTGGTTGTGATCATCAGCTACTGTGTCATGTTTTCAGTGAAAACAAATCCTGGTGGAGTTTTATCCACAGTTGTCTGGGTTGTACATAGGTATTGAATATAAACAATGGAGATGTAAATGATTTTGTGACTGGGTAATTATTGTTCTACAAGTCATACAGGTATACTGGGAAATAAATCTATTTCTTCCACTGATAAGTGATTGTTTTGTTATTTCATTCTAGGAACATCAGACACTGCGCCTATGAGTTAGAAATTTGCAACAGCACATTTTAATAGGAAGGGTGGAACAGGTATTCATGGTCTCAATACTGTTCTGATAAGATAACAGGTGGACAGAAATGTGTGTTAAAATGAAAACACCAGGATTATCATCATGTCAACAAGTTTAAAGAAAGTCTTCGAACATTGTCCCAAGCTTCTAGTAGGAATCACCAATGACATTAAAGAGATGGTAAGAATGATACTAGACTTTCAGCGCACCATAACTCCCAAATCAATAAGATAGATGATTTTTTTTTTTTTTCAATAATAAGCTATCTTTTAATTCACCATAGGCAATGTAATAATAGAAAAAAACAACAACAAAATATTCCCACTATCTTTTAAAGTTTCACCCTCCCCTAGAAAATGGCTGAAGGTAGGTTGGAGATGTTTGTCAGGTATAGAAGTCAAGATGGTGTATTAGGTGAGCGTTGTCTGGCAACCTCATTAACAAATATCAAATTCCGGTGTGGGGTTTTCCTTTTGAAGAAAAGCTACCTCCCCAAAACTTGTATGCCTAAGATTTAATGACTTACAGGTAGGTATTGAGTTTAAGCAGGGGACAGAATGCTGGAAAGTGATATACAACACATTTGATAGCCTATTACCTTAATTATTGAAATTTTCAGAGTTCAATATTTTTTGTCAGTTATTTCAGAAAGTGAAAATTGTATATATTCTAGACTCATTACATGTAAACTAAAATGTTTCAAGCATTTTTTAATTTTAATCTTGATAATTACGGTCTACAGCTCAAAATATTAGAATATTCCATTTCGAGTTTGAGTAAATCACTATTTATGCAGTATAAATGTCATGAATCTCTCACACAACCACAATCATGGGGAAGACTGCTGACTTGACAGTTGTCCAGAAGACACTCATTGACACCCTTCACAAGGAGGGTAAGCCACAGAAGGTCATTGCTGAAAGGGCTGGCCGTTCGCAGAGTGCTGTATATTCATGGAAAGGTGCACAAGCAAGAAGGATGACCGCATTGTCAAGCAAAGTCGATTCAAGAACTTGGAGGAGCTTCACAAGGAGTGGACTGAGGCTGGAGTCAGTGCATCAAGAGCCACCATGCATAGACTGTCCAGGAAATGGCCTACAAGTGTCGCATTCCTAGTGTCAAGCCACTCCTGAACCAGAGACAACATCAGAAGCGTCTTACCTGGGCTAAGGAGAAAAAGAACTGGACCGTTGCTCAGTGGTCCAAAGTCCTCTCTTCAGATGAAAGTAAATTTTGCATTTCATTTGGAAATCAAGGTCCTACAGTCTGGAGGAAGAGCGGAAAGGTGCAGAATCCAAGTTGCTTGAAGTCCAGTATGAAGTTTCCAGTCGGTGATGATTTGGGCTGCCATGTCATCTGCTGGTGTTGGTCCACTGTTTTATCAAGTCCAAAGTCAACGCAGCTGTCTACCAGGAGATTTTAGAGCACGACAAGCTTTATGGAGATGCTGATTTCCTTTTCCAGCAGGACTTGGCACCTGCCCACAGTGTCAAAACTACTAGTAACTGGTTTGCTGACCATGATATTACTGTGCTTGATTGGCCAGCCAACTCACCTGACCTGAACCCCATAGAGAATCTATGGGGTATTGTCGAGAGGAAGATGAGACACACCAGACCCAACAATACAGACGAGCTGAAGGCCGCTATCAAAGCAACCTGGGCTTCCATAACACCTCAGCAGTGCCACAAGCTGATCGCCTCCATGCCACGCTGCATTGATTCATGCAAAAGGAGCCCCGACAAGTATTGAATGCATAAATGAACATACTTTTTAAAAGTTCGACATTTCTATATTATAAATCCTTATGAAATATTCTAATATTTAGAGCTGTAGGCCGTAATCAACATTAAAACAAAAAAGGCTTGAAATATTTAACTTTGTGTGTAATGAATCTAGAATACAGTCATACCTGCCTTACGTCGTTAACTAAGTCGAATAAACCCCTATAACATCGGCATGTAGGAATACAATAAGTTGTTTGATCGTTCAACATTTTTCCATTTTAATTGATACTAATGTAAAGAAAAAACAAAAACTTACCTGATAAGCCAGAAGAGATTAGAGGAAAAGGATGAGACTGCTGCAGAGCCTCAGCTGTCAACGTAGAGGATTCAAGTTCTTCCTGTTGATTTTCGATGCGCTGCAAAAACTGGTCAAGAGTGCCCTGAATACTCTTGCTCTTCTTTTCATGTAGGATGATTCTATAAGGAACAGTAGCATCATGAACTGCCCCCATAATTTTTACGGATCCATTTGCTCGAAAATTACAAGCCAAAGCCCTGCTGCATTCAGCTGATGGTGAAGTGTGGGCTTCTTGTAGATTTCGTATCCCTTCCAAAAGTCACGGAGTGTGACGTCATCCAGTTCCATTGCAGCTACAACCTGCCTAAGCGTACACCTAAGGTAGTAGCATTTGAAGATGGCAATGATCCCCTGGTCCATCGGCTGCAAGAGGAGAGAGAGGAGGTGGGGGGGGGGGTAAACGATGGTGATGTTCGGATGAAAATCAACAAGGTTTTGCGGGTGGCCAGGAGGATCTTGAACGGGATGCCCTTTTCCTTACAATACTTCTGCACTGCTGGTACAAAGTGGTTGAAGAACCAATCTTCAAAAATGGCAAATCACTTAAGCCTTTGGGTTTGCCATCCATACAACTGGGAGAGAGGCCTCGAGGATTCTGGGACATGATACACCGGCAGCATCTTTAACTTAGAGCCGCCTGGGCAATTGCCTCCCAACAGAAGGGTCAAACGGTCTTTTGCGACCTTGAAGCCTGGCATAGCCTTCTCCTCCTCGGCTATGAATGAACGATCTGGCATTCTCTTCCAGAAGTGACCAGTCTCATCCACGTCGAATATCTGTTCCGGAAGAAATCCGTTCTCAATAACCTTCGTCAAAGTCGCTGGGAATTCCGATGCACTTTCGCCTTGGATCTTGACATTGTGAAGACTGTGTCGCTGCTTAAACCACATAAACCATCCTGAACTTCCCTTGAATTCTGCGTCTTTCCCGTCGGGAAACTTCATCTTGAGGTCTTTAAACATAGACAATGCTTTCTCCTGAATCAACAGCTGGCTTATGGGAATACGCTGACGAGAATGATGTTCCATTTCCTCATAGATCTTGCCTCTTTTCTCGTTGATGATGGTGTTCTTCATCGCTGGAACATCATCTTTGACGTGGGCTAAAATCCGTGCCTTATCATCATGAACGATCGTTGAAACAGTCATCCGATTCAAGCTAAAAGCACGACCTATGGTGGCAACCTTTTCACCATTTTCATGGCGTTTTATCATAGCCAGCTTATCTTCTGATGATGTAGGACTAGCAGTAGGAACTTTCTTCGGAGCCATGGGGTACAAATAAAGCCACAAATTCAACGTAAACGAGATGCTGCAAAAAGCACGTGCACAAGCACAAGTTTGAATCAGCTGACAAGAACTACAGCGCTGCCACACGGCGAACGCTGGAACTATAGGAACCGAACATCATGTAAATTAATAAGTATACTGTACACAATATTTAAATAATTTTACATATTTTAACATTTATTTTTATTGGTTTTTAATATGTTCGCTGACTGACGTTAGTTGAAATGGCGTAAAACGAGGTATGACTGTATATGAAAGTTTCACTGTTTGAATTAAATTACGGAAAAAAATGAATTCTTCCATGATATTCTAATTTTTTGAGATGCACCTGTATATATGTAGTAGTAGTATTTTTTTTGTCTGCCTGCCTCACAGGGTAGCTTAGCTGTGGACAGACAGTACATTCTTTACAGGTACCTTGAGCATGTTAGGATGATTAAGGTGGATGCTACTGTCTAGGAAAATGTTATTAGCCCTCCTCTTCAAGGTGATTCTGCCATCAAATATTTAGCTAGTTTAGGCTATTGCCTTGGATGAATATCAAAATCATTTAATCTTCACAATGCACCAACAGGTCTTCTGGTTGTGACAGCTGATGTCAAGATTTTCTTGCAGTGGTGCAAAAAATCTTTGTTGGACATCAAATTGAGAAACTAACACCTCTGTTGTTCTCCTCTACAAAAAGGATACCAAGTGGTGTGATCATGCATTATTTTGCTGATGGAGATTAAACTTGTTCTATTTCTGGCAGTATTATCATCAACAGACAGGTCCAGTAAGTCTGTGTCAACCCTAACAGCTGCAATGAAAAGGTGTCTGATGGCATGCTACTAGCTTTTTTTTTTTTTTTCCTTGAACTCTGTAATCTTAAGCATCTAGCACCCTACAAATATCTTAGTGTAGAGCTCAAAATCAATTGTTTTGATTTCTTGGTTTATGGCTCTGTTTTCTCCCTGAAATACTTTCTTACCACTCCAAAGGTATGGTAAGAGACTGCTTGTGTTGATAGAAACTTAGTGGATCCATGTGGCTCGAGTCTTCTTAGCCCTCTAGACCAAAAGTTTGGTACATGCACCATGAGATAGTTTACCATTTTGAATCTTGGTTATCTGCCAGTGATATAATTGTATAAATTGACAACTAAACGCTGAGTTAGAAGTCTCTTCATGTTCAAATAGGAAGGCACATTGCCATGACATCTCATTTGCGTGGCTTTTCCCATTGCAGCACCAGTAATGAACCTGTATGGTTTTTCATCTCAGCAAATCTTCCAATGAGGTTCTCTATCAAGAAAATTATGCCCCTGATTTACTATGATATATTTCTTTAGAAGAGCCACTGAACATAATTGTTTTCCACTTCAACTGATGCCATCTGTCTAAGTAGCAAAGCAAAAAGCTCGATTGTGCTGAACTGCTCTTTTATGTTCTAATGGAACATGCCATTGCTGAATGCAGTCAGACATGTAAATTTAGGTCCCAATGTTGTTTTTCTTTCTTGGATTTGACTGACAGTTTTTCTCAAACCTCTATAGCATAGCAGATTTCACAGCTATATTGTTATCTTAATGGCAGACTGTTTCACCACTTCATTGAAAGCATAACAGGACGATGCCTATATCCAGTTTTCCCTGTTGATGTTCATAGTTGAACAGGCATCTTGGCTCACAGAGTGGCCCTCTCCTAACACCACCACCCTTGTTAGCAAGCATGAAATGAAAGTCACTAACAGCTCTAGTCCAGCTCAACTGAATATGAATCTTGGTCAGTAAGTTTGAAGCTCAAAAGCCACTACAGAAAACAACTCCACTGAGCTACCTGTACAAAATGAATATTTAAAAAAATTATTTATAGTATAGTACTTATAAATCATCACCATCATTTTCTAACTATAAAGAGACAATCGTTTCTGCCTGCTTGATTTAAGCATTTTAAGAATTCAATTCCCATCCATAGAATTACTTATAATATTTGTTGTTTGCTGATGGAATGGAAATCTCTTCTCTTCCACAAAGTCAGGTTCTAGGTGTACTTGCATCCCATCACACAGCTATAGCCAACAACAACAAAGACAATTCAAGGCCTGAAATGCTACTTAATAGTAATCCTAAAATAGGTGAAATTTCACCACTGACTAGGTGTATAAAAAAGAAACAAAATATTTTCTTTACATGGCAAAGCATTCCATAAACCATCTATCTAATCCATTAATAAGAGTTACAGACTGAAGTTTTTTCTGCAGCAGCTTTAAAGACATTACATAATCAAAGAACCATATAAGCAAATACAAATTTATTTTGAAAACACATTCTGAATCATGTCTACAAAATTGGATTCTGGATGCTCAAAGATTTTTTTTCATGGTTTATTATTTAAAGGAGAGATAAAAAAAAATAATAATATATTGATATTTAAACTGAATAATAATTAATTACGATATTGGACTTTGCTAGCAAATTATAAACTAAGCATTATAAATTTTTTGCTGTTTTATTTAATAAAAAGGAATTGATTCAATCAGAAGTTAAAATCAAAACAATTCTCAGTTATAAATCTACATTAATTTCAATAGATCTTTTAATGAAAATATAAAAAGTTAATTATTTTCTGGAATATGTAGTAAATTAAACTTACCGAAAAAGAAAATCCATCACTAACATCAAAGGTGTAGTTTTCTAGCCAACAGTAATATGTAAACAATTGATTTGATTTTATTTGTGAAACAGTCTCTTCTCACACACCAGGCCAGCTCATTCACAAACAATGAAAGCTTTTATGGCTACTCTGTAATGTTGTACAACACTCCCTTTCAGAGTCACAAGAATACTTGCAGTCATTGGTTGGTTAGCCTGCAAAAATTTTTGAAATGGAATAATAACAAAATAATTATGCATAACTATATTTTAAGTCTCTTGCAAAACAAAGATGTATCTATTACCGGCAAAAGCTGCAAAGTAAACAAGAAAAATTACATTTGTCAAAGTGTTACTGCAATAATTTAGGATCATTACAAAAAAGCCAAATCAGGTAGAGAATTTTTAAGTATTTTGTCTGTGCATTATTACTAAATTCATTGCACAAAATGATACATGCTTTAGGTTGCAAAAGAAAAAAAAAATTTTTTCAAAAAATGCCCAATTTCAGAAACATCAGTGATGAAATAAGACTACTTTTAGGTATCTAAATGCTGATGCACCATGAAAGTCAATTGGAAGCTAAAAGAGTAAAGATCAATCAAATGTCCCCTGAAGAGTAGAGAAACTTTGGAACAGAGACTGGGGTTAATCTCTAATGCTGTGTTAGCATTTGATTAATGGCTACAAATCAGTGTCAGTCTTGTGTGTATCACAGAAAAGGTCTGCCTGCATTCAGATTATTAAGTAAGTTTGATTTATGTATGTACAGTTTGTTTTTTTTCAAATTGACACTATTATTCACTTAAAATATAAATTGGAAAATGATATTTATGAAAAGATGAGTTGCTATTCCAGATAGAGATTTAACTTTGCCACATAAAATAACAGCAAAGTTTTTATTAATCAGGGTAGATACCTACAAACTACAGTAAGCATACTAGTACAAACACATACCAGTCAAACAAAGGTATGAATATTGCTACAAACTGTCATTCTATAATTTTGCTCCCATTTATTAGTTGAATGAAAATGATTTGCATAACCGTTGCACGATTTCCCTATGCTGCTAGATAAAAGAAATGTTTCTTCTAAATTTTGTACACTTAACAACTAACTAATGTGCTTACCTACATTTTATCAGTCAGGAAATCTCAAGTCACCTTTTATTAATTAATAAAATGAATCTGATAGAATCGCCATTGTTTTTCCTGACAATTTTTATCAAAAAATTTTAGTGCATAATAAAAACATGCAAAACTTAACATTCCTCTCTTAATGTACTAAATATTCTCCGACTGCACTAGTTACTTGTTATGATGCCAATATGAAATGTTATTAAAAAATCCATACCAATTATTCAAAACTTTGATCTTTAAGAAAGTATTTTTATTTTTTTGTTTTTTAATCATTATTGTAGTACAAAGTGATTATCTTTATTAATAGTCAAAAAATCAATGCATTTTTTTTCTTCAAGACTAACAGTTATTCTGGTTTTCATTTGACTAAGTATTGTTAGGGTCAAGTGGTTGTTTTAGAGGCTTACGTCATATCCTGCTGGTGGGATCCAGGTAAAAACAGCTGCCTTCTTTGAACCAGATTCTATGGTACTCTGAAAAATAAGCAACAGAAGTTATTAAATGACTGGGGAAAAAAGAGAGGTCATGTGAAAATAAATTACATAAATGCTGAAAATTTCCTAATAAAACAATCTTGTCAATGCACTTTGGATGTTTTATATTGGTGTAAAAAAAAAATTTGTTTAAGCATTTTAAGGAATTCATTTGAAAAAATGCCATCAATGTATGTGTCAATCAAACCTACAATGTGTAATATTTCATTTTCAATATAATAAAGGATGTTTGGAGAGTTTTAGAAAAAGAGAAATATTTTAAAGCTGGGGTTTGTGAAGATAGACAAATAAATAAATAAAGCAAACATTACCAAAAAAAAAAAAAAAACCTGATAGTGTACAAAAGTTTTTTGTTGTTGTTGTTGTTTAATGAAAGGAAAATGTTGATATCCTAAAAAACAAAAAAAATATTTGTCGTGGAGAAACATTTGTGATAAACTTTATGAGACAAGCATCAGTCATGTGCGTCACAGATGATGACAACCATCTCAATGTCCATCAGGGCAGAACATAAACATGATTAATAAAAGCTTTTAAAATTCTTCATTAAGTAATGCAGTAAAGCCAAAGCCAGTTATATCAATCATTAAAGTGCGAGTAGAACAAAATGTCCATAAAAATCTGTTGTAATACCAAACCATGTCACAATAAATAATGCTAAACAAACATTTGCTGAAAACTAAACCTTATTAACTCAGGAGATATTCATAGTTCATTTTCCAAGATTTATGTAATGGCCATGTCTTGGTGTAGTCTTTCTTTTATGCCAGATGGTGTAATTGTTCCAGAAATTTCTGGTGATACAATTCAGTGTCTAGGGAAAATAATTAAAATTATTATTCAAATACAATATTCTTTTCAGCAGACAAAAATTTGTTTTAATTCTGACTAATAATGGCTACACTATTTAATCTGTTGTGCAAAAATAATTTTGATACAGATTTCATTGTTTCCTAAATTCATAAATAACTACATGAGGTGCAAAACACATTCAGATGGAGTATATACTCTAAGACGACCATTAAAATGATTTATACTGTACTCCCACTTCCCAATACGTAAGTAAATGTCAAGAATCACCACAACATTGGCCAGACTTTATTATAAAAATTAAAGCAACACAGAAAAAAAGTATAATGCTATAAAAAAAAAAAAAAACACAGAGCAAGGACAGCCATGTGGCCAAAATAAATAATATTTATAGCAAAAAACAACTACTGTCTGTACCACAATCATTTCACTTATCGCTTTCTCACACACAAGTTAAAATGAGAAGCTTGATCTTGTCCAGATATCTAAGAAATCTACCTGAGAATTTAGTTTGCAATGTACAAAGGAATAATAATTTATAAATAATAAACAACGAGCAAATTTTACATTTATTTAAGTCTAGGCCGATGTACTAGCAAAAGATCAAATAGTTTGTCCTTTTAGTTTATTGCAAATAATTAGAGCTACATATAAAAGGCCAAAAACAAAATCAACATTAGGCTAGAATTACAAATTGATGAATAAAAGCATCTTGGCATGATAAGTATTCTTCATGACATCAAAGGTAGCTTGGCAACTCTTGGTATGCTTGAAATGAAAGTCTAGTGCTTCTAATTGAACAGTGTCACACAGCTAAGGCTGTCAGCACTAACAGTCATGGGTTTTAGGAGAAAAAGAAGGTAGCCATGTACAGTAGTTCTAAAGGTCATATTCACCATGGTGGGTAAGCTGCTGGGGCAACTAACTACTGTGATTCCTCCTAGCTCTTTTAAATAAACCAGCTTCCTAGTGTGGATTTCCTTTCAGATGCTTTGATTTCATCATCTCTCACTGATAGAAAAAAACAACTTTGTGGTGTTTTCTATTAGGTTAGCTAAAGTTTGACAGCATTACACATATTTGTGCTGCTTTGGTTTCTGTTTTCATAGACCCATTCACCCACGTTCCAGGAGAATTCCATTGCTGAGTACAAATTTATATGGATATTCAGAGAATGCCAGCAAAATGAAGATTTTGGGGTGAGAGTAGAAAAGAGAACAGTTGCTGCAGTTTTGGATTTTAAATAATGATCATCCTCCTCTACAACAAGGAAATTTGTAGCATTAATATTTGTTCACTACAAAGTGTTGAGCAACAACGTTGTATTCAGACACTTGAATTACTGTATATATCTAGTTAATATATGAATTCTACAATCAGCAAATTAGAAACAAATCATTTTAGTAAACAATCAAAGTCATTTAAACATAAAACTATACTATAAAGAAATACACTGAATGCTGGAAAATTGCATCTATATGATATGTATCAAGTACATACATAAATAGTTGTATCTTTGTCAGAGACAGAAGACATTACAGGACATCCTGATAAGTGAGAGCTACTTTCCATATTATTAACTATATGTTCAGTGTGAACAATGCAGCAGGTAGTCCAGTGGTTAACTACTGTACTGCTAAGATCGAGGAGCCAAGTTTGAATTGTAGTTAGTATCAGTTCAGTTTGGCATACCTTCCTAAATGGTTTCTTCTTTACCAGCCACTTCCTACATCTGGAAAATTAAGAGTTCTAATAAGGACTTTTGTTAAGCTGGCCAAAATCAAAGTGCAGTGGGCACTTTTGGGTTCATCGTGGTTTCTGGTCTGGTATCCCCCAATCATTTCCTTGTTTTTGCACGTTCTGGTAGACAGGTGACACAACTGTCATGATCAGTGTTTTCAGTCTAAGTCTTGTTATTCTCAACACTCATATTATCATTGGAAGCAAGGTGTATAGAATCCAAAACAAGATTTTGTCCACCAATAATTAAGCATTCCCACAAAGCAATGCTTCTAGTGTCAAATAGAAAACTTGCTAGAGTTGACAATACAGATAATAGAGACATTGCCTGGCCAAATACAATTAGATTACCTCCTCAGTATTGGGGTAAACCACTTCTAACTGCCTAAATAACAACTTCAGTATGCCACGGCATAGATTCCACAAGACATCCTATGATATTGGAAACCATTCATCCATAGACACCAGCACAGTTGGTCCAAAGAAGATGCTATCAGTCAGAGCTGATGCATTTTTCAAGATAATTCGTGTGCATAGTGGTTTTTAGACTTGCAGATTATTTATTTTTGTCAGCATCATCATTTATACAACTTTCATCAACATTGCAGCACCACAAAGTGGTGGTGAATAGTCTGAATTATACTACATGGTGACTTGCTTGGCATCTTGAGAATCATGTCGTCTAATAGTGTATTGAAGCAGTCTCCAGGCAAGTTGATTTTAGTAAATAAGAGAGTAGCAACCAGGGTGTTGGCCATAAACCCTGTGTGGGTTTTATTCACCATGCTGAAGACATTTATTCACTGCACAGTTTTTTTTTCATGGGTGGAGAAAGAAGAAGAAAATGTCTGTTCCTGGTAACATTGGTCATTCTGCCAAAAAGTTTTGTTTATATGTATTTTTTTTCCAAACTGTTCAATTGTTTTAGATATAACAGAATAATCTTATCAGTTAATTAAACAAACTAACATAAAAATGTTCTTTTGACAATGACATCATACATTTGTTTATTTATAAATATCAGTATTTCAAGTAATTTTCCTATCAGTCATATCCTATTTATTCTGAAGAATTGAGGAAATTAAAAAAAAACTATCATCTAATCTCTAAGGAACAACAACAACAAAAAAATTGTCAATGCTAAAAATTTAACAAATGTATATTATACACATTGAAATTATAAACTTATGATGATACTTGTTTGTTTGTTTTTGGCAAGAGAATCTTTGGTTTTCAAAGCACACTGCTAAGCCAACATGCTAAATTAATCCAAACCATTTCCTTTCACTGTCATAGTTTTTACAGCTTGAGTTAAGCTCACTAAAGTAATTGACCAAAACAATGTTATCTTGATGACTTGTGATTGACAAACAATAAGCTGTTAATTAGACAAAGGAATCCATATTACAAGTATCAGTAGCAAAACTGGTACATGTAAACACTACACTTGTGTGGTTAGCACGAGAGGAACTTTAGCTTCAGTCTTATGGGAGATAGATCAATAAAATCAACAATGGCAGAAACCACTTGAAAAATAGAATTGGGACAAATTAACATCCCCATTGGGACACTTTTCTGGGGAAAAAAATTGGGACATTTCCAAGAAAACTGGAAACACTTGACAGGTTTGTGTATTGTGCAAAAAAGAAAAGAAAACAATACACATGCAAGTTTTTGCCATGGTAATCAATTTATGCAACAACTATAAATAAAGTGAAGACCACATGGTGTTTAAACTACCAGCTTGAAATGTTTTAATCTTTTTAAAAAATTTTTTTAATTCTAATTTTTGATGAGTAATTTTTTTGTACAGATGTCTACAATGCACACAACCCTAGTGGAGACGTATAGTACCGTGAATGTTTGCTAGGAAATGCTGCCAATTCTACTCCAGAGTTTGGCTCTTCTGAATTCAAAAGGCTAAAATCCTTACTAGAGCTGTTCATTTTTAGATGTGAAAAGCAAGCAGATGCTTGGTGGAAACTTTTCCTTATGGCTGGCTGGGGAAGAAGAGCAAGAACAAACTGTGTATCAGGAAGGTTTGCTAAACCAAACTGCTACCATGGGAGGCAAAAATAGGGCCTCAACCTTAGCATTCCAGTACTATGATACACTTTTGAGCAATGTAATAGCCCAAGAGTTAGATACTATACTACTCAGGTCCAGAGCCCAAGTTGGAATGCTTGTCAGAAATTATCCTGTTTGGCATATCTCTCTAGTATGGTTTTTTTTCTGAATCTACCCAAGCTGGGCAGCAAAGTTTCTCCCATATTTAAATTGAAAAGTTTTAGTAGAGATTTCTCTATTGAGCTAGTTTTTCCAATACAAATTAAGACACTGTGGAAGAGCACTTGACCTATTGTCTTCTAGTTTCTCATTGGAAGGAGGTTTATCTCCAGCAATGGAGAAATGCTCCTTAGATATGAAGAATAATACACTTTTAACTGAAATGGGATTAAATATAAGAAAATTAGAATATTTTAAACTAGAACAATTTGTCTGCTAAATGGCGGTTCGAGAACATGAAGACAATTATTAAATCAGAAATAAAAAGTCAACTGTGTAGCAGTAGGTAATGAAAAGATATAACCTTGTAGACTTTAAAGAAAGAGATGAAAGGGGGTTGTTATTAAATAGTTTCTGAAATTACATAAAAAAGGGAAATTACCTTTATAGGTTCTATACTGAATCCTTTAGCAGTAAGTTGCTGAGTATTTTCAAAAATGAATTCACCACCCTATAAAAGAAAAGAAAAGTGTGTTTTTTTTTGGAAACTTTTAGCATTATAATATCTAATTGTATGATACTACATGTTTTCAGTGTAAAAGATTTCAAAAATAGATTAATAAGAAAAAATAAATACAATATCAACTAATGCAACTGATCAACCAAGTAAAAAGATTTCTTAACAGGTTAGAGGGGCTATTTTTCTCTGCAAAAAAAACAAAAAATTTAATCTACGGTATGCTATTAGAGTTAATTTACATGTTAAGGTTTCAGTGATAAAAGACATTGAAAACACCACTTTCGGGTTATCTTACATGCACCAATTTAAGTTTTTATGAGCTTGAGGAAGTGACACTTTCAGAAATGCATGTAAAGTGCTTTTTGTCATTTGATCGCAGTGCGCGTTGTTATTATTACCTGCCATTATTTCCTGATCAAACCTGCCATGCTGGAGTTACTACATCCCACTTGTTTCAGAGTTAAAAAATGTTCGACAGCTTTACTTTAGAAATTCTTATTTGCCTAAGGACCACAAAAAAAAAACCTGTAAAAGCTGTGTAAGTGTTGTATATTTCTATCAATGTTTGAAAAGGTTTATTCCCGAGCCAGATTGCATAGTAATTTACAAAGATCTGGTTTAATATTCTGTACGAAATGAATAAAAAATTTGGCTTTTCTGCTGTAGAAAACAGAATTACACTTTTGGGAAATTTTCCTTAGAAGATCAAATGCTTAGGAAAATAGTTAAAACTGAAAGAAAAAAAAAAATGAATGAATGAATAAGTTTTAAAATTGTTTAATGCCTGCATTTCAGTTTTTTTAGTCAATTTCTATTAAAAAATTTTTAAAATTAAATCTATCTCGTATGAATTCTTGCATATTTTACTAATACAATTTCTGCTCAAAATGTTTCATTGAAGATCAATATTTACGAATCTTTAATTTTCATGTAGCTCAGAAACTAATTTGGTCGATCAAACTGTAGGATGCCATGCTTGTGGGTTTTCTATTAAATGTTTCTGTTCAGGTTAAACCACTTTCAGTGGATAGAAAGCAGAATATCTGCCTAATGGGTAAGGAAATAGTGAAAATCTATTTATAGCAGCAGCTGAGAGGAAACCATGAGATGATAAAGGAACTAGCTAGAAAATAGATGAAGGAAAACTTTTACAATGCAGAAAAATTGTAGGGAGCCAATGGGTACTGTATGAAGCAAACCATACTGAAAAGAACATCAAGAAAATGATATGTACTCTTTAAAAATGTATAACAAACTTATAAAGGCAAATTTTGTACTACTGAGTCAAAAGTAAATTTTCTTTTCCATCATACTAAGGGATAGGCACCATAAATACACAAAAGATGTCAGAAATAAATTAACAGTCGGTGTAGATGTAGGCATTGCTAGATCTGACTAAAACATCTGGTGTCAAGAATTCAGTACTTTCAAAATTAGCCTAAACAGGAAATCTACTTAAACTGATTTTTTTCCAAAAATATTGCATACCTATATTTTTAAAAAGGTCAAAAAAAGATTGAAATATATCACAAATATGCTAAATAAAATGTACATATTTATTTCTGGACTTAAATTCTAATTGTTTTTGCTCAAAGACTTATTTATATCCTTGGTTTACTTATATCTACTGCTGACAGACAGTATGAGATATTACCACCTTCTTCCCAGGTGAATCCAATTGGCAAAACAGTCAGTCAAAAAAAAAAAAAAAATTTGTACAGATTGCTGCAAGTCTAGATTTACCATGGAACCTATCAGGAAATTTTATTTGATTAATCGTGAGAATAAATGATGAAAACAAAAAACAAAACAAACAAACTTACAGGTGCTTTTAGAAGAGTTATGGCTTAGTAGCTACAAAATCAGCACAGAATTTGAATCCAGTGGTTAGTATTCCAACTGGCTTCTCATTCATGTAAAAATATGAAAGCAGAAAGATGGCTTTACTCGTTCACAAGGCTATGCGCGCTGTGTTGGTTACACTATAGTCATCTGGAAGATACCAGATCTCATCCTGACTTTAGATAAAAAGTAATTGAGTTGTTCATCAGAAACAAAGCACCCGTCCTTGAACGCTAATAAGTGCTTCCTCTCATTATAGTGAGCACCCTACAGGAAAAACAGTCTGTGAGAGTCCCCCCCCCCAACAACACACACCCTCACACGTAAAACACCTTTGCAAGGTTTCTAAAGATACACGGGAGGTTACTGCTGTATCTCTTCTTTTATTTTAGCCATCTATGCACGTGTTTTGTTTTTTACTAAAATCACTGCAATTCATTTTCTTTGTTCTTTTTTTTTAAATTATGGGTTTCTTTTACCTTACCACCCTTTATTTTTGTTTCTTAAATAAATAAATCCCAGAGTAAAAAAATATGATATCTACTTGAAGAAATACTTCAGAATGAATAGATTAATTTCTTGTTTTTAATAATGTAAAAAAGAAAAAATACATAAAAAATGCAGAACATCATCCAGAGTGTGCAGTCCAGGCTTGGTGCTCTCATCTTGGCAGTCTGCACCAGAATAATTGGAGAATGTGAGTGATTTTAGTTATTCTGAGCAATAAACAAACTGGAATTCATAGTCAAAGATAATGAAGATTGTGTGAGGATCTAATTGAGATTTATGGAATTCTAAAAGTCACAGCTGATTCTATTTCAGACTCCCAGATTCACAAGGAGTTTTCATCCATAAATGTTTGCTGCTGTTATTCTTAGTAAAGTAGTGAATATGTGGAATAGTCCAATTAGAGCTGTTTTTCAATGTAACAATCAAATATACATTAAAATGCATTGGATATATGATTTAAAGGAACAGTAAATTGTAAGAAAAAATAAATATACATATTTAAAAACACTAAAAAAAAAAAGAAAGTTCTTTTGCTTTAACAGATATTTATTCCAAGCAGTACCTAAACTTTTCCCCTACACAGAAAAGAGAGACAAAAGTAGAATTTGAACAGGTAGTGATTAAAGAGTAAAACAAATTATGTAAGATTGTTTTGGTAAATCAGATTACATCATGTATCACAAATATTTATTTACAACATTTCTTCCATCCTTCTATAGTAGCAGTGATAAAACAAAATTAAAATTCCTATAAATTTTTTTAACAGTGCTCTTTAAATGAAATTATATTTACAAAACACTGAAAACATGGGTTGTTACAAATTTTAAAATCCCTAATTTTATTCTGACCAATATATTTAACCTAACTCAGCAGTAGTTTGTTATCATAATTTCTAATTAGTAGATTTGCTTTTATTTTTATCCAGTGAATCACCAACACATCCAGCACTACTATTGTATAACTTTATTTTTTGTTACATTTATTTATTACTGGCAATTTTAATCAGTGCATATACACACATACCATCATTATTTCAATCAACAAAACATTGCCTGCCTTGAAGAATTTCATTTTATTAAGTTAAACAACCATAAAATGTATCACGTTTAACAAGATACCATCTGAAATGAGTGAGTGTAAACTGATGCTTTTTTTAGTGGTAGCAATACTCCCAAGTGTCAGAAAACCAAGCTTCAGCAACAAAATACAATACACAGAGTTAAGTGATACATTTCCGCAATGCCGTATAACCCACACATTATCAGTTAACATTATCTTTATGGTAAGTTTAACTTGAGAAAACACAAAATACACAAAATATAAAATTCCAAATGATTCATTTCTGAAAAACTCTTAGCTTGATAATTATTTCTGACATGCTAGTTACCAACTTAATCTTATCTCTGTAGCCCTCCCATCTCCATTTTTCTCCAATTAGCCCAGAATGTAACAAACAGGATGGTGTTAAATAGAGAGAATTCTTTCCAGAGAATTTTTTGTAAATAAATATCTTGTTTATCTTGTGCAAATATCAGTTGTAGGGAGTAACCTGGACAAAAGGTCAAGTCAATTTGTTTCTAATTTATTTCACTTACTTGTGAAAAATGCTAATACCACAAACCAATACAGTGGTCTTCATCAAAAGTTGCTGCAGTACTACAGTACCCTGGACAATTAGACTACTGTTTACATTGATTTGGTGCAATATGGACTCTATCAGTTGGTCTTCATATGTCCATCCTACTTTCTACACATTCACACTGCTATCAATTTTTTTTTAGTTTACTCCAAGCCTTTTATCACTACAGTTTCATATTGTTAACATGGTATTTTAAATATAAACTGTTTATGATATGCAAATGTATAAAAATAGATTCTTCTTTAATAAGACATTTTTTAAAACACGGAGAATAAATATTACCAGAACTTATGAGTATTTAACTCAGTAAAATATAAAGTTTAATGTCATAATATCTACATTGTGGTATAGTTTATTATGATATGAAGCACCTGCAAGTTTATAAAAGCTGTTTTAGAAAATCCTTTTACATGAATTCCACAACCTAATATAGGTAGTTCATTAACTAGAGAAAATGTTGTGAATAACCAGTTGACTTAGATTTAAATAACTTGAACTGGTACATATTTGTAGCAGAAATTAGCTGCCAAAAAAGAAAACAAACCTAAAAACATTCTCAATCAATTTAATTCAAATATTTCAATTAGATGTTTCCTAAAAGGCCTAAACAAAAAAAATTTGTTCAGTAGTTGCCTGCTATCTTAGAAAAAAAAAATGAAATTTGGTATTAGAGAGTTAAAAATCAGTACAAGGTTTGTTTTCTTTAATTTAACTTGAAAGATAAAACTTATTTTCCCCTACAAATGAAATCCAATACACAAAAGGAGGAAAAAGTTGGATATTTTATTACCTTTTTTCCTTCCTGTATTAGGTAGGCCATTGAAAGGCAAAATTAAAATAAGAAGCCATCAGATGTCACAATCAGAGAGAGGTGCAGCAGAAACCCACAACAAATTCAGTAGCAGATGAAAGAAAAGTGAACATAAGCTTGTAATTAATTAACGTAGGTAACAGACAGTTGCAATAACTTAACAAATTGCTGGATTTCGATGTTGTTTACTAAAGAAAATATATTAATTTTAAAAAAAACTAAATATAAATATGGTGGAATTTATAGTGAAATTATAAATAAACTAAGCATTTCACAATTTTCCAATTTAGAATTACAGCCACTAAAATGACCATTACACTACTAATCTGGTTAGAAGTTTAAAAAAGGAAGATTACACACTAAAGTAAAGGAAAATCAATCCTAAAATTAAAATAGTGTACTTATTATTATATGAGAGTAATTCTTAAAGACTCTGCTTAGGTCATTCTTTTTTTCTTCTTTTTTAAATGATATTCATAAATTTTAACATTGTTTTGTCTGGTTTTGGTGCTGTGGTGTAGTTATGAAACGGAATACAAAAAGGCAGAGTGTCAGAAATGCTAAGCTAAGAACTTTGCAGGTAAGCTAACCGAGGTCTGGCAAATAAATTATAACTTTAACTGTATATTGTAAAAAAACATAATTTTGTTAATAAAAGAACAAGAAATTAGATTATCATACAAGGTGATCATAACTTTACTTCCTGCAGTCAGCTACTTATAACTCCCAAAACATAACACAAATTAACATAAATGAGTGTGCATACACACTGGATCCAGAGAGAATCCATTCCAAGTGTTTGTAGATTTTGCCAGCAGGTGGTGGGAGAGAAGCCACTTATACTGTGATATTATGCCAAAACAAGCACGTCAATTTTAAAAATAAATTTCTTCTGAAGTCAATGTGTAACTGTAACAGAAAACAGTAAAAACTTGAGATACCAACACCAATTTATTAAAACAAACTTTTATTAAAATTTTCTAAATCGGTTTAACTTGTTACAGTAAGTTCAGCTGGTTTTCTGCACCAACTTTCACAAGCTTAGGTGGACTTTCTGATATATCAGCCACAGATCCCATCTCAAATTTATGAATGATATTATGCAAGGGATCCTTGGGCTTCATGGGCCTCAACTTACAACTCTGTGATGAAGAAAGGCATGTAAAGTCATCCCCACATTACATTCAATGCTTTAGAAAAACTCGTGCTGTGAAATCTTGGACAGAAATAAACTGTTCACAGGCATTTTTGCAGCAGGAAAACTGGCACACTTAATATATATATAGAAAGAAAAAAAATATCAGGGGTAACATAAGTGTAAGTGGCACACACACACCACCTCTCACACAATGAATTTAAGGAAAGGACTAGAATGGTGAATTGTTTCAGCCAGTAAGAGACAAAAGAATCTCTAAAAACACTATAATTTTATTAGGATAAAAAATCACTTAACAAAGCATGTTAAATTTTTACCTTTTTCTGCCCCACAGCCATCGTAGGGACACAGCCAAAATATAGTTCTCTTTTTGCAGCAACAAACTCATTTCCTTGCAAAACACTGCGCATATTCAGCAATACTGTTGTTGGTAAAACTGGTGCTTTAGTATCTATAAGAATCAGTAAAACAAAACTAGAGGATTAGACTCTCTAAAGGTCAGGTTAACTCAAAATATTCTTCATCACACAATAATGGCAACCTGTGTGGTTTTTTTTTTTAATATGAAAAAATAATTAATGATGCAAGTTTAAGTTTGTGATACATGTGTTTAAAGCCAATGACAGCAAGAAGAAACAACATCACTATGATAATTGGGGGGAGCTGAGTAGAATAGTGCATACATGGAAAAACTGGCTTGTCATGATGGCTACACTGGTACAATGCCAACGAAAGTGATTAAGTGATTTTTTTGCTGGCATAACGTCAAGTTTCACTTGTAGTCGTCTTTTGTACTGGCCCATCTACATGGGTTTTTTCTCCCCAGATACTGATTTCTCAAAACCAGTAACAGCTACCAGCCTGGCCATGCAGAGAAACATCAGTGACCTCAACCAACGCACTGGCCATCCTTCCCTCAATACACCATCAGTATAAAGAAAGGCAATTGGTATACAATGAGCAACAATGTTGGGTCAATATTCATCTAAAGACAACATGTACTTTTAACAACCAGGTTTAGCTAAAAATATTCTTACATATTAATATTACTTGTGCTAAATATTAATTAGATTTTGAAAACAATAAAAGTAACTGCTGGTCAGTTTCAAATATTTCTAATGAAAATAATACATTTTTACAATATATTTATCAACACTCTTATTGTTTTAATAAGTTTTTTGAATAAAAAAAATTATATTAACAAAAATGTTTTTAATTTATTTTCCAAACTAGATGGTCTTTATCACTGAAGAGGAATTCATTTTAAAAAGTTAAAATTCTAAATGTTACATAAAAGTAAAGACATATTTATATTGTAATAAACACGTGGATCAGTTCAAATTAGTTGCAACTTTATTTTAGAAAACTATTTTTAAATAAATATCAATTATAGTTTTTCTATATATTGAAAATGTTTGCTTTCAATGATTGTTCTATTTTTAATTGACTAAGTAAATATTTTTTTTAAAAAGCATACACAGGTAAAAAAAACAAAACAAACAAAAATCTCATTAACATTCAAGTCCTTACTATATGAAGTTATAGAATATATTGAACATGACAGTTGTTGACAATTTAGTATTAGAATGTGAATGGGTATAATCTCAATAAAATTTCTTTACTCTAACTTTTCATCAGTTTCTAGTTGCCGTGTTGCAGTCTCTTTTTTTGGCATCATAATCAAATGTTTATCTATCTTGCAAGAGGTACAAATAATCTAAGAAGCCTGGGGGGGAATAATACATTTAATCAATAACAGAAATATTAAAATTTGAAATTGAAAAACAAAAAGAGTTTATTAAGAGTTTTAATTGATCACTAAATAAATATTAGATTTTTAATGCTCAAATTTATAATTTTTATTTATGGAAAGTTTAAATAAATAAAAGTCACTGCTGAAGTCAGAGCATCTGGCCTGCTTGTGCATTGAATATCTCAACAGTGCTTCAACAAAACATTCTTACCTTCAACTGGTTCTGTACGTGTAAAAGATGAAGAATTTATGATAGATTTTAGCAAAGATTGCTTGTGTTTTTTTTCCTACTATGACCTAAAAATGATTGATGATGATTTGTATATTGTTAGGTAGTTTTCATTTTTGTGCTACACGTTGCTAGTAACGTTTTCTGTGATTTATAGTAGTGCCTACAGTATTTGTGGAGCTTTTAGTAGTAATTTAATTTTGCTCATAAATTTTTTTTTAATGTACCAATAAGAATTAATTTTAAAACACTAATAACTTGAATAGGTTTATCTTTCCATATTAAGTTATTTAATAAAAATCATTCTCTCGTTTTAGACTTTCACATAATTTAAACATAAGGCAGGCATGTCAAACTCCTAAATGCACAGGTTTCCAAAAGTTAAGCATCAAATAAAAACATATTTCCAAATTATCAACACAAATTCTCTTCACACAAAACAACTTTTCTCAAATAAATATGCAAATTACAAATAGTTTTTAGGGGGTAAAGTAAAACAAGTAGGTCCAAATCAGAAAGCAAGAAATTCTAACAAGGAATGTAAACAAAAACAATTTGGTCAGTGAATAGGGGATGCAATCCCCACTGACAGTACACACATGGCTCATAGCAGCTTTGGATGTTGTATATAATCCTATTAACAAAAGCAATGGTAAATAAAGTCCATCGTCTTATCAGAGAAATCTGCAGTTCTTGGAGAAGGCGGGAACATCTTTCTAGAGCATCCCAAATATTCTCAATAGGATTAGATCATTACAAACGTTTTGTCATTTTTTATATTATGTTAATTTGGGGTTCATTTCTTGCATGTTTGTGGAGGTGTACATAGCTAAGTTATATATAATTTTGTAGTGTATGCTTTGGCACACATTATACAAAATCTACCTTTTTTTAAAAATCATAAAATGGATATTTGTTTCAGGGTTCTGAGTGAAGAGTGGATAGAAAAGTCTTTAGTGCCATTTTGCTTCACGAGTTCAAACCAGGTCACAAAGCAAGTGAGGCAACTCGTAACAATAAGCAAGCATGGGGCGGGGACACAGCAAATGAGCGCACATTACAACGATGGTTCGAAAAGTTTCAATCAGGAGATGTGAGCCTCGAAGATAAGGAACGTAGCGGACGTCCTTCCAGCTGTGATGATGACTGTCTAAGCCTCAGTTGAAGCTGATCCAAGGAAAACAGTGCGAGAAATTGCAGCGGAGCTTGACGTAAGAACTGAAACTGTTTCCAGGCATCTTGACACAATCAGCCAGGTGAAGAGGCTTGACGAGTGGGTGCCTCACGAGTTGAATGAACAACAACAAAATTGTTGGTTGGAGATCTACTCTTTGCTTGTCATAAGATGCAAAAACAACCCATTTCTTGACCGAATCATTGCATGTGATGAAAATGGATCTTTTACAACAATTGTAAACAATCAGCAAAGTGACTGGGCAGAGACAAGGCACCTAATCACTTTCCAAAACCCAGCTTCCACCCATAGAAGGTCATGGTCAGTCTGATGGACTGCAGCTCGTGTCTTCCACTATAGCTTCTTGCAACCTGGTGAAGCCATCACAGCTGAAAGGTACTGACGTGGATTAAATGTTCATCAGAAACTCTCCCAACAACAGCCAGTATTGGTGAATCGAAGAGGCCCAATCCTGCTCCATGACAATGCTCATCCCCATTTTTGAAAGGTGACTCTTCAGAAACTGAAGACGATGGGGTACGAAGTTTTCCCTCACCCAGCTATTCACTAGACTTTTCTCCTGCAGACTATCACCTTTTCAAACATATCAACAGCTTTCTCAGTATGAAATCCTTCACCAATCAAGCAGCAATTGAAACTATCTTCCAACAGTTTATCGACTCCAGGAATCCACATTTTTTTCAAAATGGTATAAATGCACTTGTAACTTGTTGGCAGAAGTGTTTTGATTGTAATGGAACTTACTTTGATTAATAAACTTCACGTTCAGCAACGATATGAAGTCTCACTGTTGCAGTAAAAAAAAACCAACAAAACATTTGTAACAACCTAATAGATCAGTAAACATGCTGGCCATATTTTAAAGGTAATGGTTTTGCTTTGAAGATATTGATCAATTATATATGCCCTATATGTGCATGATTGTTATCTTGTAATAAAATGAAATTATTTTCAATTGCATCTGCATATAGTCTGACAAAGATCCAGAATCCCAACCCTATACCTCACTTTAGGCAGGGTACCACAGTGAAACAAATTCAAGTTTGCACACCCACTCAATTAAATTCCTGTCCAGACCATCATACCACCACCATAGTGAGTCCTTTCCATGTTTATTGACTGGCTGCATGTTCCACATTTCTTCCAGATTAGTACATAGCATGGATTAACAGTTCAACCAGTTGGAAGGTCAAGGGGATACATGCCACCTCTGTCGTGCAGTCTTTTGCATATAGTTTATAGTTGAGGCTGATACCAACCTCCCTGTGACTGCAAAGATATCAGAAAAAGGATGGGTTGGTGTTGAAGTTCTGTTTTGCCAGGCCAAAAGTGACACACCAAGCATCTTCTGGGATCATGACCTATGATTTACCTTGAATTGGTCATCAGACAATATATCCATGCATTGGAAATAGTCCCCATAACCAAGAACCTGCACTGTTTACATTTAGCCACATTCTGGTGCCTGCACCAATAAGCTCTCCATTGCCAAACAATTACAGCTATCCATTTGTAACATAGATCTTCAAAACAAATATCCTAGCACAGCCATAATTGGTATGAACACAAAACCAGTTTTTTTTTTAATATCTTTACACCAAAGCTAATTTGTTTCTACTGGAACTTCATTTACATATTTATTTGATAGAAGTTGCTACATGGAGAAGCATATGTTGAACCTTTGATGAATAAAAATAAACATTTTGGAAATATTTTTGTTTGTAGCTTAACGTTTAGAAACAATACCTCAAAAGATCATCTTTTTTTTATTTTTCAAAAGTCAAAAACTGATTAAGTGAAAACATTAAAAACTAAATTATACTATATATACTAACCTGCCATAGAAGGCCTTCTATAGTGATAGCAAGACAAGTATGTACCATTACTCTCCTTGTATTTAGTCAAGATTTTCTTGATGACATCACTCACACAACAGAAATGAACTAAAGAATGGCTCAACATTATTTCCACTGACTTGCCTATAAAGGGTGTGTAGTATGTAATAAATCACTTCTGTCCAATAAGTAAGTATAAAATTTTCAAAGGTCAGAGTATTGGCAATGCATATTCTTGTCCAGTTTTCAACAGTTAATGTCTGTAGATCATCCTGGGTTTGCAAAAGATTAAGTATGAAGGCAAGAGTACCTTGGTTTGAGCTACAATATGGCATGGTGAAAAAGACAGAGATAAAACCCCATGCAAAACAATTCTGTCAGGTATATTGCCATTTTAAAGACATCTACCACTGTGCCAACAAAGAATACTAAAATTGGATAACCATGTTTTTCAAGAGGAAGCAATATTCAACTTTTTTTGGATATCAAAAAACCCTGATAACAAGCACCTATGGGAGCACTTGGATCATCAGCTGCCAGCAGTCAGTGCATGTTTTTTTTGCTAATCTGATAGAATTTAAGGAAGCTTTCACAAATATATGAGAACCAGAACCAGGCTATGATAGAAAATCTCAAAGATTTAATGGCAGAATCTCCTTGCTGCAAAGGTGGCTCAACAATTTAATAAGAATTTCACTCTACTGCTTGTCTTTATTTTCTGTTTTCTACAACAAACTAACACATGGTAATACCAGGTTGCCAAATTATTATAACAAGCACTATAATATATTAGCACTTGGCAAAATACTTTCACACTAAAAATACAGAACTTAGCACACAAAAGAAATTTTCATAATTTTATCCAAGTTTCAAAACTGATTTTTTTTTTAAAAAAATAATCGACAAACTATAAATTTATACATTATTTATTACTAAATTAATTCTTGCAAACAATTGTAAGAGATGAAATACAAATATTTTAAATATGATTAATTAAGTAGTTAGCAATATTAACCATAATGATGAATTAAGTTTTTTTTTTTTTCACTGAACATTTTTTTTTCTTTTGTTCATCAAACTCTACAAGGGAAACTACCCTGGTAAGTGGGTGAAGTGCCAGGGTTATCCATACTGGAAGTTTTCATTTGTAGATGTGGAAGGAAACCCACAAAACCAACTGGTGAAAAGGAACAAGAAACCATGCCAGAGAGGTATGCCAAATCAAGCCAACTGGAAACTAAACTTGGGCCCTCAACCTGGGCAGTCCAATAGTCTAACCATTTGGCAACCAGCCATTCTTAATATGGTGAATTTCATATCGAGCGGCATTCAGCTAAATACCAATATAGCAATGTTATTTCAGCTTTCAGGTGAACCTCCCTAGTATAAACTTTTGTAGCTTTTTATCACATTCTTTAAATATCAGATGCAATCTTTATTATTTTTGTCGAGTTAATAGACTATATCTGTTTTAGTTGAACAGGGCTGGGAAAATTCTCATATCATATAAAACCTATGCAAATGTAAACAAAGAAATGAGCATTACAAATTGCAACTAATCATTATATACAGAACAGTTTTTAATGAGTTTTTCTGCTAATTCCTATAATTGGTGATTATAAAATTTCATCTGTCCTGTAGAAAGTTCATCATGGTTTATGCAAAGATTAATTACTGAGGTTTACTTTAATGTAAAAAATTTGGTATATAAATATATGGTAAGACTGTTGGAACAAAACGGTGTCTGAATCAGTGTTGTAATGTCTGGGCAAAGGCTGTACCATTATAGGGTCCAAATTAACTGGTTTGGTAATATTTGAGTTTTGTTCTTCTGCTGTATCATATATGAAATGGTTTAAGGTGAAAGATAACATTGTTTTGTGAAGAAAAAAAGCTAATTCAGCTTGATTATATCGGCAGAAATGTAGCTAAATGAAAATTATGCATGTTACACAGGACACAGGCAATATTACCGATATAATCTCAAAAACCTGAAATGATAACAGCAAACAAAATTCCATTTAAATTATTTTCAAATTAATAAGTTTTTACATTATTGTCATTTTCTTGTTTTTTAAGAGTACCTATCTATCACATTCAATAAATTTGAAATTCAAGAGCATTTACTCCATCACCCTTGCTACAGAAATAAAACTATTTCCTTCTATTTGAATAAAGACAGAATGATTCAAGTATAAAACGTTTTTTTTTTTAAATGATACTTTTTAATCCAATAACACTAAGAACCTAATTTAAATTCAAATACAAATTTCTACAAAATGTATTATCCACGAGTAACCACAATGTTTCAGAAACATGATCTGGACTTTAAAAACCGGACAGTGAATGAACATTGCCATGTTTACCAGTGAAAATGTGCTGGTGGTACCACTATGTCTCTAAATGGCAATGTCAATTCTGCATGGTCTACTTTCAATGCTTTTCCAGCTGCTGAGATTTGTCTATTCATGAACAGGTGTTTGTGGAATTTTTAGCACAATGATTTTCTATATACAAATACACCAGTATCATAATGAAAAGAATATCAGATAATGTAAGAAGAAAAGAAAGAAAAAAAAGAAAAACCAGTTGGTTTACATTATCCTTAACAATTCCAAATACACAAGCATTGTTTTCTTAGAGGAAAAAACTATTCAAATTATTCATTGCATTTTTTGAAGTGTCTCCAAGTATTACTCAGATAGTAGGTGAATAACTTAGGTGCTCAAGACAAGGAACTAATTGAATCTGGCATCTGCCCCTACCTTAGCTAATAGTTTTTTTACGTGAAAATGTCAAATCTCATGACTGGTACAAAGTGTTTCTTCCCTTAGCTTAAAATCATAATTTATTTACTGACCAAATCATTTCTATAACTTGTTTCTTAGCAATACTACAGTGAATGATGATACCTTCAAAAGTCAGGGCAGTTTTACATCAGTAGAAAAACTATTGCAAAAATCTAAGTGTCAGTTTCTGAAACATCCAGATATTGATGAAAAATGTCTGTGTTATGAGGGTTCTTTTATTTTTCCATTGCTGAGAAAACATGATGACTTTATTTGAATGTATCGACATGTTTTAAGCAAATACTTATACGAAACATATCTAAGACAGATGGTCCTCTTTAATTAGCTAAGACATGATAAACAGCCCAAATTTCTATATCTTCAAATATAGCATTTACAACCTTTGTAATATCCTAATAAAGTGTGTAGTTTCATGCACATAAATTATAAACATTTATATCAAACTAGTGGTTGCAGTCAATGACTAAAGTAGAAATCTACAAATGGTGTCAGACTAATGGTAGAAGTGTTACCGGGAAGGTAATATAACCTTGGAGGGCACAAGCCATCTACCTAAATCAAATTGCCTGAAACACCAGTCACCATCACTGCACACTGATTATTTTTAGTTGCGATGTTGAGCTGAACTCACTTATTACAGTCCCTGTACTCCCAACCCTAACAGCTGCTGGTACATCATATTACCACACACTCAGAACATGTGTGCCTGTGCCATATCTTTGAGATTAGCAGTTGTTGTTTGAGCTCTGTTCTTGCTGTCCTCCATCCCCTGGTACTTCTCATTCTAATTGGGGGTAACAATTTTATTTTATTAGCATAGCTTAGATGAACTGCCTTTAAACCTTATACTTATGGTGAGCTCAGAAATGCTAATGTAGACTTTTTACTTGAATGATCAAGAATAGGAAAAATTACAGTTATGAAGAATGCTTTACACAAAATTGCCTAGTTTGGTGTATTTTCAGGATGACTTAAAGTTTACAAAATATTGTCAGGTTAGAACAGGTAAATAAATATAAGTATTTTTCCTTAGTTAACAGTAGTTAAACTACACATGGTTATTAGTCAAAACCATACAAATATCAGACGTGATTAAATAGGGAAATTTTCTTTGTTTGTTTGTTTTTACCTAATGTGTTGTAGATTCATGGAATGCATTGCCTAGTATAATTGATGAAAATGGGTCTTTGAATGGTTTTAAAAATATGCTAGATGCTAATTTTATGGGAAAAGCAGCTCTATATAATTTGTACACTTTTCATCCCCCTGACTTACCTCATAACCTAAAAGGGCAAAAGTGTCTGTAGAAGCAATCATTTCAAAAGCTTAAAAATGTTGTCATTTTAAAATATTTTGGACATTGATTTTCCAAGTATCAAATTCATTCTTAGTGTTTGGATAACTGAAAATCTGTACATAAAGTGATTTAGTGGCAAACATCAAAGCTTGATAGTACTAGGCCTATGGTTACATTAATAAAATAATTTAATTTGACAATTAAAACATGGTTCTGGTCAAATTTGGACAGTGGACATTTAATGGAGATCTACATAGTTACTTGATCAGATTTGACTATATATTTACAAATAATTTTTAAAAAAATACAAACACTGAATATCAGGTTACTATTTGGCTATTTGTTTCAGTGCTATATGACTAAACTATTAATGCAACTCTTATGTAAAAATTTTTTCATGAGTTGTTGTAGCCTCATGTTTATATCTTTTGCTTAATATCTTATTTTCTCAATAATGTGACTTGAGGTGTTGCATATTTTAAAAATGCATAAACAATTTTTTTTTTTGTCTTTAAATACTTCAAATCATTTTAGTTTTAAAAAAAGTAAATTCTGTAAACAGGCAACAAATGTTACTTTGTTGGAAACCACAAATAGCATTAAATTGTAATCATTTTTTTCTGGTAAGTAGTTTCATACATGAAAGAGTTATTCACCTTAGCATCCTAGTTCTCAAATAGCACCAGACTGGATTGATTAGTAATGTACAGTATTGCAGCAAATAGAAAAGGAAGCTCAAGAGAGTAAATGATAAGGTAAGAAAAAAAATCAATACACTGTACTCCAGGATGTCTTGTACAGATATTTCATTCCTGGACAAAACAATCTTCATGCCACAGCAGTCATTTGTAATCACCAGATAAATTAGTATTATATAAACAATGATCCATGAAGACAGTACAATCTTCTAGAGTAAAAAAATTTTAAAAATTTAAAAAATAAAAACATCTTAGCACAATATCATAAATATACTTCTATTACTTTTTTTCAACTTCAGCAACTTTAAGCAAAGAGGCCTTAAAAAGATTGACCTCAAAAAGATTATGGTGGCATTCTTTAAAATCTGCTTTCTTAGAAAGAAAAAAATTATTGTACATATATTAAACAAGTTTTCCATTAATTAGAAATGAATCAAGATAAAACTCCTATACACACAAATAATGTAAAGTATTATTTTGTTAAACCCTATTGTGGATGACATTCTGTATCTGTACTTTTAAATTCAGTTCAGAGGCACAATAAGGAAATAAACCCTAGATCTATTCAGATATTTAGATCTAGTCTGACTGGTCTCATTTTTCCAGCTGACTTGACTGATGCTAATTCAGCAAAGCCGGCAGTGTTCCTTTAGCTTCTTTTTTTGAACAAAGATTATGTCAGTCTTTACAGTGTTACTAGCAATCAAGCCAGCTGAAAATAGACTAGCCAGAAGGAGGGAAAAAAAAAAGGAATATAGTCAAATGTTTTTGGAAGGTTCTAGGAAAAGCAGGCTAATTATCTGAATTACTTATCAGTAATCAAAGCTTTGCAAGATTGGTCAGAAGTTATGTTCATTTAAGGGCAGTAATTAGAGTGGTTCTTGGATAACAAAGGCATCTTTATCTAACATTTGCATGGATAGTAATGCTAAATTTACCTGTTCCTGACTGAATGCTAACATACTAACATAGGAAAACATTTTTAAACATTGTGCAAAAAAAAAGTTTTAGAAACAAATTTCTAATGAATCTGGTTTTAACTTAAATGGAACATTTACTAATCTCATGTTATGATAGATACCACAAAAGTTTGTAATCCCTTAGTAATCAGAGATAAGGAATTTTTTTTAATGCATGATTGCTATTAGAACACATTTTCATAAAACCTATGAAATTTGTTTTACTTTTGTTTTGACAATCATTCAGAAATAAAAGTATGCCCCCAGCGGCAGATTCAAGATTTCTAGGAAGGATTTACTGAAGATGTCCATGTTCACAGATTATGAAAATATCTACCACCAAGCCTTGCATCACTCTTACTTGTGTTATCTCCTTTTTTTAAATTTTTTAAGTCAAAAGTATCTGGTCCACATGGTCAATATTTATTAATATTAAGTGCTGTTTTATCATTAACTTATGGTTCTATAATTCCACCTTTTATTTTGCTTCTTGCTTTCTACCAATGAACTTACTAGATTTTATATTTGAATATTCATGATGCCCTGTGGATATGTTTGTTCTCCATTAACATCTTTCCTGATGTACGGTTTTGTTTACTGTCGGTTCCAACGCACCCAAGGTTTGATATCACCTAGACTTACTGGTCGAAGTAGTTCCAATTTGTACTGGGCTTTACTGTAGGTGACAATCCAGAAAATGTTGGCTTTTGTTTATAAATCATGTCTGAATTTCAACATTGCTTCTCATAAAATAACATTGCTAGAATAATTGTAAATAAACTTGGCTTGGCATAATCAAAAGACCCATGATTTGCCCAATGATATCATGCTGTATGATCGCATGAAGCAGTTTTCTCTATTATTGGAATTAATGTATGTTTGAACAATTGCATTAAAAAAAAAATTGTCGGGGTGGGGGGAGTGAGTTTCAAAGGCACCCAATAACCCCCCTCCCTTGACTCCCACCAAAAATAAAAAATTATAAAATTCACAGATGATGATAACAAAATGTTCAGCTTTACCTTCTTCCAATGATACAACAGGTTCTAGAGCAAGTGAATCTCCTTCAGTGATTATCGTGTCAAAACCTTCAATAAAAACATTGTAAACTTTGGCACTTCCTTGTAGTTGAAAGAAATAAGCTTTTTCCTGAAAAAGAAAATAAAGAAAATTCCTTTTAAAGTTGGTATATCTGAGGTATCCTTAAAAATGTATGAGGTCCAAAAAAAAAAAAAAAAAAAAAAAAAACAAAAAAAAAAACAATAAGCCAGATTCACTTTTTTTTTTTTTGCAAAAAAAAAACTGCAGTGAATATGCAACATTTGAATAACTCATATTATTGTTCAAACATTTGTAGATCTGGATCTGTCTGCTAGAAAAATATATTGTACTGAGTGCACCGAAGTGGTCAGACATTCTTCAAACAGTCTCTTGGTGGACACTTGCACGCACACATGAATGCACTAACCCTAAGAAGGTAAAAACTATTTCTCATTATTTACCTTGTTAAGTATCTGTATGTTTACACCATCAGAGTAATTATCACTTGCATGGTCTGGACAAAAGGCAACAGTGATATCTTTCTTCATTCCTAGTTGGTAAAAAATAAAAGTTTTTAAACTAACTTTTGTTTTTACAATAGCTATGGTATTAACAATTAAGACAATACTGCAGTGTGTGTGTTTGGAAAATCCTTTGTAATTTTGTAATATTTTTTTTTTGGAAAAAAATACTACCATTATCAACAAACCTAAAAAAAAATGCAACCAACATTTGTTTTAGAGCTTTCCCTTTTCAAAAGAAAAACTGGACTTCTTCAGTTATAATTATAATATCCACAGTAATTTTGTTATATTCAAGTAAAAGTATGGATACTATCTTTCCATTCAATCTATTGTATGCATACAGTAAACTCTCAATGGCTTTCTTTTAATTCAGTTACAGTATGGAAAACCCAACTGGGAAATCTATAAAAAAAAAAAAAACATATCTGTAAAACCAGAATTATCAGAGTGGCATTCAGTAGACAAACTCCTACTGTGTGTGTGTGTGTGTGTATATACGTACATGCATGCATGCACGTAGGCAATACATTTTATTATTAAAAGTGTACTCAAAAAACAATATATTGTGAAGATTCTTCCCACTTAATAGTTTAGGGTTTATTGCATTTATTTAAATATTTCATTTTATGACTAAATTTAAAGAACTAGGAAAACATAAATAAAACCATTAAAGAGATTAATTGACTCCACCGAACAAAGTTGTATTTTATTTTTCATTTTAGCTGTAAGAAATATTCTCAGGCAATCATTTAGATCCAGTACCTGATCCACATGACGCTGGTATACTTTCCTACACATTTAAACAAATTCTGCGTTCAATGCATATACACTGTTTAAATCAGAATAGCTCATCACAGAGGCACATGTATTTTTTTAAATGATGATTTTGACCTGTAAGAATTATCATAATCTTGTTTTGTTTTTTTTTAAAAAAAAATATCATTTAAGTACAAAGTTAAATTACTCTATAACACCTGCTTTAGTAGTTTTTTTTTTAATATTACCAATGTCAATGAAATGTTACTGTAAGGATGTGAAAACATTTGATGCAATAGGAAATAGTTATTTTAAAAAATTCTTCTTGACAAGCAAGTTTGGCTTCACAAAGTAGAATCACATTTTATAAATAATCTCCTAAATCTGTAGTTTTTACCAGAAAAAAAAAAGAATTTAAAATAATATACTTATACATAATCATCTCACTATACAGATTGATTTTTCCATACACCAAGGAAAGCCAGTGAAGACTTACATGATATAACAGCAGCAGCCAAAGGCAATGAATGGCAAACTTCATTCTAATCAACATTGCTGCTTCCCTAGAGTTTATTGATCAGAAAACAGTAGAAGATAAAGGAACCACACAGCATTTTTACTGACATCTCTATACAGCTATTTAGTTTTTTTTTTTTTTTTGCTAATTAGAGGTCAAGTAAACTGTGCTGCACAAAGCTAAAGTTTGTAAAGTTGACCACTTGTCAGACTTGACAAATTCTGAATGCGGCCAATTTTCAATACTATATGATTAATCTTCTTTAATGAATATTCCAACAAAGCAAATTTTAGTAATCACTTGTTTGAATTCAATTCTATTAAGTGCTGTACATAGAAAAGAAAGATCTAGAATGCAAATGAAAACATTCTTCTATTGACCAAAACTAATCGTAACATTATTAACATTGTTGGCTTTGCCTGATATAAAACGGTTTATTATAATGGAACAACAGCTGCTCTGTCATTAGTGGTATGAAAGACAAATGCCAGTGTCTTCTAGCCTGATGAACTACACCAAATTTCAGAAAAACTCCCAGCACGATCATTTGATACAGTAACTCAATTCTTTATTGAATAAATACAAAAAAATAAAATATAATGGTCACAAAGAAACATTTGGAAATGGACATTTTAGCAGTTCTAGTTTATCACTAAGTTGTATAAAACACCTACAGAGATCAGGCAAAGAGGAACCACATGTTAGGATAAGATTTATTTCAGTCATCTAACCAAAAATTTCTCACCTACTGAGATCTGATCCAGAGAGAATTATTGTTTGCAGAAGGGGAATTCTTTTCTTGCTCAGAAAAATTTGGGTACACATCCAAAGCAAATTATTTCTATTGTAATAGACAACGGGGAACAAATCTTTAGTTACAGGAATGTCAACTATCTTTGGCAGGAGGAATGCCCAGTTGTAAATGTACAGCTTCTGCCCAGAACCAGTGCTTCAGTATATCTCAAGGGTATATACTGAATACCAGAGGGGGGTAAATAGTCTTCTAAAATCAATTGGTTTTGACCTTTGTTGGCAATAAACTATTTTATGAATACATTTCACAACTAACACACAATGGACAAGACTATGGGGTGGTGTGATTCAGAAAAATATAGGTAGGATATAAGAGATACTTTAAGTGATAATCTGAATAAAGAAAAAAAGTAATTAATTTAAAATTTAAAGTCCAAATTAAAGTTTAATTTCACTGTTCGTATTTTTTTTATCAATGTGTATAGTCAGCGACCTCCTCAATTTTATTAATCAGCATTTATTAAAAGTTTATATTATATATTGCAGCCTATTAATGGAAATAGCAGAAAATGGCATTTAAACAATAAGCTGATTATCAGATTATAAATGATTTTTTTAAATCTTGAGGTAAATTTGAAAAATTTAAAGGAATCAATTTGAGCAATTCTGTCTGAATTTGTTTATTCAATTAAAATAATTTTTTTATCTCAAATAACACTGGACAAGAACCGATTTGCTACTGAGGTAAAAGTATGTGTCTTAGACTAACTTGAGTTATGCTGTTTGCAAATCTAAAATCAGAATTAACCAAATACGTAAGGATTCTTAGTTACAGAAATGGAAATCTAATGTTATATATTTTGAACAGATGCAGTGACTTAAAAGTGATAGGCCTATTGCTTAGTCTGCAGCTTTGGTATACCAAACACGTGTGCTTCTTGCGCTTTTAGAATAGCTGAGATGATACAAATCACTATAAGATCAAAGAATAGTCATCAAGAACAGGCCATACTCCAGGAAAATTCAATGTGCAACATGTGCCACTCATCTGCAAATATTTCTTCCACCACTGCATATAAAGCTGGGCCTAGTGAAAAGCTTTGTAAAGGCAATGATTGTTGGAGGTGCAGGATTTCTTTCTCTGAAAAAAAAAATTTGGAGTGGTTTTAACTGATGCCAAGTTGAAGGCTGGAATATTTGTCGGACCACAAATTCATGATTTTTTCCCCCGATCCAGTCAGGCTTAAGCCACCAGAGCTGGCTGCATGGGAGGCTTTCAAACTGGTAGTCCACAATTTCCTTTTCAATCACAAAGCAGACAACTATGCCAGGTTGGTTCAAGACCTGATAAAAGCCTTTGAAGAAATGGGTTGACGTACGTCGCTGAAGTTGCATTTTCTTCATTCACACTTGGATTTCTTCCCAACCAACCTCGCTGCTGTAAGCGACGAGCCTGGTGAGAGGTTCCACCAACACATAAAGGCGATGGAGACACGCTATCTGGGGAGATTCAACTCCAACATGATTTGGGACTATTGGTGGTTTCTTCAGAGACAAACCACTGCTATTCACAAGCGTAAAATCAAGTGTTTAAAGCATTTCTAAACAGTTAGTGTGTACTTGATACAATGTGTTTAAGCTTATGGTTAACAGTTACTGTACAATATACAATGTGTTTATATTGTGAAATGAATTTATTTTTTGTAATTCTGTGATGTGCTTGATTTATTAATAGACAATGACTGAAAATGGCATTCTTCTGTAACTACAAATCCTGACAGGTTTGGTCAATTCTTAGCCATCATGCTATGGCCTCTATATACTTCCTTAAACATGACAAAATTTTCTTAAATGTAAAATACTCTAAATTTAATAGAGCAAATTAAACTTTTTATTGAGTATCATCATTTTTTTTATTTTTAATGCTTAATTATTTTGTATGTCAAAATGTAATGCAACTTCATTTTTCTTACCTATTTTAATGCAGTTAAATAATTAGTCTTAAAATAAAATAAAAGTTCATGTTTTTCTTCTTTCGTTTTTCCAAACTACTCATGTATGTTATAAGTAGTTATCCAAAAGTAATTCAAAATTTGAATTTAGAAAACTTTAGATAATAAAAATTACATCAAAATAAAAGCTCAAGCATCTTTTAGAGATTACATATTCCCTGCTTGTTATATAATACAAATTCTTAGAAATTGCCTATTTAAATTTAATTAGATGCATCATTGAAAAATATAGAAGCCAGAATAATCATATTTCTAACTCTGATCTTAGAACAGAAAAGAGGAAGGTGGTTCTGCCTACTGTATGTACAGGAAGCTCAATATTTTACAACTGCATTTTGATATCTACGCTGAAAAATGTACACACTTAATATAACATTTAAAATAAGAAAATTAGAGATGTCAAATTTGCAAAGTAAAAGAAAATTTAAATACATATTCTTCTATATAAGGAACTGCTGCATGAGTTGTAAAACTTGAATGTCTTCAATTTATTTTTTAATGTCTAGAATATGAATATATCCATGCATAAATTTACCATAATTTCTGGGTTATAAAAAAGTTTTTTTTTTTTACTGGAAATGTGAGCCTCATCTTATAATCCAGATTTATTTATAATTGGATAAAATTTTAATTTCTCATTAATGAAAAAAAATGTGCTAAACCTGAAAACTTGGATGTAAGTTCACACAAAACTACTTGGAAAACACCAGGGTTTATTTAGTAAGAGCAGCATTCATTAAAGTATGCTTAAGTATTCAATTAATAACAAGCCACCACTATCTTTATCTATTTCAGTCTTAATTGTGTGTGTTTAAAAACTCCTATTCATTTTCAAAATGCCACTTGTTACATCGCATAAATCTTACACAGCAGCTTTTAGACCGGAAGTTGTAAAATTTGCTGAGGAAAATGGAAGGAAAATGGCTGCTCATCTAAGTATAATATCAGTGAAAAATGTGTTTGGGGATGGCACAAGGCAAAAGATGCTCTGCACAAAATAAAGAAAACTAAGGCAGATCATGAGTGTACACCTTGATGGAAAATCATTGAGGATAGGTTAGAAGAGTATATATTATCACAATGTGCCCCCGTCACAGACTTAACACTGTTCAAGTGAGATTAAAAGCTAAACGGATCACGGCTAAATTGGGAGTGTATTACTTTACGGGCAGTCTATGATGGTGTTTCTGCTTTATGCATGGAAAAAGACTTATCAGGCAGTGCATGACCATATCACAGAAGCTGCCTGAGGACTTCGAAGAGAAGTTGAATAATTTTTAAAACTTGACATGACGAAGAGAGTGAAAGATATCGAAATGTCAAACATCACTGATATGGATGAAGTAACATTAACATTGAATATTCCTAGGAATAAAATTATAGACAACAAAGGAAAAGAAACAGTGACCATCAGAACAACAGGACACAAAAAAATTGAATTTTACAGTGGTGTTGGCATGTAGTGCCAACAGCAGGAAGTAAGTAACCCCCTCCATGGTAATATTTAAAAGAAAGACGATGCCAAAGAATTTACTGAGTGTCATTATGGTGGAGGTGAGCCCAAAAGGATGAATTGTAAATATGATGAAAAAAATGGTTGGATGAGTGCTACTCACATTGGCCTGGTGGAATTTTCCAGACAAAGAAATCCATGCTAATTGTAGACTGTGTGCGCACACATCAATGAAGAAACAAAAGCTAGAGTGGTCAGAAAGAAGACTGTCTTAAGAATCATCCCTGGGGAAATGATAAAATTATCATAGCCATAAGACATTTCTGTTAATAGATGCTTCAAGTCTAAGCCAAAACGGATATGAGAAGCATGGATGTCCACCAATAATACAGGCTGTATGCATGGTGTTTCCTACAACACAGTGGATCAAACACACACAGGACACCGTGCCTCAGACAGCTATTATTAATGGCTTCATCAAAGCTGGAGTATTCAGCAGTTGGAAGGACAACCAGAATGAAGATGACTACACAGAGGTTAAAGAAAACTTCCCACCCAGTCTGTCCCCTGAGCTTGCTACTATTTTCGCTCGCACTGAAGATAAGGAATTCAAAGGCTTCTCTGAAGCCAAGTTTTGAGTGAAACAGCTTAGTAAATAATAATAACATAAATCGTGAATGCATTTTCTTTTTTATTTATTATTCTATAAATATTATACTACTTGAAGGCTATCTTGCACATCCACATGCATTTTAAAAAATTGAGTTGACTGTCTAAATTTTAATGTTTGCAGGGAATTTCAAAGTACAAAACATGTCAAAAATTTATTTAAACAATGAATTCAGAAGATTTATTTACAAAGTATTAATAGTTCACTGATAAATTCAAAAAACTTATTAATACTCATGAGTATGCAAGTACCACATTGTACACATTTCTTTTGTTATTTAGCAGGACTTCACATGGTGTTCTGGATAGCTTTGGTCAACTACCTTATTTTATCTAGCTTCACTTTATAATCTGGTTTGTCCTATTTATGAATGAAGTTAAGAGAAATGGGAAATTTAGCTTATTCATCCTATAACCGGCATCAACTTATAGCCCAAAAATTACAGCAAGTCTGACATATGCATAAGTAAACTTTACTAACATCTTAAAATCAAGTGAACAATTCAATAAACATCTTCATTTTAACAAAGCAATTTTTAGTATTTTGGAATATTTACTGTGTTGGTTCCTGTTATTTCTGGCTTACCTGCAGAAATGGTTCCTTGTGATGGTATGATGTCAAAAGGAGAAAGTCCATTGTAATTCTGTGGACCTGTGCATAAAATTACCGTAAGTACAAAATGGTTACTAAGTTTTTGTTTATTTTTTTAACTTACATATGACAAGTTCTATAATGTAAACAGGTTTCACATGATAGCATCTGTAGTTTGGTCCTTGATGGGTCTAACCTATGTTTGGTTTTGTATCTGCCAATTACATACTATAACTCCCCAACTCATGTAACTAGCTGGTTCCAAAGTCCTTTACGTAACTCGAAAGCACCTACATACATAAGTTCCTACCCTTACCCATGTCATTTGACCACTTTCATGGTGTTTCACAATATCAATTTTCTGTTCAAGCATAATTGTGTGATGCTTCTCTGATGCACAAATGTTCTTCGGATCATTTTTATGCTTACCATGCATGTTAAAGGGTTGGAAACATATAGAAAACACTCAAGTTGCAATGGCAAGATGCAAACAAGATGGCTTGCAGCACACCTTAACCCATGCGCTCTTGATGCGCTATGCTACATGTATGAAACTAGTTCTTTTTGCATACATATACTGCATCCATAAAATTTCTGCAGAATTTTATATGCAAACTCAAAATTACCTGAGTTGAATGTTACATAAACCAGAGATGACAGTAGTTACCCTCTCTGTGGGAGTTTCTTTCATGTACTATGATTTCTAATCAGAGAAGTTCCGATATGTTCTTTCATGAGGCAGATTGAATTTCCTGTGCATCAAACACTTACATGCTGCCCATTAACTGATATTACGCAAACTCTTTTCTCCACCCAGCTTGTTCTGGATCTTACTGTGGAGCTAATTCTCAGCTAAATAACAAGGGGATTCAGAGATGTAATGTCTCAATACAGCTAATGAGGATTATCATCTACTGATACTATCTGTTCGATAAAAATGTTTTAAAAATAAATTTTATTTAAGATAACTAAAAAAATATCTTTGATTTTTAACAAGAAAATAAAAATTTCTACAAACTGATACCTTTTGTTGGTAAGTAAAAAATTTTAAATTATTGAATCATGCTAAAGCAAACAGTAGATATAAACTGATGCGTTAAATGTGATAATTTATGTAAAAAAAAAAAATAGATTTCTTGCATTTTTCTGCCAACTTACTCACTTGTAAGTGTTAACACAGCTAAAAGGTTTCTTTTATATGCAGCAATAGTTAAAGAAATTCAATAATGAAAGGTTTCAACTTATTTTACACTACCTTAATTAAGTGTGTAGATCATAATAAACAATAAACAGTGTCAGCAGAAATGTTATCATCATCTTTACCCCCCCTTCTTTTTTTACTGCAGCCTTCTGTTGCAATGTCTTGTCAATAAATATATTCCTGGTATTTATATTCCAAGAAGACAACAGGTTACACAAAAAAAGAGAATTATTAATTGTAAAAAAAATAGCACACTGCTGATCTTTTGTATGCAGTGTTTTTTTTTTTTTTAAATCTTTTACTCGGTTTCAGGTTTGTAACAAGAGAATATACCCTCTGCTGGATGATTACCTTTTCTAATCCTACAGTTATAAAATTAAAGATGATGAAAAACAACACTGCAGCTTGTTTCTTAAGTGAAATTCTTTTAAATTCTATAAATGGCCTGATGTATCAATTGTGTAAATATGCCCTTTAGTGTACTTACCAAGAAAAGTTTTTGTTTTATCACTAATGAATGCAGGAAGACTCTGCGCTTTGGTATAGCGGTCATACGACAAACTGTCTAAACGTATAGTAAAATCAACATCATAATCAGATAAATTATTAATCTGAAAATAAAAAGATAAAATATATATTTTAACATAAAAATTGAGAAAATAAATTATTTTTGTTGTAATATTTAAAAAGGCAATCTTTGAAATAATAGTTTTAATTTTTATTTTGTTCTTGCTTGAACCTAAAACAGCAAAAAATTATTATTTCCAATCAAGGGCCATTCAATATAGCAATACTATATTAATGGAAAACCATCTGTGGTTTGGTTTTAACTCTCCACAGCAGTCCAATGAAAAGATTTAATAATAAAATAAAGGGTTAAAATAGAAAATTGTATTTATGCAATTTGCATCTTTGTCTAATTTCTAACCTTTTTCAGTTAATGTAACAGCAGTAATCCATATTAGAACATTAAAAATCTGCCAAAATAAATAAAACAAGCTAAAATACTATGCAAGTAAAAAGTTTGGATAAAAGTAATCTGCATCCATGTTCTCAACATTTTTTTTTTAAGGTGTTCTACTATGCAGAGCCTAGCCATTAAAACTTCCTTTTTCACCATTCAGAATATCAAAATCCTACACCATTAATATCATTCTGCCATGTTTAGCAGAATCACTTGAGTTTAATGACCACTTATTTTTACTGTAATTTTAAGCTAAATGAAATAATGGCATTTTGGGTGGGGGTCAACATATATTTCATTATACAATAAAACAACTTTAATCAAGACACAGCTTGGTATCCTCATTTCATTATTAAAACATTAGACAGCTTAGATAATTCTACAAAGACATTTTAACAAAATGACCTAATGATTTAGCAAAGTTTATTAACTTGTGGTCTTGCAAAATTGGTTAATGCGTGGAAGATCTAACTGAAAGAAGATTCTCAATGGTACAAAGTAATATCATTTCAAATTTTTAATAATTCACATCTATGAAGGGTCATCATTCAGACATCACATCACAGTACATTGTCAATGGCAAAACACTTGCCATATTTAAAGCAATGCGGTGAATAATTTTTTCCTGGTGTCATACTGTAACCTCCAGCTCAATGAATTTATCTTTCACAAATTCTTTGTGAAAATAATACCTTTTTTTTTTCAATGTCAAAAGACTCTGCAACTCCTCAGTAATATAAATATAGTACATACATAACTGCATATAAACAAGTATAGCCATATCAATCAAGGGTAATATTTATAGATTATGCTCAGTTATCACATGCATTCTTGAATTATGTTGTCGCGTGGTAACTATACTTCAGAATGTCATTTTGTTTGTAAAATCAAAGTTTAAATCTACTGAAATTCCCTAAAAATTTGTGATTTGGCATGCTCTTATCAAAATTTCTTGCTATTCATGAAGTCAAATAATTTATTTTTGAAACAGACCTCAATGATTTTTTTTTTTAAATAATAATTTGGCACTAGCTGACAAAGATGAATACAAAGTCATTGAAAGCCCATTTTTTCCCCATAATCTATGACAGTTTGTTCCTGTTCAAAAAATTATACTAGTATTACGCAAATAATCAATAATCTGGTATAAAATTCATGCAGCATAATCTGACATTTTTTTCCTTGATTGACATCTTATTTGAAATTAAAATCAATGTCAAACATCAGGCAAAATGCTCACTTACCACAAACATCTTTTCACAGAATTCTCCTGCTAAAATGGTTCCCATATCAAATACTTCGCCTTTAAAAGAGAGACTGGTCTTAGGGGATACCCCTCTACCAGTTAGTATGATGTGTAATGTTGCTCTCTGTGAATGCAGCTCAAGAACTTCATGAAACTAAGAAAAAAAAAGGGGGGGCCAATAGGTATTATAAATTAAACAAAACTTATCTTAATCACACTAACAAGAGAAAAAAAGAAACTATGATTTTTTTAATATACATACAATTTTCTTCTCTGTTGGAGTGAAAGAAATTTGCAGATTGTGTATTTCTCCAGGTCTCATTGGGCGAAGAGCATTTCTTATGCTTAAATATTCATTAGTGTCCAGTGCTGATGCTTTCAGCTACATATCAATTAAGAAAAAGACAGACACCATCTTAATCATTTCACCATCTCAAGTTATCAAAAAAAAACAAAACAAAAAGCACTTTTTCAAAGTTCTAAAATATTTCTAGTAGCTTTACAGATTTATTTCAGACAAATGAAAGGAAGGTCTAATTAAGTAAAGAAAACATTAAATCTATGTATGAGTTATTAAACCAGAAATTGTCATTCTTCCAGAAACTATAGTATAAATGCATGTACATGTTTTTAATGCAGCAAGCATTAATATTTACAGTTCAAACTTATGTTGTTTTGTTGTAGTCATTTTAAAATTTATCTTGGTTTTTGGCAACAACATTAATGCATAATGATAATTATACAAACCAAATTTTTTTCATGATACACCAATATAAGGAATAAGCAATCTGAATATAGCCACATCTAGCAAGCGATATATGCAGAAAATGACAAGTCTTTAAAATAATAAATAATGCCTAGTATAATGGCATAAAACTTCATCTTTAATTTGAAGATAAAAATAGTTAACTTATGCAGTATATATTGAGGTATGTATTAGAATATCTAATTTTGAAAGTTCCATTATCATCTATGAATATACTTTATCAATCCCTAGTAGTTGTATTTCTCTTTTAAAAATCTTCGTAACTTGCATCACGAAATATGCCTACCATTATGATTTTTTTAAGTTACAATCACGGCAAAACTGATGTTCTGCTATGGATGATTTATGGAAAAAAATTAAATGAAAATATTATAAATGAAAAAATAAACAATTTACTCAAGATACAGAATGTAAGAAAGACAATTCACAAAAAAAAGTACAAGAGCCATTAATCAAAGCCATAGAAATTTTCTTCACTATCATCAGCAAAAACTTCTTCCATTTTCCTCTCAAGTTAGCTGATCATTATAAATATCATCCTCATCACTTTCTTTGTCATCATTATCCTGTCCTTCCTTCTGCAACAAATCATCTTCTATCCCATCTAATACATTTGAGATATCACATTCACATCTGTTAAAAGATCAAGCAACCATATCCTCACTCATCCTATCCAATTCAGATTTCACTCACCAAGGCAACATCCAGAGTGGCAGTTCTCATATTACTGCATTTAGTATAAAACACTTCCCCCATCCACCTTAACCATCTGGTTGTGGTTCTAAAGTAAAATGCACACTAAATGCATCCCCACATAAGTAAACTTTTCTTCTTCACAGTTCCTCCTGGTCATTTTCCTCATACTATTTCAATCCAAATGTTTACCCATCCCTGTTCATCTATTCATCCTTTTTAGGGGCAGTGAACTACTACTAAAAATTTCCCTTGGAAACTCTTTCCTTTTTAAAAATAACCATTGGTTTCAACTTAGTTCCATATAATATGACGACATTTTTAGAAACTAATTAAGATATTAACAACAAATATAAATCATTTCACGTATGCATGGTGTTTTTGTTAGGGATTTAAAAGAAATTTTTCAAAAATGGCAACAATGCGAAACAGTTGCCAAAGTTTTTTTTTTTCTAAACTTATTACCATAGCACTATTTTAGAGAAAAACTACTTTCAACTTTTTGCTTATACTAGCGCTTTTTGTTTTTGTAAGAAATATATCTCATGCATAAGTCATGAGGAATTTCAGAACCAAAAAAATATCATTCTAAAAACTCAACTTATATATGGGTATAATATACAGTATTTTGGTCTTCTCTAGTTAGTTATTTTAAAGTGAAATTCAAATGGTTGCAATGTAGCATGATATTTTAGCTTCTTCAGAGAATAATAGCTATAAAATTAGTTCACTGGCATATATTACTTCTATGTTTATCTTTGACATGAAAGACCATGCAGTAGAGTGACAATTTATATTAGAACCTGTCTCAGTTCTTCTTCGCATACAGAGAGAAAGGAAAAATGTCTGCATATGCAATTATTTTAGTTAAAAAAAAAAAACTGGCAACACTACAGACTTTTGAGTTAAAACATTTGTTTTATTGAATACATCCCTTACAATTTCCTTCCTGTCAAGTTTCATATTAATCTACTTGCTGCACAGCAGATATTGCCCTTTGAGATTTACACATGGTTCACAAATTAATGTTAGGATGTTGATAGATAATGGTTGGAGAGAGAGAAATATGCCTGCTACAGTGCCAGATGCTTGTAAAACAGCAGCTATATGGATTTTTTTAAAATTTGACCAATTAAAGGGTGATGTTATTGAGCAAATTGGTCACCAGTGCAGATCTTCCTTGAAGCAAAGAAAGAAAAAGCTGCTATTCATGACATGCGGGTGGTGGACCAGATTGCTTTACCTTACTTTAGTGACTGAGAAGATACTCCATGTCAGATTAACTTACTTTTATCCCTCATTTATTTATTTATTTATTTTTGTAATTTTCTTTTGTCATATTTTAATCATTGAATGGCATGCGCACAATTTCCACGCAAAGGACTAAATTCAACAAATAATTTATACAAGAAGTTAATGCACATGAATATGTCTATATTTTGATATTTTGGCAATCACCATCATTTAATGCATGAAATGGTCTGACAACTCATCTCCTATTCAATAATTTCTGGAAATTCTCATTGTACATGCATATCTACACAAAAATCCATAACATTTAAAATGAACATCTGTATAAAGCATAGAGATTTTTTAAAATTTTTTTTTTTAATGCTATCTTATGTGGTTAAATTACAGGTTGAGAATCCCTTATCCAAAATCCTTGGGGCCAAATTTGTTTCAGATTCCAGAATTTTTCGGATTTTGGAATATGGATATACTGGCATAATTTGGTAGCTAACCCACTGAGGAGTGGGGATTGGGCACAAGGTCATTTATGACATTATAAATGCATATGGATAAATATAGCCTACTTTAGTTTTGTGCAATATTTTTAAATTATTTTGTGCTTGAAACCATAAGAAAAAGATGTACATTTAACCATCAGAAAGGTAAGTTATCACTACAGTAGGCTTACCGATACTGTAACAGCCCCTGAAATTTACCAGTAATGCAATATGTATCTTACCCATTTTCATTAAGTCACCACAAGTACATGTTTAACCTAATAAAAGTTACACCATTTACCCTTTACAGTGTATTCTCTACCATGAATGTAATGAAATAAATTGTGCAGCATGTTATAAAGCAGCATATCTTTACCTGTACCAGTTGTTTACAAAAAAAAAAACAACAGAACTTGTCAAAATTTTATTTTTAATGCAACAATGAATGCTGGTGGTATTACACTCAAACTTGGGAATGTAGCTGAAGATTTAATTCAAAATTCACACAGAAATAATGTGTTCACTAACACAAAAACCGTTATTATCTCCACTTACAAAGAAACATCAAAAGTGGAAGAGGGGCTAGGATGCTCTACAGATGAGGATGCACTGTGCTGGGTGGCTTTCTTGAGCATTTCTTCCAACATCATTTGCCTCATTAGCAAAGGTTTTGTCATAGCAACCTTTCTTTGATTTTATAAACTGACATGATTTCTTGTTCAGTCATGAATGCACATTGCTCTAGTCCTTTACACATTTTCTCCATGTTGTCTATGGGCACTTTCTCCACTGTGTTAACAATGTCATCTTCACTGTTATCATCATGATCACCCTGATTCAGAACCATTTCAGCTATTTCACTATCAGTCAGTGAATGTCAACTGGAGCTTCATTATCGATGTCGAAACTTCTTCTATGTCTGCTTCTTCTAGGTTACTGATGACATCCAAAGGTATACTTTTTTTGCATACGTAAGGTTTGATATCATCTTCTCACTTGTAACACGGAATTCCTCAAAGTCATCATGTTGTGCAACATCATTGACCATAGTCGTAGGCCAAAGGTTATGCCATGCATGCATAAGAGTGTCCTTATCAACAGCATCCAAAGCATTAACAGCAGCATAAATGGTATCCTTAATGTTAAACTGTTTTTGTAAACCTTCCACACCTACGCCTCTGTTCACTGCTGCCAACATTCTGTTCGAGAAACAGTCTTTATATTTACTCTTCATTGCTCTAAGGATACCTTGGTCACATGGTTGAATTAATGGAGTCATATTCAAAGGAAAATAGATATCAAAAACATTATTCTTGATGAGAAATTCAGCTGGGGGATGCGCAAAACAATTGTCAAGGAATAACAAAATCTTGCAAATGTCTTCCAGTCAAGCTTTCATGCAATGGGCACAAGCCACTGGTACAAAATGGTTATTAAACCAGTCTGAAAAATGTCCCTGGTGATCCACACTTTCTTGTTGGCATAATAATGGGCTGGTAATGTACGTACTCCTTTAAAACAGAGAGGATGCTTGCTCTTGCCTATCATAGCAAGTTCACACTTCCACCCCATTAGCACACCTCAGCACAATCATCCTGTCCTTTGCATCCTTAACTCCTGTAGGGGCCCACTCATCAGCTGTAGTCAGTATCTTCTTGGGACAATAATGCCAGTGCAACAATGTCTCATCGGCAATATAGATTTGTTCTGACTGGAGTTAGATTTTCATCGATGATCTTGGCAAACTCATCTATGTAGTTTTCTGCGACCTCGTGATCAGGAGAACCTTTATCATCACAAATCTTTAAATATTTAATGCTGTGCCTCTTCCTAAATTTCTGCGACCAACCTGCTGAATATTCAGTTACCTTCAATTTTAAGTTCGTCGTGATAAATCTTAGCTTGTTTCATGATCAGCATATCATTAAGCGGCATGCATTCACTCCAACACTGACGAATCCACTTTTTTAATACACGGTCAAGATCATAATTTTTTGCCTCATGCAAAGTTTTTCTATTTTTCGTTAATTTCCGCTCATCACTGCCAGCATAGAACTTTAACAATTTACTTCTGTTCCTTCAGGTCATCGATGCTAGTTGTTCCAACTCTATACTCCTCTGTAAGTCGCCTCACACTTACACCACGATCAATTTTTTTGCAATAACCCAACTTTCTTTGCTATGGCTAAGCACAAATGCTTCCTCTTTTTTTTTCACTGTTACCCATAGGGTATTTTCAGACCTTTTCGACACTTTCAAAATACATTCACACCAACAACAAAGCACAGAAAAAAGCAGAAAAATTACAGTGAGTGATGTGCATATGTAAAACATGTCAAGACCTGTGCATCACTCAGGTACTCTCCCAGAATCTTCTGGAATTTTCCACTGGAGGCGCCCCAAAAATATTTTGGATTTTGGAGCTTTTCAGTTTTCAGAATTTCGGACAAGGGATTCTTGACCTGTAGGAGGAAAGTCTAAGAAATAACAAGATATGAAAACGTATTTAATAGCTTTTGACAGTTAACTGTTACTATTTTTTGGTAGGTGTTTGCTTCAAAACCGTAGCATCACATTTAACATACACAAAAATTTGTCTTATCTGAATATTTTTTTTTTTGTATTCATAGAAATGCAACAAGAATAGAAATGTTAGAATAATGCTTGAAAATTAACAAAAAATGTAAAGTTTCAAGTAATTTACTTTAACCATGTAATAGTATTTCTTATGTATTATTGAAAAGAAATATGAAAGCTAAAAAAGAATTACAAATGAAAAAAATAAAAAAACTGACAAAATTCTCTGATGGAAAAAAAAAGAAATCTTAAAGGAATCCTAAAAAAAAATTATCATCAAGGGATTATGTTAAAACATTTGTAGCTTTTCTTTAGATACTAAGATTTTCTCTAACAACAACAAAAGAATTAGTTATTGGAGTAATACCATAAAAATGCAGTTATCCAGTTGACCTTATCGTTGCTTTGTTTAAAGTGCACAAAATAAAATTTCTGATTTAAGAAGTTGGTAGTTTGTGAGATAGACATTTTTTTGCACCACACCTGAAATTCATTGTGGAATAAACTGTACACCGATTTCTAAAATGCACTCAAATCTATACCATAAGATTACAAGGCCAGCCAAAAAAGAAAACTACATTACTATTCTACACATTGCTTGTTTGAATTCTTTTCTTAACTCTAGCACAAAGACAAAGGATACAATAACTGTTTCATCAGATATGTTCTGGAGAGTAACTGACTTCGAAATGCACTGCCCTAAAAACACATCTCCAAAGTCAAATGTAGTGTTTCCATTATTGGAAATTAAAACAACTGGTGGCTGGATTACTGGGCAGTGGACCTCCAGATACACTGTGTTGTGGATGCTTAAAACAGAGGGGGTAAATGTTATACATAATGAGCATCCAGGTGCAGTAACCAAACTTCATTTGCAAAAAAAATTTAATTAATATAATTTACACTCAAAGCAATAACCACTATTAGTTAATTATTTTTTTCCATACTTACATAATTTTTGTGGCTGTGGCTTTTAATATTTATTAAATCCTACACTTTTGGTTGATTATTTTTGTTTGTTTCTAGTATATTATTCATGTATTAATTTTTTCTAATGTAAATGTTACAAATTTATAAGATTTTCAGCATATTTCAACAGTGAGATGCATTAATTTAGTATACAATAATTTGATTATCAAATATAATAATAGAAAGTTGTAATGAATGAAAAATGTAATATGAAATCAAAAGTAAAGAATGTACAAATATTCAAATCACTGATACAGTCTAATATATCACAAATTTATCTTGAATTTTCAGAATAGAAAATTTTTTTTTTTGATTTTCATTTAATAAGCAGAAAACTGATCATATACAACAAACTAAAATAACTAAAAATTAAATGTTCATCTAAAGTGTTATTTATATTCATGTTGCTGATTCCAAAGTAGTTTGCAATTGAGTCATTGTGAAAATCAGGATATATACTTCTCAATCAATGAATGAATCTAGTAAGTAAAATCATTTATTCATACAATGATGCATATACATGCATACCAGGCAACTAATGGTAAGTCTTAATATAATGAGTAATATTTTTCTCATGTATAGCTCATCTGTCTGTCAGCCCATACTGTAGTTAATAGAGAGAAAAATGTATACCATCTAGTATATAGCTAATTAAAATTCAGGAAAGACTACTTGTTATATCTAACATGTATTTCTGGTTACTTATTTTCAAAAGAATGCACAATGCAAGAAAAAAATTGTAATGCATGCCGTATTTTTTTTTCATTTCATAAATTTAACACATTCACCTAAGTCAGTAAATTTGATGATTTTCTGGAAGTTTTTGCATTTACATATTTTTTTAACACATGATAAAAAAAAAAAAAGAAATACAAACAGACTTAAATGAACATGTGCTATTTCAGCAAGTCAAAAAGTTAAAAATATTAAATTTAGAACTCAAGGATAACAAAATGTTGTCTGGTAATTGATCTAAGTTAAAATTTCATCTCTCCATAAATATTTTTGGAAAAAAATAAGTTTGTTTAATAAAATTAAATGTTTTTGTTTTAATTATATGTCCAATAATAAAAATGAATTAACAAAAACAAAATAACCTTACTTAAAAAAAAAAAAAAAAACTATTATAGTATAGAAATTCCATAACTTAATTTCATGCAAAAAATAAATGAAAAGGGTACATACATATAATAGCAACTGTTTTTTTTCTCAGTTTTTATTTTTAATTACGAAGCTATTTGTCATTTTATGATGGTATTTGAATCCTTATCTTGTCTAGCTTTTCAGGCATTGTGATGACAATGCCATTATCAGTTGTTAACAACAAAGTCTTTGGTCACATGCATCACAATTCAATGCATTCCTTTAAAGAGTAATGTTGTTGGAATCTTAAGGAAATCAACAAGCATAAACTTAAGCACTGAAAATTTTTGTTCTGTAGTTTGTTTGTATTTTTTTTTTCCATTTTAACTAGTATAGTAATAAATACAAACCAACCAAAACCAAAATTTAGACAAAATCTACTCTCAAAAACATATTAAATCAGATAAAGTATCAGAAAAACCTAGATTACCATTATGAGATGACACCTGTAGTATTTTTTTTTTAATTAACAAAATATCAAGAGTCTTCTACCTGTATTGAAGTGTTTCTGCATTTTTACACTGTCCAGATGCAATAAAACATGGGATTGTGTAAGCTGTAAATTTTCCAGGGTACTTTCGTAGCAAAGATACAGCAGCTGCTGTAAAGTCTTTAGAGCTGAAGGTGATTGAATAAAAAGCAAAGTAAATTTTCATTGTTTACAAGAATAGACAACATAAGTTTCATATAAAAGGACAGTATCAGAATTTGTTGTCACTCATTAATTTTTTTTTTCAGAATCAACATTACATTACATTCTTTAATATATATATGAGGGTGTTCTTGGTAGAAGTTTTCTGGTTGATGTGTACGCCACAGATGCACTGCCTGTTGGACCTCATAATCAATAGAAAATATTTGACCTTGGAAATCTTTCAAGAATCCAAAATCAGAAAGGCAAAGATCCAGACTGTAGGGAGAATGCGGTAAAGATACACAGTACAATCTATTCAAAGTGTCAATGATTGTCTAAGCAAGCACTGTATGGTCTCACATTTTCATACTGCAACAGAACATCTGTGACAGTCTTCCATGTCATTTTGTTCAAATAGCTGGTTTCAAGTGGTTCTCTAACACATTGCAGTATTTTGCACTAGATAATAACATGGGTACTGCTTGCACTTATGCCAAATGCATTAACAAGTTCATTAATACTTGTTAGTTATTATGGACAGCTGTGTCCATTTTGCCAATGTTTTCATCAGTGGTGCCACAGCTGGGGCATCCAGGTTGATCTTTAAACCAGTCTACCAAATTGTATAGTTCTATTGAAACTGCACCAAAATTCTCCAGTCGATTAGAACATCTTCAGCCCACAGAAAACAAATTACAAATTGCTGATCTTCCTGGGGTAACTTGCTCAAAAGTGCTCAACACACAAACAAGAGGGGATTTTCAAGTACTCATCATTAGTGATGCTTGGCAGCACAGTATTTACAGCTTTCCCCCACCAAAAAATGCTGATGTAAATATTGCCTTATACAGTTTTAAGTATGTGGAAAATGAGAAAATTGTAAATAAAATCTGAAAATTTATGAATTAACAATATGACATGTCACTATATAAAGTAAATTTGCGTGTTTATTTTTTGAGAAAATTTCTCTATGTCTAGGCCAAAAACAACCAAATACACTTAAATACGCATTACTAATCATAAAGGTAAACCTCCACTGCAACTCTTCCAGAATATTTTCATTGTGTAATATGAATTCTACACCTGTTCTAACTATTCCAGATGCTGCCTATGAAAATTTATACAGTAGAACCAGAACTTCTGAAGTTTTGCTGTATTTAGTGTGATTTGACTAATATCTTATTTGATCTGAGACGAGATTAGCTATTTTTAATACTATAAATCAAAATAAAATGACAATGTTTGCTACCAATAAGATATGTGAATCCTTGCTTGCTAAATCTGAACTATTACAGAAAACTTATTAAAAGTGCGCACACACACACACACACTAAAGATAAAACTGTACATATAGCAGTATGTGATTCTTCCCTCAAATGCCTAGAATAAAACAACAAAAAATAGATAATTACATACTCTTTCAGTATGCTGTTTGGATCTGGTGGAAGGACTGGTTCAGCTCGTGATGGAGCTAGCACAACCAACCCTCTGGCAGTGGCAGATTTCCCCGCTTTAGCTTGTGGGGTATTTTTTCTTTTACTTTTTGGAAGGCTCTCCATTGCTGCAGCTTTCTAAGATAATTACGAAATTAGTTCTTTACAATAAAGTAAACAGTAGTAATTTCATACACATGATTGGTTTAAAAGACTGGAACATTAGCTTAACAGAAATATAAATAGTAATTGATCTTTTATTGGAATTTTAACTATTAGAAATTATTAAATCTTTTCGAAAAATTGAGAAGTAGAATTTTTCAAATGACATTCTAATGGAATAGCTATTTAAGTAGTGTGTACTTTTATATGAAATTACCAGTGTTACTTAAATTTCATCCCAATTTATGGAGATATTTCTTCACAAACGGTCTTCATTTCTTATCAAGTAACTTGACAAAAATATCTTTGTATAAGAGGAAAGTAAAATTAAAAGTAATGAATAAAGTTCACAATGTTATATCTAAAATAATGTCATCAGCTTTACCTGAGCTAGTTCTTGCTGCTCTGTTTCATACTTCATCAAAGTTTCCTGGTATATGGCTTCATCTTTTGCTTCCTGCACCCTGACTATCATCATTACAGCCTCCTGTTTTATTTCCTCCTCTTCCAGAACTGGAGAAAACCTGATCTGTATTTTACACTTCTAAAAAAATTTAAAAGAAATAAACAAAGTAGCAATCCCATTCTCACAGTTGTAGTTTTTAAGAAGAAGAGCTTTTTAATAATAAAATTAATTTTATTTGGTAAGTTTAAGATTACTGAAAACCATACAAGGAAAAACAATGTGCTGTATGCAAGCAGGCACAATGGACTAGAATTTAAAGAAACAATGAAGTTTAGTTTTGAAAAGCTAAATGGTTACTTTGATTTCTTATTATTAGATGACATTTTTTTTAAAAGGATTTTTCAGTCTTATGAAACATTATTTTAACAGAAGAGTAAACAATTTTTTTTTTTTTTAAATAGCTACTTTAGTCAGTGAGTCAGCTATAATATCCTGCTAAAGAAAAACAAAGTCACAGGTGCTCCTTATATTTTGACACAGTGACTTAACAAATCAAACACACCAAGCAGAATGTGTCCACTTCAGTTTCAGTGAATTTTGTCTCAATACTTTTGAACAAGTTTTATTAAGTTACTGTAGTTCTTAAAAATAGTTTGAAAAGCAAAACAAAAATCATTCAGAATGAGTTTGGTAACTTATTTTTGCAATTTTAATTTCTGATACTTTATATAAACCCACTTCCAGACTAGAAAGTGCTTCTTAGATATCGTATTGTATCTATTTTATCAGGAGTTTTTTTTGTTTGCTTACATTTTTATCTGGTTAAGAAAAAAAACTGCTTATGAGTTAAGCTCATGCTAAAAGACTGGTACTATAACATAATGTTAGAAAAGAATTATTATCCAGAGAATCCTCCTAAAAACGTAGATAGCTTTCATAGAGATTGCTATAAGATAGTGTCAGAAAAGATGGGGTTCAGGAAGTCTAGATCCCATAAGCTCAAACTGTCAAGATTGCCATAAATCCAATTATTAAGCTGGACCTTATAATTTCTTTATCGAGTCATAAGATTCCATGCCATCCTATTATTATTTTGCTTTATTTCTTCATTGAGACTGTCTTTCTTCCAATAAACTGAGAACTTACATATAAACCAGGTTCAGGGTATGAGAATTCCTTAAAAATTTAGGCCTCTAATGTATATCTCCAAATACACTCTTTCTTTTGTATCAGTAATGAAACAGAAATATCCAATTTGAAAGTTGCAGTTATTAAGGTATTAGATTTTTCTGCAAAATGCTCTACTTGTTAAAGTATGTGAAAAATCAAATTGCTGATAAGTAAAACGAAAATCCAGAAGTCTTTTTGCATAATACATCATTGTAGAGAACTGAGTACTGCTAAACATAGATAAAGAAAAATTTTCTAATAGTTAGTATTGGATTTCTGAAAAGCAGCAGAATGTGGCAGCCAGAAAATAGTGGAAGTAATTTAAGAAAGTTGTAAGTAGTGTACATGTATACTTATCATCTGCGTCCTAGCTAAAAAGCTTTGAAAGTTGCCAGTCCTTGAAATTCATCTTGCACAAATGGAATGAATGCCTGGCTTTTAGCATCAAACAATACATCTAAAAGAACAAATTCTGAACCGAACAGCTATTTCTACTTGAACATTGTCCATTTTTGAGCACTTAGCTAACAATAAATCTTGTTGCTCTGACAAGAATAGTAAAAGGAAATGGCATTATATTTAAATAAAACATCAGTAAAGAGTGAAAACCAGTAAAATTAGAATATCCTCGTAGAAACATTCACATTCAACCAGTAATTTTTGAGGTAAATCATTAATTAGTATTGATGAAGAAAATTCAACAGAACAGTATCATTTAAATTTTACATTATTTTCAGAAACTTTAATTAAAAACTGATTCTCATGAAAACCCAGGAAACATTCAGAATATTTTGATTTAGTATTACTGAAGAAATAACTTTTATTCTGTTCCTGCTATTCAATTAATCATTCCAATGGCAAAAAGTAAAATAATCAAGAGAAATTACAGTTAAGCAGAGTGCAGTATCCATTAACATTTCTACCAAAATAAGTTATAATATTTAGCAAGAGGCAAAAATCTCCCTTGAATCAACTAATTAAGTCTTGACTTTTCAACTCTCTTGTTAGGACATTACTAAAAGCACTAGATTTATTAAGACAATGCTGCAATTATGTATTCAGAAAAATTCAAAAGTTGTATTACCACACGGATATATTAAAGCCTCACCCACTTTCGTTCTAAAAGCAACAATAAGCAAAAGCCTGAGATTTCAGTGTATTATTGTCTAAAGATTTTAAATGCTTTTTTAAAATAAAATTTTGTGCAACCTATAATAAACAAGATCAGAATGTTTAACGATCCTGCTTGTTCTACAAAATTAATATCAAGTACTGTTTACTACATTCTACATTACTGTACATGCACTCCGAGATCTTTTTCTATATGTAAATTGCTTCTTAAAGTCATTTCACAAATAATTATAGCTGATGCAAATACTGTCTATATTAATGCACCCTAGAAAATATTAAATTAGGCATGCAGCTTAAATTAGCCACAAGTGAAGTCTGCCAAATAAGAGTTTATTTTTTCAGATTAGTATAAATGGAAAGGGGTTCAGAAATTTCTTAGTTTAAACACAACAGAACTAAAACTAGGGCCAGAAACAGAAATGAATTGCTGTACTCTACCTTGAAATTTTACATGCACACGCGGTGCATTAGGTCGGAAGATGAAACATTTTTCACTTTGAATTTTATCAAAAGAGAATAGATGCAATTAATGCAAACTTATTTTATATGTTGTTTCTGGTTAAAAAATATTAAATCATCCAGAGAGAGAGAGAGAGAGAGAGAGAGAGTGTGTGTGTGTGTGAGTTGCACGCAAAAATGTCCAGTGACAAATATAGCAATTTTGGTAGTTTTGTTTGATTTTTAAAAAAAATAAACAAGAAAAGAATTCTTTTCTATTTTATTTAAACTGAAGAATTACATATGATTTGCCCAGCACAAATTTATTGATAATTTCGAGTAATTTTTTGCAATACTTTACTTAAAGGTAGTACACATGATTATTATTTAAAAAGTAAAAAGTTTAAATGCAGTGGCTGGAGAATAAGTTAACATAGTGTGGTTGCTTGTTGACATGGCAACTCTGAGGAGTCTGGGCTATCTCACTGATCTGTACAGGCTTCTTTCTTTTGTTGGGGGGAGTTCTGCAGGTGCACTTGCTCAATTCCCATTTCTAATTAAAGTAGTTCTGGTATGATTTTCTGGGCAGCCTAATCTATCCATCAAATTCCTGTGGCCAGCTTAAATAGAACAGATTCAAAGGACCTTCGTTGCTATATTAACTATTTCAGGTGTCAGGTAAGTAGTTTATTTTTACTTGCCTTTGCTTAGTTTTTATATATAAACAACAATTTTACATTCAGTGACAAAACAGCTAAGGATCAAGAGAATCTAAAGTCCAGAAACCCTTATTTGTGTGTGTGTGTGTGTGGGGGGGGTATTTATAACAGCACCAGAAGAGTATCTCAAAAAATCTAGTTTGTCCATATTAAGCATCATGGACAAAATTTTGTTTGTTTTGTTTTTTATTAAATAATAGTTCTAACCTTTCCTGGTTCTACTGTTCCAACACATGGGGAAATAGTAAGTGGAATATTTCCAGGAACCACAAATTCAAAAGATGTTGGTCCAACTGGAGATATCTCTCCTGTATTGTGAAAAAAATGACAATTAGTCAGTCAACAACACCCCAAAAATATAAAACAACAGATAATATTACCTCAACAGCTTTAATTCTATCAATGAGAAAAAAAGAAAATAACATGGATAAACAAACAAACAAAACAAATATTTTTTAACAATTTACAGGCGATACTTTAAGCTGTTATGTTTCTGATTTTTTAAAAACCTTTTCCATTCCATTTAAACTGCTTCAAGTCCAGTCAGCTGCAGAACATTAATGATGACTGCTATGAAAAGAATCCAACTGTATGTAACAACCAAAACACCATGAAAATGATCTCTTGAGAAAGACAGAAATAACTGGAAGTAGTTTTTTTCAGTCAAAGTAATCATTTAAATTGCAGTGTAGAAAAGCTTTACACCAGTCCAGGCATTTACAAATCTGCTTTAAAACTTCCTCTAATTTTAGTTCTGATCAATTAGTACTTGTAATGTCAAGTGACATTCATCTAATGAAATTAAAGAGATCTCTTTAAAAGGTATGTGCAGCAGCTTAAGTAGTACTTTCTGATCACAGGGTTGGTTTTTCACAATTCTTTTTGCAATCATTATTGAAAGTGTACATGAATTTTTCAATTAATGTTTTCACAAGCAACTAAACTTTCCACTTGTGAGCACTAAATCTGTCCACTGGTTGAATGTCATCAAACTCCCTTCAATGATTATTTACTAGTTTATTTAAGTTATACGCAGAATACTTTTAAATTGCAAAAAGTAATAAAACACTTTTTTTTTCTGTAATTATTCCACTAAAATTTTCCTATAAATCCAAGATGGCCAACTTCATAGTTTTCATGGTAACATAATTCTGATACAACATTACGTACATGTAAAAAAAAAACAACAAACAATTTTAAAAAACAGCATATATCGGGTTTGTTTATTTTCTATTCATTTAATCTTCTGCTGTTTGTTTCTTTTTGTTTTTACTAAAATTTAAATTTATTTCCATATTCAGTCTCTAAAATTAAGAGAAATTCAAAAGTGGATATATTTCTTTATTTGTTCAGTATACATATTCTAACTTATTTGATCTTTATAAAATTGTTTTTAAAATTTAATAATTATTAACTCACTGGATGAGGAAGAGTAATTTTTTCTTCATCTTTAATGATTATCAGGTAAAGAACTAAATCCACATTTATGTAAAATATACATGACATTAAATATGAAAGGAAATGAATGCTACCTAAAAACAGTCTTATGGTTCATTATGGTAATCATTATAGACAAAGCAAAAATTAATTTTGGTTTGGTCACTCTTTCCTAAACGTAATTAAACTATTTTTTGACCTAACACACTATATGATATGAAAATTTATGGAATACTTTTTTCTTTCCTCAGAAGAGCATTCTTTCCAATGATAAAGACAAAATTTCTTTTTTAATTACACTAAATAAACTTCATAAATGAACTTAGAGTCATTTACATCATTTACAGCAAAAGATTCTTTAACATTAAATATTAAATTGAAAGCCTGCTAAAAAAAAAAAAAACTCTTTTCTGTATGAAAACATCTGTTGCCAGAAAAAGTTTCAAAAGTATCTACATTAAAATTAAATATAATAATGCCATTAATAGAATTTTGGAATCTTCCCAAGAGTTAATGTGTTGTTTTTATTTTTTTGAGCTATCAATGTGTAATTTTAATAATACTTCGTTGTTCAATTTCATAAAATATTTCTTCAATTTTTGCTTTCCCTTTTTAATTTTTTACATTTGTTGATTATTAGTAACATCCATTATAAACAAATGTTTTCATTATTTCTATCTGCTAAATCATCCAGTAAATAAAAGCAGCATTGAAAATTAACATGCTGGTAATTTTAAAAAAAAATTTCTTGTTTTCATTAAATAATATTAATGCTAAAAGTAAAAGCTGTTTTAAAAAAAAATGTTAAGAATAAGTTATTTCTCTATTATTAAAAAAAATTTTAATACAACAGTTGTTTTACTTAAACAGTGAAATAGATCATTTAAAAAATGAAATCTATGATTAGTTATGAAAAAAATTAACTAAGCTAATATAGGAACAGCAAAACAACAGATATCTATCTCAGCAGCCAATTCCTTTTAATGAGACATCTGAAGTTCTTTTTATTAGATTTAATATTTGAAGATTAAGTAAATTTTAAAAAGACAAGATGCATGTACATACCTTTTCCTATTCTTGAAATAGGTCCACCATGTGTGTGCATAGTTGTGTGGGTATTTTTAACATAGATACAGGTTGTAGACACATCAGATAATGCAGTACCAGCAAACTTCACAATTTGATGTGACAACTCTAGTGGAGGATGTACACCTACTCCTTTACACTGCACTTTGAAACTTCTATATATTTTTTTTTTTTAAAAAGTAGTTTCTTTAATTTGAATTGTCAGTAATGCTACAAAATGCTAAGAAAAAAGCAAATCAGTCAAAGAGAAAAAATTATATGAATTATAACAATGAGAAACAAAAAATTAAAAATTAAAATTAGAAAACTATATATAAATTTACAAAAATTTCATACTAAATAAAGTTTTTTTTTATAAAAAAACAAACAGAAATATGTAAACATATTAAAATATAAACATTAATTAGCAAAGAGTTAAATGTAAAGTTTGATTGAATGTTTTTAACTTGATGTTAGTTCACTGTTAAAAAAAAATAAATTTGTAATGAATTTAGAAATGTAAACCTGTCTGATGGATATCTGGATAATCTTTGAAATGTTTTAGCAACAAATTAAAGTACAAGATGATAATATTCTTTTGAGAAGAGAGATCAAGACGCAGACAAAATATAAAAAGTTAACCGAATGTTTTACACGTATCCCTAAAATGTGTTAATCACTAATCAGGGAATTGCACAGATACACAGAAAACAAATTAGCAGACCAGGAAATTTAATTTTAGAGAAAGAACAAACAACAAAAAATAGTAGTAAAATAAATTAACAAAATCAATATTCAATATTGTGAATAAAAAGATTTATTCGTATTTCACTGACACATGACAAAAGTAATTTGCTGTTGGATTCATCAACAATTTTATAGGATAAAAAACTAATCAAATACTACTTTAAGAATGAAAACACAAAATCTGTAGTTACTTCACCTACACAAAAACTATTAGTTTATTAAATCAAGCATTTAGATGTTTATAGTTGCCAGCCATGAGTAAATCTACTCTTGAGGGGGCCAAAAATTATAGAAGTGAATTTTTTAAGGTCTTATCTAGAACAACAATAGTATTTTTTTATGACTAACAGTATAACTGGACTAGACCAATTTCTGTTACAAAATTTGTAATATGAAACTCTTTTTCATGTATGCAAATGAATTTCCCAGTTCCTGCAGTAAATTATTTGGTAATGCTTTCAGATATAAGCAGTTAATATTTTTAATAAATAAAAGCTCTATATAGATGATGTACTGCAAAAGCTATGAATGATGACCAAGAGTTGACCTAAAGGTACAAGTTATTTATCAAAGCAGCATGTGGAAAAACAACACGCTTAGCTTATTAAGCTGGGACTTCAAGATCATTCAGATGATTCATTGCAATGTCAGAAACTCAGCATACCATTTATCCAAAACACAAAATGGAAAAAAATGACAAAAATGGGGTGTGGCGCACACAATACACACACATGGTATATTCTATGTACCTAAAAAGGCACTTACCTATTAATTAATGTCCAGCAAACTAAATGGAAGTTATAGATGTCTGCTTTTTTTGGTTGAAATATAACATGGAGTTCTATAGTCTGAAGAGGTAAAATTGTCCCAAAGCCATCATTAGGCTGCACATCAACAAACTGAAAAAGTTTGTTTGAATTCAAATCTATTTTTGCAATACACTATTTAAAAATAATGATCATCATCTAAAATTCTACTACTAACTAGAACTCTTTTCACAATAGATATTCTGTTTTGAAGTGTGTGTGTGTGTTTGTCATAAATCTATCATTAATATTACATTAAAATAAAAAAATGAGTAACATATACAGTAGGTACAAATTCATGAGCTGCTTTTTTTGAAACTGAACCCATTTCAATCAAATATGTATTTATAAAAACTACAGTTTTTTTTCTCTATTTTTCCATAATACTATAAAATGTATAAATCAATAATTATTAATGGTCAAACATCCAATATCAACACAAATAATCATGATTCAGCTATAGCTTCAAAAGTTTTTCTTTTTAGAGAAATATAAAAAAGTTCATTAATACATGCAGTCAAAACGTAGCTAATCACAAAGTGTTAAAAGCAGCCCCTAAGCAGCAAATGATATCAATTTTACATTTTATACTAACTACTGTTTTGCATGCAGTATTCAATCTACAAAAGAGCAGATGGAATGCTGTAAATGGACTCTTGATTGATTTTTCCTTTAGCATGAAAGTCATTTTTCATCTCATTTCCATTCTGCAAATACATGTGTGTTCACAGACCTGTTTAGTTTTCAAAATGAAAATCAGTGAAATTGGAGAAGTCTTACTAAAAAAGCAATGCCATGAACATATTTTGTGCAGAAAATATTTTAAAAGTATCTGAACTGGAAATATTCTTTTTCACTCAAAGCAGTTACATTTTTAGTATATTAGAAGACTTTAACAAATACTGGTTAAACATTTAAAAGGTCAGTGCCCTGTAAGCTTTTTCTGCACCTCAAACAAAAATTTTTTCCCAAAATGTGAAATTGAAAAATAACTGCAAAAAACTGAGTAAATTACAAATCTCTCCTCTCCAAAGGCATTTCCTTCCAAATTTCATTATATTTAAAACTACAGCTCTCCTTTAGTATTTTTCCTTTGCAGAGTTAATTTAAACTGAATGATTTTTTTTCTTTCTTTTAATGAATACCAAAAATTTCTGTTTATTTATTTACTTCACAATTAGGAAAAAATTTGTCTATTTATTGTCTCTTTGCATGTAGTCAGACAGAAACCAGCACTGAATCTGTGGCAATATCCAATGTGCAAAATCAAAACCATCCCATGGCAGGTTCTTGCAAATGGTGCATTTGATAGCAGTCTTTGGGCAAAGCAGCATAGAAATGTCAACAGAAAAGTCTCCATCTCCAAAAGCAGCTAGTTCATGTAGTCAACTAGGCACAAGTACATTCTCAAGAAACTGATAGCTTGGATTCCACAAATTCTACTATTTCTTCACTTTGCTCACAGTACAGAAAATATGAGATACTACAGGATTAACCTGGATCAGTCAACTAGTATAGTTACTCCAGTGGTAGTGATTGCAATCAGAAAATGGTACTGTTAACCTATTTAATTATTGCATTAGCCAATTATAAAAACAATTTTGTGCAACTTTAATTTGAAAGTAAACTAAATAAATTTCATTATCCAGCTGTACAAAACACTTAACATCTATAATCTTTAAGCATTTCAATTAGCTGTTTTACATTCTAAGTATTAATAAGAAAAAACAAACAAAAAACTTACATCAGGAAGTTCCAAGAAGCCATACTGCTGAGGTAAGATGGACTTATTTGTCAGTTTTATGGGAATAATAGTTGATTCATATATTGTACAATAACCAAAGTCCAAGTCTTTGACATCAAACTCAAGGTCTGAAGTAGTCACAATAGCACTAACAGTAAAGTTTACTGGTCTGGTCTAAAACAAATTTAAAAAAAAAAAAAAAAAAACAGTAAATACTGTCAGCTCTCGATTTACGCAGTAGTTATGTTCCTGAAAATCTGCATGTAAATCAAAACCACATAAATTAAACTTGATTTTTCCATAAAGGAAATGATAGGGGGTTAAAAAAAAAATGCTACCTGAATACACATGATAGGGGTCAAGGATAACTGTTTGAAATCACGTTCATACATCTACTTCCTAAACTGTTTCTTTAAACTGTGCTTATTTACTAAGAATAATAGACATTAAAAGACCAATCTAAAATGAAAAGAAATTTAAACGAAAGGTTTTACTAACACTTACACTGAATGCTGGCTGGGATGGCTTATCGGTGCTGGTGGTGGTGGTGAAGAAAGAGTTGGAAATGTCTCTTCAGTTATGGGCAGCTTTTGGGATTTCGAGATGCCAGAGGTGGAGAATTGAGTTTGTTCAGAAGATTTTACACTTTCCTTTTAGAATTTCAGTGTAACACTGCATGGCAGCTAAAACATTTCTTCACACTTTTGCACTCTGTTCAATATTGGGATCATCTTCATCAAAAATAACAAGACCTTCCTCTCTCTATCAGGAGAAATGCCTCCACCAATCTTTTATCCATGAGCGTGCACACCACGCCAATCTCTGCCACACCTGGCTCTTCTTCCAGATGTATCTTCTGAAGTAGAAGTACATCCTTGGTAGAAAGTTCCTCTTTCTGCAAGTCTAATAACTCCTCCCCATCATCTAAATCCATCTCATGAAACCCTACTTTTCTCGCCAATTTTATGACATTTTCCCGGGTTTTAGCGATATCCTCATTGACACTGAACCTCTCTAAATCATACTGCAAATAGCAAAGTTTCTTCCATACACCGCTCATGCAAGAATGTGTAATCTCCTTCCAGGCCTCATCAACAAGCATGGTGGAGTTCTTGATGGTGAAACTTTTCCAGAATTCTTTCAATGACAATTTATCATCTCCAGTAACCTTCACAAGCTTATCATAAGTTTTTTTCAGATAATAAGCCTTAAAAGTAGCACTTACACCCTGGTCCGTGGGCTGAATAAGAGACATTGTGTTAGGAGGTAGAAACACCACTTTTTATGTTTTCACAAAGGATTTGGATTGATGGTGAATGATCAGGGGCGTTATCAACAAGAAGGAGAATCTTGAAGTCAACACTCTACTTCATGCAGTATTTTTGCAGCTCATCTTTAAGCTTGGAACCTAGATAATTGCAGAAAATGTTACCCGTTATCCACCCCTTGGCATTGGAATAATAATAAACTGGTAGAACTTGTTTCACAGACCATTTAAGAGCACTGTAATTTTTTGGATGATACACCAACACTGGCCTCAACTTGCAATCACCTTTAGCATTTCCACCTAGCAGCATCATAAAATGATCTTTAGCAGCCTTAAAGCCTGGTGCTGATTTTTCCTCTCAAGAAACATGTGTTCTGGATGGCAAACTTTTCCAGAAAAGTGCCATCTCATCAAGGTTAAAAATTTGCTTCAGAGAATACCTGTCTTCCTCGATGATAGTTTTCAAGGTCGCAATAACATTTCCCGCAGCATTAGTATCAGCAGATGCTGCCTCTCCAGCCATTTTAATGTTATGTAAATTGTATCTTTTTTAAAATTGGCAAACCAACTTGAACTTGCTTTGAAAACCTTGACATCCTCTTCATTCTTTGCTAAATCCTTGTAAATTGAACGAGCTTTAGCTTGTGTCAAAAACATGTTGACAGGCACATTCTGCTACTTTTAATCTTCTATTCGCATACTCAGCATCCCCTCCATTATTGTACTTCTAGCATACAATGTTCTCGTGGTGCTTAAACAGCTTCTAGACTTAGCATTTTCCTTAATTTATGCGGCACTGTCACGTATCACCTGAACAGTACTCACTGAAGCCGAGGACACAACTGACATCATCTCTGTTCTCCTCTCTCAATGCAGCTTATTACATCCATTTTCACACTAACAGCGATGGCCTTTCACTTCTTCTTGGATTGGGTCTTAGCCTGTGATGTATATGGACATTTTCCAGTCATGATAATGGTCAAGAGTTCAAAAAATAAACGTAGATAATGTAAAGGAAAAATGATAACACTCACTATGACAACAGTTGCACTGGAACTAAGAAAGATTGGGGATGCTGAATTCCTACCTTGCCTTGCACCACATTGTAAGTGTTGTTGATTGTAACATTGAGAGGGGGTCAGTGGGGGGACAAAATTCCCCAGGCCTGGGCCAGAGGAATTTTGAAATGTTTATTTCTGATGGTGTCCTGCAAAGGTAGATTCAAATCGCAGGTTTTGCCATTATGCTAATTGTTTATCAGCTTGGGCAGATGTGAGAGGAGTGGACTGTTGTGAAGTTTACTCAAGGGAAGTTACACAATGGAGACTTGTGTCTGACCTGGATTCTCCACCAAGTTGGCCACTGTGAGTGCCCTTCCTATCTCTATGCTGCCAGCCCACACTAAAAGTGAGGATCAAGCTTCATCTTGTGTTATTCTAAAAATTTGTCTGCTTAAATTACAAAATGGTATTGTATTAATTCATCATCTGTGCTACTCCAAAAACACCTAAGTCAAAAGCTGACTGTACATTGTTATAATCAAACACTATTCTCTGCTGTTTTACTGAATCTTAAAATCATAATATTTTTAGGTTCCCTATAACACTGTATGAATCAAAAAAAGAAAAAAATAGATCAACCAACATATTTAGAGTATAAAATATAATTTTTCTAATACAAACTGTGACTTTCTATATTACTTCCTAAAACATTAAAATATTATTTAGAGTTTATTGCCCCTATTAAGAGTTAGGAGTGTCTTGATACATAAAAAAAAACTTTTATGATATACTTTAATTATGTACATATACAAGACATAATAGCATCTATAATTTTTATTATATACCCTTTTCTTCATAAAAATATGAAAATGGATAATTAGATTAGCTTTAAAGGTTGCTCTCTTTTGTTTATTATATAATAAGTGCTAACTACATGATTATTCTATGCATAATTTGTTTCTTCCCCTTCCGAGTCAATAACAAGCAAGTATGAATAAAACAATAACAGGCACATGCTAAATAAATGGAAACAAATCACCTAAGGTGATGAACTAAAATACTTCTTTAAAAATCATTAGTTCAGCCAAATATCTAGCCATGGACATGATTAATAAAACAGAAGAGTAGGCAATATTTAGTAACTCAAAGAATTAAACTGCTGATGTTAGATCATCAAACAAAGATGAAAACATATTGTACTTTGTCTATTCAATAAAAGACCTCTCATTTGGTGGAGGTAATTACAACATCTTTTACATTAAAAAATGTGCTAAATAGTTCAGAAATTCATTTGCAATGTGTTTAAAAGCGGTTAGAAGTGTAATTTCCAGATTTTAGTGCATTTTGCATATCTAAAACTCGGAATGCATAGTAATGTACAAAAAGTTAGATAGGCTTTTTGATACAAAGATATGCAAATATCAAAATCAAGATCATTTTAAAAATAAAGTTTTTTTTTCAGTTAATTTTAGTTCATTCAAATAATGTTGCTTCAGTGTTCTGATCACAGATAAAAATTTACAAGTAGTAAGCTCTTATTTAGTTTTATTTACACTAAATTTAAATACTCTCTGTTGAGTTAAATAAATATTTACCTGGTCTGCCACTAAGATAGTCATCGGTACTTCCAGTATTCCTGTCTCTTTATCAAAATAGTCTCCAGCTTCATGAGGTAAAGTTTTTCTATGTAACCAGAAACAAAATCAGTTCAAGCAAATTTATTTTTTACGGTTAAAAAAGATGAATTACTAAATGTTTAGTGCATTAAAAAAAGTTGAACTTACCTATTAAAACATGGAAATAAAAAAATTAATAAGTATGCATGCAAATTTTATCAAATCAGTATTCATACACATTTTGTATAAATTTTCCAGGATTTGTGTATGCAAACACACATGCACGAGTTGGATGAGTCTGAATACTTTGAATCTACTCATTAATATGGTTTCTATTGTACTCTCTGGTTTCCACCTACTTCTACAATAATTAAAGGATTCCTGTATATGTTTCCCATTTGTGTGCAGGCACAGAATGGTTCCTTAATGGTGGTCTACTGATTGAGAAGAATAAACAAATGAGCTGCCAGAACAGCAGCTGTAGTATTTAAGTGTTATGATGAAATACCACCAGAAGTTCTCAGAATCATACGACCATCTAAGATGTGAAAGAGAAATTTCTTTTTCATACACTGATGCCTACAAGGGAAAAACCCTGGTAAGAGTTCGTTCGTACTGCCAGTTTTCTGCTAAGAAGCATTGCCAATCCTGCATCACGAGGCCCAGCATTTACAACTTCAACCAGGAAAATTCCTACTAAAACTTCATTTTTTAGTTATGAGAGGAAAACCACATGGCTAGTAGGTGAAGAGCAGCAAGAATAAACCATGCTGGGAAGTGTGCAAAAGAAGTAAATTATAGCCATAGGTGAACACACTAAAAAAAAAAAAAAAGAATTTTCATACAAAATTGCATTATTACATTTACCTTAGTATTTGCTATTTTATTTTATAACTATATTCTACAAAAAATGTAATTTTTATATTTAAGAAAAGTATTCAAATAATTGGTGATTCAGGATGGTTAAACCCCAAATCAGGGATCACACATGATCATGATTTTTATAATAATGCTAATTTCAAAGTATGATTCCATATTCTTAACTGATACTTATATTTTTTTAATTGGTTTGTTGTTGTTGTTTTTTTATAAGGATTTAAACTTTGTTTTAAAATAGAAAAAAATCCTAAAAATATTTTGGAAATTAATCTGAATTATTTTCACACCATATCTTTAACTGAAAAACAAAAAAACCTCATATTAAGATTTAGTTTCTTCTTATTCTCCTGGTTGAGTGGTTTTAAACAAAAAAAGGAAATTAATAATTTTTTTTTTAATTTTAAAAATTTATAAACCTTAATACTACTAGGTATGAAATAATGACTGACTTCTAGTATTCTGATGGCTAAATTTGAACATGGAAGCTAGAACAATTTTTTTTAGAAAATTGGCAAAATACATCTTTTTAAAAAAAAACCATAAAATTGAAAATACCAAACAATTAGGCAAAGATGCTGAAATAATTTCCTCATTTTGAAAATATTTCTTACTGAAATATCTACTGAAAATTCATTATTAGATATCCTTAAATATTTATATAGTTATAATAAAAGGATATGATCAGTTATCATCTAATAAAAACATCTTAGAATAAGAAATATAAAAAGCGTCAATCTTGAACACCAATTAAAGATATCATTACAAGAAATGAAAACTCTCATCTCTATATTGAAGAATTCCTAAACTTTATTGATTTTTTTTTTCTAGGTTGGTATATAAATCTATTTTTAAATTACTAGAGGTGAGGTAGTGTGCGCATGCTTATCAATACCTTATAAACCAGACCATGCACATTAAATATTGGTTCACACATCTTCCAAAAAATTTCTTTTTTCAAAAGGAGTTATCTTTTCTTTCTTTTGTTAAAGTACTCAAAAAAATGTATTTCGACATAACAGTGATACAATGCTGCATTTAGATCTAACATTTTCTGAATTTGTATATTTTGTCTCGGATTTCTTTTGAAAAGCATGCATTTGGAGTTATATGAAAATGAGCAAGAGTATGCAAAAAGGTTTACATTGAGATAGCACAATCACTGTGAAAGTAAAAAAAAAAAAAAGCAATGAACCTGTTTACAAAAATTTATTATTTTCATTCTTTATAACGAAATGTTCTCGTCAATTTTCATGCAGTATAAGTGTGCTGTACATGAGTGCACAATGCATGAATGATTATATATGTTTGTCACATTGTACTGAATTAAATAAGAATGAAAAGAAACACACTAAAGTCCACTAAATGGAAAAAGGTAAAAAAATATTTGACAGAATCATGATAAAATGTTCATAAAAATTGCGTGTACCTGGGTACAAACTTAAGCTGTGCTGAAAACTGGGCTTGGGCCTGGATGTAGCCTGTCTTTGGAAGAAGTTCAATGTAGTTTCTCAGTTCTTTGCATACTTCAAATGTCAATTTTAAAGCTGATTTTGCTCTAAATGAAAATTAAAAACAGTTTTAAAACTAATTGCGTGTGTAAAAACAAGATTTTCAGGGTTTGTGTTGATAGTCCTTATTTACTCACACAAATTTAAATTGTGACTGAATTTTTCTAAAAACGTAACATTCCCACTGCACAAGAAGTATCCCTAGTATTTCCAATTATATTTATTTTTTTCAAATGTTTTCATCCTTTATGTTACTTCTAGTTTTGCTACCTCCATTCATTTTGTTTTTGTTTTTTTTTTCAACAAATGTAACTAAAGTAAACTGACAATTGTTTTCTTTCCACTCTTCTCCGTGTTCCTGGTTTTGTCCATCTTGATGTGAACAGCATTTAATTTATTTATCTATGGCATGAGAACAGCTGTAGTCCTCCAGAATTCACCAATAATGCTGATATTTTCATATTAAATAACCAGACTCTTAAAATATTTCCCATTTAGAGCCTCACAGATAATTTAATTAATTATTGTAGAAGAAAACATAAAAGTAAAATTAATTATATAAATAGAAGTTGTTTTTTTTTAATTTTAATAATTATTTTTTTTTTTTTAAAAACACCTTACCGATTATTGATTACAAGAGTATACTGGTAGAGTCGATCTAACATGCAGATTTTCAGATCAATTACTTTGTCTTTCACCCACACCGGAACATCTACAGCTTCAGCTGAAGCTTTTACTAAGATACTGCCCTAAAAAAATAACAATAATAATTAATCAAAAAAAAAACAAAAAAAACAAGTACTTTTCCCAAGCTGTAGTATTTTTTCTTCAATGAAGCAGATATAAATCATAAATATGTAGATGCTCAGTTGACACTCAAAGAAATATAAATTTATAAAAACTATATTCATATTCTCTTTTTAAAGAAACACCAACAGATTGAACAAGTAGCCAGACAATCAAGTACCATTTTACTCTTCATCTTAACTGATTCACAAAGCAATGCATTCCAAGTATTTATTTATAAATGCCAAGAAATATATTTATTTATTTTCCAATTTCCAAAAGTCTTATTTTGTGACCTGTCCTTAAAGCCACATATTAAAAATAAACAGACATTTTACCGAAATAATGCTAAACGCTTTTAACAAGTCTCTCCTAAATCAACCAAGTCATTAATGAAACACTAAAGTTCTCAATTTTAACATACATCACTACAATTTGGTTTCATTGCTAGAATCATTATTCACAAATTATCAGATGCATCTAAAACAATTCAATATTCCCATATTAACACTTTACAAGCTATCATCTTAACTTTTTAGCTCTTATGTCAAAGGTGAGAATAGAAAACACAGTGGTGTCAAAATCCATATAAATGCCATCTTGCACAGATTTCCTTGACAAGAGAGTTCTATGGTCACCCATAAATTTTAGAAGAGTACTTAAAACTTAAAATCAATGAGATTTATTTTTAATGTTTTCATTGATGGAGTAAGTGATTCTGTTAACAGACTTTATCATTGCTTTAAAGTCATTCTTTATAAATGAGCATACGCATTCTGTATCATTAGTTAGTATTAGCAAACAATGTGGCTTGGAAAACTAAACAAAAATGTTTAATCCCTATGCTGGAGAAGTGTTTACAAAATGTTATTGGTATTACTTCAAGTGAATTCTTTTGGGGTAATGAGAGACTCACCAAATCAATAAAGAACTTTGGGAGGGGTTTGAGTTTGTTTGTTTTTTCACCAAATTTTTTTTAGTCTTTTTCTCTTGTTTTAACCTGCAATAGAGGAGGACATTCTGGGTTTTAGGGGAAAAGAAAAACAATAATGAAATATTTCGGTACAGCACTGTCTTTAAGTATAGTAGTAGTAGAAACTGCTTACTGTTTCAGGCAATGGATCAGAGAAAGCAATCTTAAAGTTTTTCCTAATTAAACCTGGAATTTGAGGCTGGCAAATGAGCTCAAGTTTCACAGATGAGAAGGGCTGTATCATTCCTGAAGCAGTAGTTCCTACTTTCATTTCCTCAAGTGCATTTCTTTCTGTGTCTTCCATTTCCACTTGGGTTCCTTCTGGTACTGTAGTGTCTGCTAACATGCTGATGCCTGTTCCCAAGTGGTGATAGAAAAAGCAAAGGCTAAAACATGCAGGTCAACAAATACATCAACTATGTTTTAGTATAGCAAAGCAGATGAAAGATTTTTCAAACGTATATGGTTGCTTCTCAACAGTTAAGCACCCCTTATAATTTGAGGGGGGCTAATGATTTAAAATTCACACAACTCTTAAATATCAAAAAATGTTGCTAGGGTAACACACTGGTTACCTACATAATGAAACAAACCAATCAACCAACCAATGTCTTAACATCATCAAACTTTCTGATCACTGAGCAAATTATGAATTACAAATTACCATTCTAAAATTTAACAAACTTTTCAGAAATAATGATATGTAGTTGTGATCTTCAAAGTAATTACCATACAAAAGTTGACTATCCACTAAAACCCTCAATCTCAAAGCACAGAATCCAATTTTATGATCAGCATCAGATGTTATACCCTCCTTTATGGTATTCTGTCAGCTCCTGATGTAGTACCTGGGTCAATTCATGCAAGTTTTGAACTGGTAGAATTATTTCTCTTATCTATCAGCCCAAGGAGTCGGCATAAATGTTGTATGAGATTGAGATCTGGCATAATTTTCTGAATGACCAGGGTAGGTTATCATTGGTATTAGGCAGCAAGTGTCATTCATTACAGCAACCCAGTGTGACCTAGCTTTGTTATCCATGAACACCTGAGCTACTAGCAAGTGCATGACTATCCAAATGAAGAACAACAGTATGCTTGGATCTCTTCACTGGTGCCATTTAATGTTTGTGGAACAGAAATGAGACTAAATTGTAGTTAAATAAAATATTTCCCGACACTATGGAGCACCCCAAATGCAACTCCAAATGTTTTCTCCATAATGAGCTTGGTCTTTCATATTCCATGTATTTGCATTGTCGGCTACAGCAAAAAAAAAAAACAAACCACTTCTCATTAGACCAATAAATCTGCACATTCCAGTAACTGTGGTGGTGTACCCACCCAGATATTCCTGTTTATGTTATGGTAGTAATAACAGAATTTCTAACCCAGAATCTTTAACTAATCAGGCTCTAGTATATATACAGTTACCTAACACTCACTTATCTCTAAAAAAAACCTTGCATTTGCAAAGGAAGTCTAACAAATAGCATAAACAGGTGACACATTTTCCCTGATTGCTTCTTGCAATATCTCCGATGTAGCAAATCAACAATGTAGTCCATGTTGCAATGTTTGGCCACTTACTAAATAATGAATATTCAGCTTATAACCAATTTCTTTATGGGCTAAGTTGTTCTTGTATATTCCAATATATCTACTATCTCGTCACATCATTTTATCATCTTCTGACCATGTTGACTGATGGATAATGAGAGATTTCACAATGAATTAGTTTTCAGATTCACATGAAAATACTTCACAAAACAATTTCAGCAGCACTGCAGTTATTTTCCTGATGAACTATCATGTAAAAGACTTTTAAAATGTTACCAAAATAAGAGCCAAGTTATAAAAAGTACTACAGAGAGTATGCAGAAGAATAAACTTAAAAAGAAAGTAAAATTTATAGTGGTACATAGACCATGGACCCTTAATATTACGTTATCAAGAATCTACTTACTTTAAAAAATTCCCTTACCCAAAGAAAAAAAAAAAGGTTGTAGACATGTAGAGGGTGTAAATATTACATCCTTTTCTAACTTCAGCAATTTTATTGGAAAATTCAGAAACTGCTGCACAGACCTTTTGTGTTTGTATGTTGGTGCTTTTTAGAAGCAGACCATTGTTAAGGAGGAGAACATTAAAAGCAAACAAGCAAATAAATGGAATTGCTAAGTAGCATCAGCACCTGGGAATTATTTAAGTTAGTTAAAACAATTTCTTGGTGTTAAAATCAGTACTCTATTAAAATAGAATTTAATGTCAAATAAAAAAAAACACTTTAAATCCAGTGTGGCAACAATAATCAGTTTGTGTAAATGTAATTTTCATGAAGGCATAGCTTTTAAAACTTTCAAAGAAATCTCTCATTGCTGGATGACATCAGCTGACAAAAGAAAGTAACCAACATAAAAATTTTTCTACACACTCAGTTGATACAGCAGCATTGTTTACTTTTTAAAAAAATAACAGATGCTGATTTTTTAGCAAATTATTGGGTGGGGGGATTTCCTTCCCTCCTCCAGCCCTTTATCTTCACTTAACCTATTAAAAAATTAGAATTCACAAAAGATCAGTCCTGCAGTACCTCATGTGTAAGCTGAAACTCAAATGACAGAAAAAAAAAATATATATATATATATCCTTAAATTTTAAAAACAATAGCTACTGCTCAAAATTACTATATAAATACATGAAAAATTGTTTAAGTATTCTATATTTTTCCAAGATGCTTTTTAAATATTTCTTCCTGTTTGAGAGAGAAATGTAGATCATTATAAACCATAGAATTTGAAATAGCAAAATATATTCAAACCTGGTGATATTTTGTAGAAATTGTATTTCGTTCCTAATGCTCCTTTGTTTTTAAGGATAATTGTTTTCTTTAGTATCTCACCTATTACTGTAGATCCAAAACTTACTTTTTCGGTGTCGACAGACAACTAAAATATACAAATGAAATTTGATAAGTACAGCTTTAAAACAAGGTGTGCTTTTAAGAGAGAGTGTCAAAGGTAGTAATCACTTCTATGATAGTACTCTTTTATAAACCCTTTAATGTCCAAAGTTAAAACTATTGTAACTGCACACAAGGTCTATCATTCTGGTATAAATTATTAAAGGTATTGAAAATGGCTTATCTAATTGCTTGCTAACTAAACATTAAACCATAGATTTGTCTATGTTATACCTTCAGTTTTGTCAAACACAACAGTAAATGAACACCTTAATTTCCATTTACAAAACTTAGCATATAAATGTGCCAACTAGTTTTCCTGCACAATTTTTTTTGTTGGTAAGCCTCTGAAGTAGATAGAGCCAGTATCAAACCCAGAACTGTCCACATGACAAACATGCACCAAGACAGTCTGAAGTATATTATCAATGGGTGGTGGTGAGGTAAGACTCATTTGTTCAAAAATGTGAGAGATTTCTATAAAGCCAGAGAGAAATATAAAAATTATTTCACAGCATAACTTTTAAAAAAAGTGAGAAAATCTGAGATTGTAATATTTTTCTTTCCTATATTTTTTTAGGTTTTTCTTTTGTTGCTTTGTGTGCGTATTACTAACATACTGGTTTGAAAAAGTGTTTGATTTAGTAGATTAAGCTTTTTTTAAAAAATTAATTTTTTTTTAAATTGTAAAAGTAACCTCAGTACTTTAAGTAGAAGACAAAGATATAGCGTATAATTATGTACTCAAAACATTCTATAAGAACAAATTATGATTTAAAGTAAAGCACCTGCAACAAGCAAAGTGTTTTGGCAAATTATTTAAACATTTAGCTTGCATTTAATAAATGACCTTTTCTTTTAATGTACACATCTTTTGGCTTAAAACATTTTACATTTAGAAATTTTAAAATAAGTTTTAAACAGATATTTTCTTAAAGGCATTTGTTAATTTTTTTTAATTATTTTTTTGGCTGTGAAAAAAACATATTTATATCTTAAGTTAAAAAAGATACAGTAGTTTTAGTTATTTACAAAAGCGTAACTCTTAAATCAGCGGAGGTAAACTTCACATTAGAAAATGCATGTTCATATTATAAACAAGAGTTATAAATAATCAGACATAAGCAGAGCTATCAATAACCTGAGAAAAATGTTCAGAAAATGAAACCTATTTCAAATATGCAAGTGCAGCCATTAAAAAATGCACTGGAAAAGAAGCCTTTGCCAAAGTAACTTGCTGAAGATTGAGAGACATAACACAGTACTTATTAATTCCTGTTTTACAGTTAGCCCATAATTTTAATTTTTTTATCATCTTTATAGCTTAGCTTCAAACTGTAAAGATTCTTGTTATGATGTTCACTCTGTACACATTAAAATAACATTTATTCAGTTTATATTTTAAATCTTTCTTGGCTGTAAAGAGCCAAAAATAGTAGTTTTCTCAATTGCATGTAATTTATGTTTGCATAATACTAACACCTTGTGACATCTTGATACTAATTTTTTTCCGAAATTAAATAACATTTATTAACTGTTTTTCATAAAGTTAACAAGATAATAATGATAAACCACAGCTTCCAATAATTTATACTGAGCCAGAACAGCTTTATTTACAATCATTTTAGTTGATTCTTGTGGCAACAAAATTTTTTAAATTTCTAAAAAAGCCATTTGTTTGATGCAATAAATATTAAAAAAATTAAATATTGAGATATCACATTTTAACAAAGTAGAAAACAAAGCAAAAAAAAAAAATTTTTTTCTTACTAAATTCACAATTTATTGTACAATTAATAATTTTTTTTTAAAGATTTTATCATAATTCTTTATTTTTTTTGCAATCACAAAACTATAAACTTGACAAAAATCTATCCTTGTTGTTTTGTTTTTAACAAAAACATGCTGCAGATTAAGAGTGTCTGAATAGATTATCAAGAACATAAAAAGCAGTTTAAAATTTTTTTAAAATTATTTTCTGGTATGAATTTTAAGGTAGACTTAGATAAATGTATAATGTCATCACTCGAAGTTAGTTCTTAGGTAACTATTTTTTTTTTTTTTACAATACAGCTACAAAAATAAGCAAGTGCAATATTTAAATTTGTTTTATTAAGTACTTTTCACTCATCAAAATTCAGGTTAAATAATGCATTAGTGTACATTAAGAATAGCATTTTTTTTTTTTAAATTAAACATACTCACATCACATTTTTTTGTGGAACATATTAACGGTATAGAAAAATGACCAGTCTGTGATAAAAAGTTCACTTCCCCACTCAGATCTTCATTTATCTAAAACAGAACATTCTAAGGTCAGTATAGAGGCCATCCTTTAGTCATGGACTGATTATCAATTATTAAAATTTAAAACACAAATAATAATGTTCTCTTGTAGTGGACTGCTTTATGGATAGGTAAGCAACCTGTAAAATTCCTTGCCTCCACAGTGCTGATCTTAGCAATGTATGGTTCCGACAGATAAAACTTATAATTATTAAAAAATAAATTTTAATGATATTTTGTATTTGAAGTTGGCTTTATCACAAATAGATTTTTAGTTTTAAACCTGCACTGTCATGGCTATGAATTCCTCATTAAAAGGTAGAGAAGAATTGGGCTTATAACCATGACATTCACAAAGTTATAACAGTATCATCACACAATTAGAAATATATATTTAAAGTGAGCAAAGAAAAATAAGATTTGTTTGCTCGCTCGCTCAACTGGATATGAAAAATTTTAAATATTTACTTATATTAATTTTACTCTAGTATGTTTCCTTAATCAATTTTCAAACATGAGTTGAGTGGCCCAGTGGTTCTATTACACTGCTAAATTTGAGGTCCTAAGTTTGATCCCCAGTCAGGGTCAACTCAGTTTGGTGTACCTCTCCTGATATGGTTTTTCTTCTTCACCAGCCAGTCATGTTTGAATCCTCCCAATCATTATAGTAAGGAAATTTCCCTATCAAATTCAGTAGTGCCAGGCCTTCATAGCATAGGACAATGCTCTCTAGTGAATAACTGCAGCACTATGCTCCATCACCAAGGTAGCCTCTCTTGTAGAGACTGGTGAATGGGGGTATATCCGCAACCAAATTACATTAAATAGGGACCTATGCTACAAATCCATTTAATATGTTCAAGAATTAAAGAAAAAAGGATGGATTGGTGATAAGTTATCTTATCCCTTTTTAAATTAACAATTTTCATAGAATTTACAATTGGAAACTTACTGTAATAAAAACTAAAACTTTGGAAACAGTATTTAACAAAAGTGACTATAAAAAAAAAAAAGAGGTAAAGCTAAATATAGATCTAATCTCACCATTGGAGAAAAGGTCACAAACATGTTACATGTTAACCCAGCTGACATCTGACCTGGTGGATTAAACCTATAAATAAAAAGCAAATATTTCACACACACAAAATTAGGTAACATGTAATTACCATATGCTAATTTGTTGCAGAAAAGTGAAAATAAAGATAAGCAGAAAAGAAAAATTGTTTTAGTACTTGGTCAAACCACCTTCTGTAGAAAAAAAAAAAGTGTCTACCCTTTTGGATATTTAATCAGTGAGATTTTTTTATTATGATTGACTAGTCAAGGTTCCCCATATCTATAAGGACACTGCCTTTAATTCCATCATATAGATGCTCAATTTGATGCATATATGGGCTTCAGGGAACCCAGGGGAGTTGAAGGCCTTCATTCATTTCCCAAACTCTGGACATATAGGAGGTGCGGTACATAGTATTATACTCCTAAAAAAATATGGGCACTGAATCCAAGTGTTTTCTTGTTAGTACAATGGTGGGAAAATGTGTCTTTAAATGGTAAGCATCCTTTGACAAATGCCACTGCTGTCTTTCCTCTATGCCAAATTCTAGCTCATACTGAGATGCTCACACCTTCATACTCCACAATGGACAGAAAACACTGGAGTCGAAGGTCTTCATTAGGTCTTCTCCAAACCCAGATGTGACTTTCGGGCATGAATTACTGAAACCTGAATTCATCTGAGATGAGTACATTGCACCAATACTTACAAGTCTTGGCAAACATTTCCTGACCCTCAAAATTTATTCCTAGATCAGAAGAGATTTTTTATGCTATATATCCTGCGTAGTTAAGTTATTGGAGATGATATTGGACTATTCTTTGGGTCATTTCTTTTGCATGAGAACTGTCAGCAAGAGAATCTTGATGATGAGTGCAGGCATCATACATAATGACACATTCTTGTCATTGTTGAAGGCTTTGCAGGTCACTTTACCATAGCAGTGACTCTCCTCTGTGAACTCTGCAATAATAATGGCCATAGATCCATGAGAAATGTCAAAATCTTTGACAATCTGTTGACGACAATGACCATCTTCTGGATGACCTATAAAACCACCTTTTGTAAACGAAAAAAAAAAAGTCACAAGATCCACCCCTTTTTTGGCATCATGACAATCCATACTAATTATCTTCCCAATACTTACATAATTTTGAAACATTAAATATGTATATTTCATCTAAAGGTGTTTGCCATAACATGGCAGGGCACTGTACATACAATATTGCACTAATTATGGAAACTAATGAGAAGGCTCCTAACAATTTATTTGCATAACAGAAAAAAATGCATAAAAATCCTGCTTGGATAAACATAGAATACAATAAAGCAACAAGAATTCAATGCGTGTATGCATGTGATCTCTACCTTAAAGAATTTATCCACCTGGCATGGAATGCTCTCAAACAGTTTTTTGATGAAATGCTGAGTAATTAAGTTTCTAATGTTTTTTCAAATACTACCAAAGGTTGCCAAAGTGGTTTTGGAGTTCTTAGAGTTTTGGAATTCGCATAATCCTACACAAATGCTTGACGATATTCACATCAGGGCTAAAGGTACTGTAAAATGTAGTGTATTATACACGTTTTTTTTAAAGAAAATTTGCCCTTTAAAAATTGGGCATGTTGTACAAGATATCAGACATTGCAGACTTTTATCCAGACCGCTGCGGACATTGCCAGTGACAGATGAGCGAGCGATAATACATATTTGTATGCATTAGAAAATCCCATGTGGCAATTTGACTGAATATCAATAAAAGATAGTTGTTCGTGTCTTGTTGTGTGTTTTTGGGATATGAGTATTGAATGTCATTGGGTTGCACATCATTGATATTGGCAATGAAATGGGTAGAGACAGAACAAGGAGTTCATACTCAAACTCCATGTAAAACTTAACCACAAAAACAAAAACATATGTAATATTTTTTTCACAATTTCATTGAAATTTGATTAAATTGATAAATATAATACAGGATAGGTGACAAGCATTGATATGACATACAACTAGATTAAAAGCCATCAAACTCATCCCCATTGTCTTCTTCCTTCCACTGCAAGAACTGTTCATCAGTCATGGTAGCAGTTGTGTCGTAGTAGATGTTGTCACCCTGATGCTTCTACTGCCTTGTCATCCCTCAGTTCAGACCACAGGATGTCACCTTCGGTTCCGTCCATGGCATTGGAGAGGCCACCTGAGTTTACTTCCATCAGCCGTACACCCCGGCAAGACTTCTCAAGACCAATTGTCTTCATGGTGATGGTCGTACATTATGGGCATCTGATCAGCATTTCGTGTGACTCAGGGGGGTAGCCATGTTGTTTTCTCAGTTTGATGATAAACTGTTGGTATCTCAACAGTTGATCTTCGTAGTCATCAGGTAGCTTCTGAGTGATGGTGGTCCACTAGCATATGCTCAGTTGCTTGTGGACCACGAAGTGTGCACACCATTTCTGAGGTGCCTTAAAGTCAAGCATAAATTGAGGTTTTTGAATTTTGTAGACAGAAAGTGCAATCATGCATGTCTCTTTCATTGACGAAGGAAAGTACCTCCTTCTCAAACTTGGGATGGGCCACACCCTTGCCCCAATTAGCAAGTTTTGAACATAGCATGGCTTCAGTCTTCTCTTGAGAATGTCACCAGGACCTGATGTTGGCCTCATTCACTCTGAACCTTTGGGTTGTAGCTGTTGCGTTCAACTGCATAGCTGATCGTTTGGAGTTTATCTGCAGCAGTGTAGCTCATACATCGTGTTGGCAGAAAGGTTGAGTGTAACAGTATGTAGAAACAAGGACTGAATGAAGATTATCCCTGTGCAGAGTTTATATACATGTTACCTTAATACCTCAGTCACTATGCCATCACGTAGTAGGCGAGGTGGTGCAATAGACAAGGGTGGCATAGTAATTGAAATGTAAGTTTTTCACAAAGACCTTTGAACACGATTTCATAATATACAAGGTACTCATAAAAACCTGATTTGTGCATTCTAGTGACTTGGTTTATCATGTCACTACTGCAGCTGAGTAAGTGAATTTTTCAAATTTTTGTAAAACTATTACGTATGTCCCATAAAATATCTCGACATTTAGTTTATTCCAGATGGCCCCACTAAAGGAAAGACGTATTTTCTCAGTTGATTTTAAGTTGAAGATGGTCATTTGTCTTTTGTATAACACCCATTCTCCTTTAGGTTGGCCCAATCTGAAGGCACCTGAAATACGAGCTAAATACACCTGCATATTATTATAGAAATTATACATTTTGGGGGGGTCTTACAGATCAAAATTTGGGTGTGTATAATACAAGGCATTTTAAGGTAGTTTTTCAAAGATTTGTTCTCTTTCCTTTGATCCAAATTAAAAGCTGTAGCAAGTTTTACTGTAGATTTGAGGTTATCATCTTGCTGGAATATAAAACTTTGGATACTCAAATTACATCCATTGTACATAGTGCTGAATATGGATTTACTTATAATTCTTACCATTTGTTCCAATTAATTTGCCAGCACTGATAGATATATATGCACCCATCTTCATTTGCACCTCCTCTATACTTTACTTTTAGCCATATTGCTTTATGAGCTTTTCATAAAATCATTTTCTATTTTCTTTTTTTTTGCATGCAAATAATTCACATTTTTAATCATTTAAAAAACTATTTTTCTAAGCTTTGACCCTATGTCTTGTGATCTCTCGCCCCACGTCAGTTTCTTTATCTTGTTTCAGTGTTCTAATAATGGCTTTCTCATTGATAACCTTCCATTAAGACAGTCTTTTCACAATTTTTCACTAGCAAAGCACCAACTTCCTTATTCATGTTCTTACACAGTTTATTGGCAATTTTTTGGTTGCTTTCTTTCTTTCCTCATACCTAATAACTTTACATGTCTTTTCTCATCTTCAATCCAGTTTTCTTTCTTTTATGACCTTTCTTATTTTTAATATGGATTCAGTATATTTATTCCTAAGCTCTGAGCTCATAACTTCAAGTTTTGAAGTTTCTTTGAAATATAGTCATACTTAAAGCTTTATTATACCGAATATTTTTAATTTTTCTGACCAGATAATTTTTTTTTACATGGAGCCACTGCAGTGCAGAACTTAAGTTGTGCTCAAGAATTATAATAATGTTCTGCATTGAAATTCACAAAATGTCAATGTCTTCATTATTTTTAATGCTTGGATATAATATAAAAAATAAAAGCAAATGTAACAACCTAGATGTTGCTATACTCTTGTTTCTACATCTGATGTTCTAGCTAAGTACATTGCGCAAACTAAAAGTAGGAAAGCATGCAAAACTTTAATTTTTATCTTTTAACACTTTACTATTTTGGAATTTAATGTAGCATTTTTTTTTTACTTATCTAATTAACATTAAAACATTACAACTTTTCTGTTATGCAAATAAATTATTTGTGAGTCTTCTACTTTGTCCCTAATTTGTGTTGGTACTTGTATACATAAACACATTTAAAATATTACAATTTAACCAATAAAAACAGATTAGTTTTTGGAGTTCATAAAAAATAACAGTAATACTATTTAAAGAATGATGTTATTGGTAGTAGTAGTATTAAATTCCATAAAACTGATCCACAAAAAAATTTCATGCTCTCTCTGTATGCTGGAAAAATGGTATAATATTCTTATGATATTGTGCGAAACATTTTAAAATCAAAAACTAAGAAATAAAAACAGCTACAATAATTTCTAGATTAATACAGACTTCACGGAAGTATACACACAAGTATTTAGTGTTAGGATGTCTGTCTATTTTTAATAAGTCAGCGTAATTTGAAGTCTACATATTTAAACAAAATCTAACAATGTACCAATCAATATATTTTAATTCTTCTGCTAGACCAAAATCTTTATATGCAGCAATAAAATTAATTTAGTGTAACATAAATTCTAAATTACAAAGATATGGCAATAAAATGAAAGTTTTCTCCACAATGAAAAAAGACAAATTTTATTCAAAATAACATTTCACATATTTTTTAATGCAAAATTTTCAGTAAATGTTACTATAGAAAAATTATCTGTACAAGTGTGTAATTGAGAATCTAATCAGAAATTTCTTCAATTATGCATAATTATACAAACAAGCAAAACGAGCAACCTGCAAAATCCTGTCAACAGCACCAGTCTTATACCACCCAAAAATTGTAAGTTCACAATGGTCCATTTTTTCATGTTTACCATAATTTACCATTTTATTTTTAGTTGTCTAAAAATAAATCTCTCAATAATAATATGGAGATGTCCATACATCTTTCCAAATTTTTTTTTCACTTGTATAATTTGTTTATTATTACAATTTTTGTTTTACTTTTAGTATTACAGATAAAATTCAGTTTAATTTAAAAGAAGATACTTTTTTATTATTTATATTTTTTGTGTTTTATTTTAGTTCCAATGTTCACGATTCAAGAACTCGTTTTAATGTTGTTTCCCTAAATTCCATTATAATAAACTTGAAGTAATAAAAGCAAATACATACTCGATTTGTATAAAATCCTTTAATCTTTCAGTTATGCCAATTAGCTTCAAGGCATTGATACTGTATGACACATTGGTTAAAACAACCTTTTTTTTGTAAGTTTTTCCAACATCAAAATTCTGTAAAAAAAAAAAAAATAAAAATAAAAATAGCAACAAGTAAATTTTTAAAAAAAAACTTATTTACAGCAAAATGTCTGCAAACAATAGATTAAATTCTGCATTTCATTTTTACCACTTTCTCTAGCAACTCCCATTCATATACAACTCTTTGCCTGTAAGCAATAAATGTAAAAGCAAATCTTTATTAAGAATCAAAACATCTTTTCTCCTGAATATTTACACCCTCCCCCAATATTCCCATAGCAAACAGTAAATATTTACATAAATTAAATTGCCTCCATCCAACTCTGCCTTGCTATGCTCACTTCTAGACCATGGAGAAATGGCCAAAAGTGATAGTTGGTATAAGTGCAACCCAAAATCACTTTAATCCACTCAGCACAGTAGTCATCCACTTCCATTATCATCATCACTATCATCAATCAAGTCCTATGGCAATAGGAGATAGGCAAAGCAAGCAAATTTGATAAGCTAGAAACTATGATCTTGAACCCACATAGAACACTCCATGACTCTGGTTGTCAGATGAATCAAGCAGAGCAGCTTCCCTGTTTAGCAACATCACAGATTACTAAATAGCCCTATGCAAAAAGGCTCTGCTCACTCCATTCAGGAGAGGGAAATAGAAAAACTGCCTTAAAAAATTGCCTGCTCCACCAGAAGTATCAGCGGACCTCAGCTGGCATGTTATCCATTATTGTATTAAAAGAACATACAATGATAATATACCACATAATAGCATTAACACACAACCACTAAATAGTACCACATAGAATGTAAGGATGTTTTTAGATCAGAAAGTGCCTAATCTCAGAAACAAAACCTAAGAAAGGACACTGCCTTAATTGCAAGAGAACTAGCTAGATACAAAATCAATATTGCTCTTCTAGCTAAACAGGCAGAACTGCAAGAAAATAAAGTTGGTTTCACCTTCTCAAGTGGCAAACCTGAAACCTCTCCAAGGTAGTCAAATGTAGGTTTCTTCATTAACAACCATACTGTGTAGTTGGAAGACCTTCCTAAGCCAATCAATATTTACTTACATAGGGACCATCAGTGCATATGCACATACAATGATGAAGTTTTACTCAGAGTTTGACAGTTTGATCCTTGGTACTCAAAACAATTAAATACTACTGATTCTTGGTGATTCCAATGCATGTGCTGAGCATAACTCTTATAATTTGGTGCAATGTTATTGGAAAATCAAATAGTAACGAGTTACTACTAATGCCCCTATATGCACAACAAATTCATCATTACTAACACTTTTTCATCAATCTGACAAGTCCATAGCAACTCCCACACTAACAACATTGGCATCTATTAGGTAATGCCAGTAGACGAATATAAACTCTAAATGGGAAGCACTCTGCAAACCTGTATTTTGATATTGCTGGGGAAAGCTATGCATTGTAAAATGTAAACATCAAGAATGGTTTTATGAAAATGATCCTCTTATTCAGTCATTCAAAGAAAACAAATAAGCTGCTAATAAAGCTTTCTAAAATATCTGTCATCACAAGCCAAATTTCTAATATACAAGACATCGTGCAGAAAGCTATAATCAAATATTAGTGTTATGTAGAATACCTAATAGAATAAAAATAGCCGGAACTTCAGGAGAATGCTGATACTCATACTGCCAAGCTATTTTTCCAAGGCCTATAAGTGATCTACAGACCCAGTATATCTATTATTGCACCACATAAGAGTTGAGATGGGTCAACTTTGACTACTGCCAAAGCTGATATTCTAAAATGACAAGAACCCTTTAAGCTACTTAATAGCAAATTTGATGTCATTCAATGAGTAAGCTCTGAACCAAGTAAAACAGCAGCCCTTGCACCTAAACATGGATGAACTACCTACTAAAATGATTCAGTTAGGTAAAGCAGCTATTTCACAAAGGTTGCCAGCTAAAATTTACAAATGTGGTTGTTTAAACTGAACAAAAAGCTTCAAATATTCTGTGAAATTTGTGAAAACAGGCAAAGTTGTGCAGAACTTCAAAGATGCAAACATAATTGCATTATACAAGTAAAAAGATGAGAAAATCAATTGTAAAAACTACAGCAGAATTTCACTCTTAGTTGGAAAAATCTTGGCAATAGTACTTTTAAACTGATTACTAAATAACAGTTCTAGTCACATGATATTCACTTTTGATAAAACAGGACTTGATTTTACTTTACACATTTTTCTATGTATAGACTTGACAAAATGCTTTTAGTAAAAATCAACAGATTGGCCTGTGGAAGTTCCTATCACATTTTGGCTACCTCAGACAGTTACATAATAGCGTGCAAGGCAAAGGTCACCAATGGAGTCAAGCAAACGTATGTCCTTTCCCTCTTTTCAGATACGGCTTCTGATTTAGATCTTGGTATCAAAATAAAGTTGAAGAACATCTGGCAAACTATTCAATTTAAGTCGTTTCAGGACATCAACGAAAGTTATAGAAGTTGTTATACATTGACTGCTTTTCACAAAATACCTCATCCTTCTTACTCACAATCAAAAAAACATTTGAAGCAACTGCTCAGAATTATGGTCTAAGTGAAGTCATGTATCAGCCTACTCCGGGAACATATACAAAACACACTCAACATTCAAATCAATAATACTTTGTTCACTGATGTCCCAACGTTAGCACACTTTAGCAGTACAATAACTTACAACACAAATCACTAGACAAAGAAATTACCTACAAAATCAAAAAAGGAAAGCTCTTCATTTGGCAACTTTCAGTCATGAGCATGGAAGCAGTGCAACATTAAATTGGAAACCAAAACGCTACAATGTTGTTGTGTTAATATTACTGCTAAATGGGTGCAAGTCCTAGAGTTTACAGCCTCCATCTCAAGCAATTATTATTGCAACAATGTTGCAACCAGCCTAGCATTCAATTGCAGCTCTTTAAAGCACACCACTGAGCTGGCCATCTTGTTAGAATCCAAGTGCTGTGAACTAGTTATAAACAAAAGAAATCAAGGAGGCCAAAAAAGAAGAGACAAAGTTGATTAGAAGAATATGTTTAAAGCATGTAAGATTGACCAGAGACCTTGGAATCACTAGCAAGTGACAGAAAAGTACAGAGCATTTTCAGGTATGTGAAGAGATAAGAGCTATAATGAGAGGCAGATCTTGCTTGTCATCACTGTGCACCTACACCAAGAATATGCAAAATCTGTGGTACCAAGACTTCTCTAGTAATCTGGAAAGACACTCAAATGTCTGTCTGTCTTCAATGGACATACTACACATTATCTTATATATATATATATATGAATGGTAAGGCATAAAAAACTGCATTTTACCACATATACACAAGTTTTCTAACAATTTTCATTTTGTTATACTTTTCCGAATTTAGTTGTTACAAGAGTACAGATAGCCATCATGTCTTATGCAAGAGCCCCAGGAAGACAAATTGCAATCTATACGATTCTTAAATTGTCGTGAATTCCTATATCTAACTGTGCTGGAAGCTTAGCTAATTTGTAATTACCACCCCACTTACACATCCATTGCCTTTACTTAATTATTTCTAGGTTACTGAGCATATACAGAAATGTCTACTGGTTTTTTGTTGTTGTTATTTACAGAATTACAATTATTAAATACAATAATGCATTATTTATTTGTAAATCAGAACCATTTATTTTCAACCAACCTAGATGAAAATAGAGATAAAAGCTCAAACCAACTGCAAAGATGAAGTTTGTCCTTCATACATGTCCCAAACCCCCAATAAGGATTAAAGTACTACTAACTATACCAGTGTATGTAACCACCAATCAGTAATCACAGATACTAGATCAGTCTGTCTGGTGTGCTAGATGGACAAATTGTGGCACTACCTTAGTCAATAATGTTGATTACAATAAGCTAAGGAATGCATTTCAAAGACTTTTTAAAATCATTCAATTACAAAACATGCAGTGATTTTGGTAAAATTTTTGTAACATTTTTATGCAATAAAGTAATTGTGTAAGGTGAAGCCATCTTTGTATTAAACCTTGATATTTCCAAAGCACAGAATTTAAAAGCCAGACTACAGACCTTTAAAAAAATGTGGATGGAATAAATTTAATATGAATACACACCTTGAAGTAAATAACATCAGGTTTACTGTAAAATGCACAACCTTTAAATTCTCTACCAGCAACAACCTGTTTGCTAACTATTTTCATCCTTTGTGTTTCCAGCTGCCTTTTTTGTATTTCCTGGAATAAAATACAATTAAAAATTTAGAACAAATGATTTTTAACTTCCAAAGTCCAGTGATCAGCAAATGGCAGAGGTTAGAGATTTGTTAATCAGGTGAGGGACTTCAATAATCAGGCATATGTGATACCTGCAAACTAAACACATTGCTATAATCTGTTCAAGAAAAGAAATTTTAAATATGAGCTTGTACATTTTTGTTGATAATTAAAAAGATAATGATGGAGTCTATTTTGATCAAACTTAAGTATAATTTTTAACTAAACTAAAAATAAAAGGTAAATGTATGCAAAAGGTATTTCTAAGTAAACATTCTCTACATCAGTTTATCTTAAATGACATGAGTTGAAAAAAAAAAAAAAACAAACTCCTAAATCTCATCCTTATTAATCTAAACAAACACCAGATTAAACACAACTTTCTACCAATGTTGTCAAGAAAGTCTACAAAAGAAAAATATTGAATGAAATGCTGTATTTACTTTATTTCTTACAATTATGGTGACAAAATAACAGCTTGGTTTATAATGACGATTTTAATCAAAATAATCACATTTCACAAGATTCTTGGTGAAAGACAGTTAATTTAAATAGGATAATATATATATATATACAATTCTTTTCTTTTTTAACTTTAGTTTACACTACATCAATGTTTAATTAGCTACAAAACAAAAAAAAATTAACTCAGTACAAAGTATTTTATTTGAATACTGATGAAAATTTTCTATATATTAGCAATTGAACCAAAATGCCGGCCAATGTTACCGAGAGATATACTGAATGTGTTGATAAGTTTTTCATTACCTTTTCCATTTTGCTGAAATGATGTGTAACAGTTAGAGAACTCCTTTCTGTTGGTGCCTTGTATGGTTTATGCTGATCCCACAAACCATCAAACTCTGGTTTTACCAGGTTAGCATTGTTTTCATCATCATCTAAATAATTTAAAAAAAAAAAACGAAAAAAAACAGGAAAAATAAATAACAGTGAATAATCAGTCTGTCATTTCAATTAACACATACAAAGATCTCTGCCACAATAATCTGATCACAAAGTCAGTGGAGGAGAACCTTTTTCTTACTGAAGGCTAAATAGAACTCATATACCTTTGGCAGGCAATACATTAAACACATATTAGCTTTATCAAATAATGGTGCAAAAATTTGGTTTCACTATTACTGCATTAACACAATGCTTATAGCCACTTTTCTCTCACTAATGTGTTGCTGTTGAATCAGAGTTCCAAAGTGGAGATGTGGAGTTATAAATCTAAAAAAAAAATTATATGGTGAAAAATTGTTTATGAGTAAATACTGCAAAAGAATAATGAAACTTTCATTTGCCTGGTTCCTTATATTGTGGGAATCATGGCTTCTCACATATAGTTCGTAAAATTCCATCAGTGGTAAGCTGCTGCATTTTGTTTTCAAAAATCAGTATTGGCGTGTAGTTCAATCAGTTCCAGCAATAGATTTTCAAGAGCACTGGTAATGTCCATATCAAAAGAATTCAAAAACATTTTCAGTACATTGTCTTTTCATTTGAAATTGCTCGCTAAATTGCTTGAGCAGAGATGACAAATCATTTGCATAATGCTCCTTCAGTTGAAGTTGGTTTGCTGAATGCAAATGTTGGAAAATGTACAGTGTTCCTCTCTCTTGACTTTTTAGTTTTTTTTTTCTTCTAATGTTCTCAAATGTTAGAACAATATAGTAACCAACTAATTCTGACCCTGCATTTTTATGTTGTTCTGCTAAATTTTGAGTAATATCAACCATGAGAGGTTGGCTAACCACATGCAATTACTGGCCTCTCCTACAGGCATCTCCATCTCTAAAAAAATTCTTCTGAGTTTAAAAAAATCATTTCAACATTCCTCCACTACTGAGCCAGTTCACAATAATATGCTAGGTCACCATATTCTGATTCAATGTCTTTCAGTCATTCTTCGAACTGGCAAATGAAGTTTATGGTCGGACATCACATTCTTTAGTCAGACAGACTGAATCATCAAGAGAACCACTGCACAGACAAAATAGAAGTGTCCAGATTGAGCTTCTCTTTCTTTCCTATGCATATTTATCAGTCACTTTTTGAGATACCATCACAAATGGGCTTCCATCCGTAATGATACTACTCAATTTATCAAATTTTAGACCAGGGGTCGGCAACCTTTTTGCCTCTGCAGGCCAGATAGCACATTAATAAACTTGAAATATGGGAATTATCCATTTAAATGCATCTAGTTATATTTTGCATGAAATCAATGAATAATGCATGTTAGAAAATCATTTTTGCTTAAACCAAGGATGCCAATTAGTAATCATAGAACTCAGTTTAGTCACAATTTATTTCAATCAAGGAAACTTTTGAATCTATTAAAAAGGCAATCTTTAAAGCATAAAAAGTATAAACATGATGCATTGAATGGTGGTAAATTAAGTATAAAAAAACGTACCTAATTTTAATGTATAGAGTCGATGAATCAATGTGAAACTTGATGCTGTTTGTTACTTGAAAGCTCTTCAATATGAGATGCCAATAGCAAGACATTACCCAAATGGGCATCAGTCAGTCTTGTTCTCAAATGGTTCTTGGCGTGCTTCATTTTTGAAAATAATTCCTCACACAGATAAGTGCTGCCAAACAACGATGTCATCTTTTTTGCATGGATAACTAAGTTAGGATACTTCCCACTAGGATGAATATATTTTCTATACAAGTCAAGCACTGACACATTCAGAATGAAATTTTGATCTCAATACGTCATCACACTGCATCTCAATCAATTCCATTTTATAGATTTCTGATGCAGTGTCCACTTCCACATCAAGTGGAGTAGCAAACAGCTTGAAGTCATTTGCATGCAAACGAAAATCAGCAAAACGAGAGGAACTCTTTTCTCAATTCTTGGACCATATTCACAAAAATGCATGGATCGTGTGCTTTAATTTTTTTAAAAGTAGGAAAATGTGAGCAATTTCCTTTTTGAAACCGTATTCCAACAATTGCAGCTTTCTTTCAAAGGCCACATATGACCAATCATCTCATGTATCAGCTAATTTTTTCCTTGAAGTTGAAAATTTAAGTTATTTAAATGAGATGTAATGTCCACAAGAAATGCCAAGGTTGCAAGCCAGTCAGGATCACGAAAATGTGAAGCATCTTCATTTTTGCTTTCAAAGAATATTGCCACCTCTTCATGCAATGCAAATACTCCTTCCAGGATACATTGCAGAAATAAGCCAGGTCCCCATATTCTGCCTCCGTATCCAACAAAAATTGCTGAAGCTGGCGATGATTCGATCCACGAGATAGAATCAGATTTACTGACTTCAAAACAATGTCCATAACATTCTTTAATTTTAATGCCTCTTGATGGATAATTCAATGAATTTTAACCAGTTTCTGTGTTATTCCAAGGTTTTCCATGTTGTCCTTGCAGCAGTGCGATGGATGCCTTTTTTTTCTGTCCCACCATCGCTGGCGCCAATTAGCTTCGACACATCGAGTTTTATTTCTGGCATCATTTTCGACAAAGCTCCAGTAACCGTGTCCTTCACAAGAATTAATTGAATAAACTCTTCAAAAATCTGGAAATTTAACGTCGCTGCTCCTCGGCACAAACACTGCGAGTTGAGCAGAGTCTCTCTCGAGTCTGGGCGCTCATCCCTTAAACACCTTTTAACATCTGCCGACATTTCTCCAACTCGTCTCGCGGACAGGCTGAGAGATGCGAATAAAGATTTCTTTACATGACAAGCAATATCCGCCACTTGCCAGTAAACATTCTTCGACAAACTCTCCGTCTGTAAAAGGCTTCATCTTTTCTGCAATACGTTTTGAGACCCCGCAGCCGGCACCGGGCACTTCCTTTATTTCCACTGTTTGTTTTCCGAGACCAGCCTTCAGCCGCTCAACTCCGCCTTTCCTCCCTTCTTGCCCAGTAAACTTGTTAAAATTTCCACTATGGCGGCTCTCGTAATGTCGCCTGATAATTTGCCACCTTCTTCACAGCAGCATTTTCTAGGCAAACGGGACAAACCGGTTCCCCAGTGAGTGCTCGATGGAGAAGTAACCCGGTGTCCCCGTGTCTTTCGGCGTCTACCTTCCCGCGTTTTGCATTCATGGCCGTGGGAATTTTTTCTTCGATTTTATTTCGAAACGAGAGTTATTCAACAAGTGTCGTAGCACCTGTGAATACCTGGCCCGCCTGATATCCCGTCGCTGCAAGAGATATCGAGAAGTCGCGTGATATAGCGTGAACTGTCGCCCTAGCAGGTCTTTTAACCACCAAATCCAAGGGAGCATCACTCCGCGGCGGACGTAGAAAAGGGGTAATTGGTCCGAAATATTCCTTACAACTACGCTGTTTCTATTCACAAATTTGAACGATCCCACGTGCGCGCGCGCGGAGAGTATCTAATACATATTAATAAGGTAATTTGCTTTTCCCGTTATTTGTATGTACAGAGGAAGCCGTTTATTATAATCACGAATGATATTATCAAACGGTTATTGTTATCAAAATCAGTCGGGGTCCCAAAAACACTTTATTTAAAATGAATTAAAAATTAGCCGCTCAAAGTCCTGGGTATTGTCGTGAGAACCTTCGGGTTATAGCCGGCCAGCCACTCACTCCTCCCGGTTGCGTCACAGGCCTCTGCAGTAACTCGCACTTGTATCACCGGCCCCCGACAACTTCCTGTCGCCCCGATAGAATCACGGACAATACACGCTGGCGACAGGGGCAGGAACTCGAACTGTTACCGCAGTAGGACTGATGCAATCGAGCCGCGCTCCCGATGGCTAATACCAACGTTCGGGGGCCAGATAAGCATCGCATATCAATATTTGCTCGCGGGCCGTAGGTTGCCGACCCCTGTTTTAGACTGTCAAATTCTTTCATTGCTTACTTAACTTCAGCTAACACACACCTTCCTGTAGTTGTGCCATATCAGTTGACACCATGAACAAACGGCCGATCTTGTTGTACACACTTTCGCATATCAGCAGTTTTATTGCAATATCACTATCTGTAGATGCTCAGTGTTGTGTCTCAAGAATGTAAGGCGTGGCCTGTTGTGATGGACGGGTTACTGTGGTAGAGGTTTGGAACGGAATGGAACAAAATTACCTACCATGGGGCCTTTATTCACAATAAAGTGATGCTGCAAATACTGGTAAAAGATAACACTGACTGAATTGGTCAGAAAGCATTCGAACAGCTGCCAGAGATGCACACCATCAAACAGACTCACAAAGAAAAGCACCAGGACAAAAACGATTTTGAGACCGGGTTTATATATGCATTAATGGTAAAATTTATCAATTTTTAATTTCATTCTAATGTTTTTATATCTTGTGTTTGTCCTTTTATGCATTATTTACTGCTTTTGTGTCTTAATATGAAAAGCAGGTATATCGATGATTAATTTAACCTCAAAAAGGTTGAAATCTTGCACATTCAGGAATGCAACCCCTGCTTATAACGAGGATCAACTGTACTGACAGTTAATTGGCTTATATCGGCGACCTCTGTACTCTCATCTAATGACCTCTATGTTTGCAGCAATATCCTGAATTCAATCAGAAATATTTCTGCAAGACAGACTCATACAGCCTTTTCTTCTTAAAGCATAAAATACTTCAGGCATTACTAGATAACTCCTTAACAAATCTGCCATCAGAATAAGCTTCAGGTTTTTGCTAACAGTTCACTCACTGCATATCTAGCATGCATGATGTTGTCTAATTCTCTATTCTCCCCAGTAAATATAGACTGCTATGCAATCATTTTTCTTCAAAGACTCAATCTTGTCAACATGTAGCTGTTGCTGAAGACTGGCATATTTTAAATTTTTTTTTCATAAAGGAGTTCTAGGTTCACCTTCATTATTGCCAAAGCTTAACCACACAACAAACTAACTTTCCAAATTCACTTAAACAAAGAAATATTCAAGTCAATTTTTCTTAAATTTTGTATCTACCTTAGTTTATTTTAATCTGCATCTCATCATTTTACACTGCACCATGTGAGATATGCATATGTGTATACCTCATACACGTGAACAGCAAGCTGATCATGCATGTCGACCAAATATAAAGAGACCCTTACACTGACAAAAGTGATTCAGTGTGTTAAAATTAGAATCAGTGTTTCTAGGTCAAAAATATTTCCCTTTATTATTTGATTAGTGCGGCTAAGATGTCTGTAGTGACATAAATATCATATGCAAGCTCTTTTAAAGTGGTAGCCTGCATGCAGCCACAGGCCATACATTTATTTTATAATTTAGATAAGTTAACTGTTCAAAAAATTCATTTCGGTATTGAAGAGAGTACCTCTTGCATTAGAACTTAGATTCTAGGCATCGGCGTCTACATCAGATTATCAATGGTGACACAGTAGTTTATTTCCCTACAAAGCTTGCAGACATTCCTTCAATGCTCTTGGAGTTAGACAACTAGAGCTAAATTACCAAAACTGTCAGCATGCGTCAATGGATGCTAAATAGGATTTTATATTCTGGCTATGTGACCCAGAAAAGCAACTGCAATCAATTTCTTCCAAGTTGTTGTGCTTCTGGATGTATGGAATGTTGCTCCATCTTCTTGGTGATTGTGATCAAGGGTTTCTTGATCAAAAAATTTTAAGAGAGTGTTTTTTGAAAGAAGGATATTTAACCAGTGAATTTTGACACTTAGCAATAAATGCAAGATGTCTTACTCTACCAAATGTGCACCCATACCACTGTTCCAAAGATGAATCCTGTCCACATGTGGCTAAAAACTACAGACCACCAATATGAATGTTGTAGGTTGTGGTCTTTTCACCTTTTCTAACAATGGCTTCTTTCAAGAACCTGACCAGTACGTCATGTGCAGCAGCCTTTAAATAATGATATTAATGATACAAAAGTAGCAACAGATAATGGACAAAAGACTGGGCTGTTTCTGCATTTATAGTGGCATGACATCCATGATGTTGATGCACAGTAAGTTACATCCTCCCTAAGCAGATGATAATTGTAACCTGTAGACCAAGTTTAGTGGCAATATGACATATGGATGGATTTGCCTCAGTTTGGACAATTATTGAAATTCTGTTTAAACAGGAAAAAATCTTGGCTGTCAAAAGTTTTTAAGAAGATGAATCTATTTATCTGTGTGGTTATTTTATAGTAGTGTCAGGAAGGCAGAAATGTTTGTGTGCACTAATCAGAATGTTGTAGCAAAAAAGTATTTCACTAAATATGAATTGTATTTATTCACAAACTGTAAATCTTCCTATTTAATTTTAAAATCAAAGCAAAAATAAGAGCTTACAGTATCTGTAAAACAAAACAACAATAAAATAGTTATTATATTATTAAAAGTTTTCTTTAAAGAAAATACACTGAAACATGAGAACAAGTTCAGTATAGGTTTTCAAGAGTCTTCTTGAGATTTAAACATATAGAATGAGAATGACAAAAAGAGGACATAATTAATAATATGGCTAAACTATCTTCAAGATCTGATATTAGGAAAAAATAACAAACAAATAGGGTAAACAGCCAGCAAAAGTCATTAATGGCAGTAGTATGAGCCAGTTTAAAAATCAAACATTATATAGGCTTAAAAATAAGAAAATGTCTAAGTCAGTGGTTTTCTACCAATTTATAATGACTAAGCTAAACTACAGTAGAAGTCCATTTAACCAAATTGCTTTTGACCTAACCAACTTTTGATATCTGGACATGACTACATGTCATAAAAGATTATTTTTTCACACTTTATTTTGCATAGCGTCTGTCTTTATATTATTTAAGTATCAACAAAACTTGGGTGAGTTATCTTTGTGCCAGAGTGTCATGCACACTAGATGCACAAATATTTAATTCATTCATAAATTTGCAACACTCACCACACTACATGGTAAACTATCTACCTTTTGTTGTATATCAAGTATAATACTCACACTCCTTAGCACTAGAGTCTGCTGAGGCCGTGGTAACAAAATTTGCTGTACTTAAATAGAGTAAATGGAAAAATTAAGAATAGCAATAGCTTTGCATCTGTGCATTCAACCATGCAGAAAGTGAATACAGTGCCAAGGGCACCATTTGGTGGCAGCTATAAACAATCAAAGTGATGATCCAAAAAATTTCCAAGAAACAAACATTTGAAGTGTGTCTCCAAACAATTTTTGTTCATTCAAATGTTTGGGTTCAGAACCAATTGGGAGTTGGAGCAAATTTGGATAGTCAGATTTTTCAGATGTTCTGTATTCAAATAAATGAACTTTTACTGCATTCTCATTATTAATAATGAATGCAATAAACTGCACTAACATTCCCATGAAACAAATTAACAAAATAAAAAGCAAGATTTTAAGCAATTCCCTAAATACAGAAAAAAAAAATTTCCTTAAAATGAATGCCTTATTTTTCAAAACATTAATTTTAGAAAATATTTCCAATATAAATCACCGAGAAAATCAATTTTTCATTTAAATACACACCAATTCAGTTATATTTCAATACAAATTTTTCTTCTGTACCTAACATTTGGAAAAATTTTTGTATTTAATGACTTCTTATTTTAAAATAATTGAAGTCCATCTTTGTATGAGTTTATGCATATCAACTTGTTAAACATAGGACTTGAGTCCAGTAGTGTTTTCCATTTAGTTTTAAATGCACTGATTACAGTACATAGCTAAGGGAAGACCCCCCCCCCACATTGAGGTTTTATTTTTTGTTTGTCTAGTTATGTTCAATGGACTGACATCAAACTCCACATACTGATATGGAAACAGAAAATATGCAAATATACCCAATATTATTTGTCTAACTCAGTCTGTATGTTTTTAAAAATTTTTTAAAAAAACATTAAACCTTTTGAGGATGTCAGATGTTCAAAAAGAAAGAAAGAAAAACAAGGATTCTTGAATATTTTGTCCAGCCAGTGGTAGATAAAAAAAACATTAAAGCACAACAACAAACATAACAGAGGAAATATCTGAACTGCTTTAAAAAAAAAAAAAAACAACATTTATTATTTATTACTGTATCTTCCCATGCTGATTTGTTTTAGTAAAAACTAAAGACAATCTTTGGTAAATTGTGGTGCTCTATATTCAATATGTAACATCCTTTCCATCCTTGTTCTTTCTTTTATTTAGAAGCACAGCTATTTTATTTTCTTTAAAGAAAATAAAATGCCTTTATCATTAAAGGTTTAGGAAATTTTGCTTCTCTACCACTGACCTCCAGAGGCCAATGTTGACCAACAGCCGCCTAATAATCCAACAAAAAAAAAAAGAAATAATAAATCTTACATTAATGTCAATAAAATTCCATTGCAGCTTCAATAACAGGAAAAGAAAATAAACTTTTTTTTCAATTACCAGAATTTAAACTAAAGAAATCTGGTAAAGACTCAAACTAATTATGGTAAGGTTCCTCTAGGCCAGGTGTAGTTCATATTAGCTTGTCAGGAATCTAATTAAAAAATACAATAAGATTGAGAAATTGCTGCTGTCCTCTTACTCAAACAAACAAAGACACTTTAATTTTATTGGGTTCTAGACTTGTTTCTTTCACAAATTGCTCAGAAAGCCGGTACTAAATAACGACTTTTAAAAAAACAGCACTTTCCACAGACAGAGATAAGTGATGCAAGTATAATTTCAGACATTTATCAAACAAATACAGTACTTTCCAAAAGATCATTATCTCATCGGTTAAATTTACTATTAACTAATTTTAATTTTCTTTTAAGTTTTGCACAATAGAGTATGAACTCAAATAATTGCATGGTAAATAATGCAAGAGCATTCTTAATTGGGCTATGTAATTAACCAGGATTCTAGGGGCTATGAATGAATGAATCAAATATGGATTTGATGATCCTGTATGTACAGAAAGTTTGTCTTTTCATATAATAACAAATTTCAAAGTATTGATACATAAACTATGAGAGCCCACTTTCAGTAAATTAATTATTTTTAAAGATTTTATGTTAGAGAAGATTTTAAAAGTTTCATTATGAGAAAGGGGCATTAAAACAAACTTTTTTTTTTTTTTAGTTAATAAACATGCATGAATACAAATTTGTTAGCAAAGTACAACCTTACCTTCTGTATCCATCTCAGATTGTGATAAATGGGGACACAAATTTTCTGTCTCTTTATCATCTTTTTTAAAGTAGTCCTCTACAGGTAAATGATCTACTGTATTGCTTGCCTAGAAAATAATGTACATAAAAGTTTTTGATTTACCAAATTTAAAAAAAAAAAAAAAAAATAGATCTCAAAGAAATATAAAACTTATTAGAAGTTATATGCAGTATTTGATCCTTAGTAATTTCATATACATTGCCATTGTTTGGGGCTTTTAATCACTTCAGGTGTTGCATCCATTTACTAAATATCTACCTGACAGATTTTTTTTAAGATTATGTAGGCATAAAGTTTTAACACCAGCAAGATGAGTTTTCCAAAAACAGAAAGCTTCAACTAAATAAAAAATGTCATTCTTTAAGAAAATTTTTCTACAAATTGCAAAGTTACAATGTAGAAAATTCAAATAATACTGGCTCTGATAGATATATTATTGCTTAACTTTTGGAAACTAAACAAAAATATTTCCAAAATAATTGAAGTTTTATTCACCAAATGTTCAACACAAACTACTGTTCATGTAACACAACTGTTATCAAAAAAATATGTAAGAACATTCCAGTAAAAACACATAAATTACCTTTGGTATAAAGACATGAGAAAAACTGGCTTGTGTTGATAACAATTTGGTTCTGTTAGGATAATTGTTAGAATAGCTAAATGTGAACAGAAGTATAGTTTTTTGCAGACTTTTTCAGGTGCATTATATTGTCTGAAGACTATTTCAAAGTTAATAATGGGTCACAAACCCAGTCTCTTTTTCAGCTCAGTGAAGGAAAACTTCAACACAAACCCAACCTTTTCTGTCTGTCTCTGATCTCAGGGAAATTGGTATCAGCTTTAACCAAATACAGTAGGCTTCATGAAAGAGGGTTCTATGTAGGAACATTCATGGTGTGTATCCCCTTGATCTGCCAGCATGTGTAGCAGCAGTTGAATACATGCCACAAACATGTTGTTTAAAAACATGACTAGAGACATGTTCTTTTTATCGACAAGTCAAGATTTTGCCTTTGTGACTCATGGTACATACTCATCTGGAGGAAATGTAAAACGACAGAATTTTGATCAGGTGGATTTACAAACCTGCACATGTTTCAAGCAGGTAGTCTGACTGCATGGAGGTACAGGTACAAGATTCTGGATTTTTGTGTCAGATCATGCACAAGTGAAATTGAAAATAATTTCATTTTAATGGATGATAATGCTTGTCCACAAAGGGCATGTTGCCTCCCTCCAGTTCCTTCCAAAATAACTCCAATAAATGCAAACATTTCTGATAATTCAATGGACTTTATTTCTTGCTAATCTTGTAGACAGAGTTATAAGCATCATGCAAAGCTGCCGCAAGTCATGCACTGCCATTTGGAGGAAACCACATCCCCTAATGACTATCTCAAATTACTTTGTTTACATTTTTTTTTTATTTTAGAGTTCCTTCTTTTTTTCCCTTAGCCCCTAAAATTCATTTGTAATTTATATATTTCTTGCATAGAAGATGCATTACATGAAGAGTAGTATTTTTTAAAATCATTTGGTGAATAAAACTTTAACCATTTCAGAAACCGGTGTATTTCAAATCTTAATGAATTTGGAAGTGGAAAAAGTAATGGACCCAATAACATTGAAAAAAAATCATTTATACAAAAGATAAAAAAGAAATTAATTTTTGTAAATATGATTTACTGAATTTGAAATTAGTTTAAAAAAAATAAACAAAATTTAATTGCTCTTGTCAATGTAAATACACCCTATGCCACTTAATATGACAACTTTTGGATGGAGCATATTTGATAACAGTAACTGACAAGTGTTTTGATTAAGGACTGAGGTGATGTATATACAATAATACTGAAGGTCTTTGACTGAAAATGGGAAACAGAATCAAAAATGCATTTCACTTTATAGAATATATTTAATAGAAAGAATCCATTATGACCAAAACATCTGGTACTTAGGGATCATACTACTTTAAAATTCTTGGTCATTACATGGTTAAAATACATACAGATTTGTAGTTTTTTAATGTTGTTGGCTTTATCTAACATTAAACTCTGCTTAAGATTGGATTCAGTTAAATCACTGATATAATTATCTAAGTAATATAGTGGTTAAAACTTGCCATATGTTCCATTCCTGCTTTCAGGACATGCAATCTTTGCTTGCATCTCAGTAGCTATGGGAAGATGATCTTGTCAATGTCTTCCAGGTCTCAAACTTCAATGAGCTCAAGCACATTCCTAGCCAAATACAAATTTCTTTGTCTGTCAACAGAACAGACATATTGACATTTTTATTAATTGATGTCCACTTGTTAAACTCTGTGCTTCTGTTAATCTCTTAGAATTACAGTGTATTTTTCTAGATATTCCAGCTCCCCAAGTAGTTCACAGTGAACTTCTGCAACAAGACCATTATGTCAGAAACATTTCATAATTGAGGATATGGTAGTCATTCCCAATGACTTTTCAAGCATGTGCAAAGTGTCCAATAAAACTAATCTTCCTTGACATTTCATTTATCAAATTCCATGATCTTTCTCTGCATCTTGCAATGCAAGTTGGTTTTCAAAGTCTAAATTAGGCCTTGATCATAAAGAATAATCATGTTGTTTCTTCCATCAAATTTCTGCATCCCATTTTTGTAGCCACTCACAATGCAGTCTGCTTTATAAGTGACCCTTGAAGAAACTTCCTTTCTTAACTCTCATGCTAATGCCACAAAGCACTAATCTGTTCCTTCAAAACTTTGAAGTCTTTATAATTCCTGTTCTTGGATATCTATGTTGAAGAAAAGCCTTGAAATAAAAAAGCAGTTTGTTTCATTCATTAACAAATATCGCCCAATGTGAATTTATTGCTTATTTTTAACCATTCCTTTCTAATCCACTGATCAGCTACAGGAGCATCAAGGGACCTCCTGTTCACCATGGATCTTTTTATATGTAGCATCTTATTTTCACCATCCATCATACTGAATTCTTTGCCATCTGCCTTGCAAAATCTTCAGCCTTGTTTCATAATGCCAGCTGACTGGAATGTTTTCTTTTTTGTGCATTCAAGAACCAGATTTTCAAAACTTTATCAATCTCCAACTTTTTCTTGTCATTTTCTTTTCTTGTTTTGTCAAGATGAGGCTTTTGATGTCTTTACAACTCTTGAAAATTTTACACAGCAGTGACTATGAAATATTACAATGCCTCTCATTGAGACATTTTAATAACTAGTCATAGCTTTGCAGAAGAAGACTAGCTTTTTCACATATATCTTTTCTTCTGGTTCAAGACAGGACCGAACCATCATTTAAATAAACATACTGCACAATGACTGACCTGAAACAATATGATAACTAAGCTTGGTAAAATTGATTTTTGTGGGGGGGGTGGTTGGAAAATTTACATTTATATTAGAAAAAAGTTATCAATTATTTTTTCCATTTTTATGTATAAATCTGACTTATCAATTTAAAATCAAATTTCATCAAGCTTAATAGTGATAATAATAAGCAGTGAGATGATCACAGTAAGTGGTAAAAATTTGTATTGATAAATTAGATCACCCAATTGTGAAAATCAAAAAAGGCTGATAACAATAAGCATGATCACATTAAGCAGCATGGAGTCTAACAGTTTCTAAATTAGATGAACTAGAGTCCGTGTGTGTTGAAACTTGTTGTTGGCCTGAAGTTCATTATACAAAATTCTATTTCCTTTATTATCACGAGAGCCAATCACCAGCAAATTTCCACTCAATAGTCTGAATCAACTGACCAAAGCTTTTTCCTACTGTAACATATCTGTAGATTTGGGGATACACAGGATATTCACATCTCTGCTGTTTTCAAAAAGTAGAGGGTTAGTTTTGGCATTTCCCATCACCTTATTTGTAATATGGTTCATTAGTTAATCTTTTACAACTAAAATTAAAGGAAATAGCCAAACCCACCCTGTTTTCAGTAAATATTAAAAATGTTCAAATGGAACCTGGCTGGATATGATTGTAGCAATTATATTTCAGCCAGGATTTGTTCGAATGTCTCTTATAACACATCAGTAACTTTATTGTCCCTGCTACTGTTTGAACTATTATGATACAAAATTGAATTGGAAAATAGTAAAAGAAGCAAATAAGTGGTAAGATAAGCCTAGTAAATGCAGGTCTATTATAGGACAGTTACTTTAATCTCAAAAGTAATGTTCTTAATGGATTTCCAGCAATATTTTCATAAAAAGTTATTTAACAAATCTTCTAAAAAAAATTATACCCTAAAAATTAGGTGAATAGTGTCTAAGTCTTCAATAAAGCTTTAATAGTGTTTAATATAAGACTAATTAGTCTTTGGTTCATCCACACATTAGATAAGTTGTGTAGGCCTGGAATCTTTGTTTAAAAATAAATATAGAAATATTAGAGAAATGTCAACATGCATTCTATAAAAGCATTTAAAATATGCAAAAAACTAAAATTATTAAATTTACTCAGTTATTTGGAAACTGGATATCTGGAAAATACTTAGTAAGTCTTCAAAATATTCATGTTTAAATGCATGCGAAAAGTGGCAGCTAAAAATGCTATCATAACAATATATTAGTAAATATGGGAGTACGGTTTAATGTTAGAAAATAATAAATTGTAAACAGAATAAAATATCATTAATTAGTTTTTGATAGTTATAGTGTAAAATACTTTAAAAATCAAAATCATAGACATTTCTGTACTCTGGATACCACCTACAAGACGTGATTCCTTTGTCTCTCCCTGTAATGGCAGAGCTGCATTAAACAAAGTACAGTATTGTTAAAGCAACTGGTGGTTCTTCTCCTTTTTATGGTCATAGTCATTGGAATCAGTTGCTAACATGATCCAGATGCCTGATCTTGCTGAGGGGTTATTACGCATGCAAGCTCTTGTTCCTTGCCCCAATATCTCCTGGTGCTCCCTATCAGTCATTAAGGGGAATTTTTCATTCTCCTAAGTAGTCAAAAAATGGATGCCAACATTAGCAACAACCTTCTCCAGATGAATAGTCACATACCCCTTGGGGTTTACCAAGTTGTATCTCTCTTATTTCTGCTTAAGCGTAGCATCAGGCAGTTTCAAAATATAGTGGAGCTAGTCGGTTATGAATGCATCATCATTTTATTTTTAAATAATATTCTTCAACCTCCTCCACCCCAGCACAGTTTGTTGCATAATTTCAAATCCAGTAACCATTCAATGCTTGGTACATGTGATGCAAGTCATTGCCCCTTGGCTACAATTCTCCTAAATTTTAACTCTAAGGTCAAGATATATTTGCGCATGTGTGTGTCTGTGCTCACATAACTTTCATGAAAGAAAATTCAGACTTATAGTATTCATTATATTTAATGCAACTAATATTTGAAACAGATTTAAATCCAAGAATGAAATGTATTTGCCATAGCAGCTTGAAATTCTTAGAGTAAACATGCTTTTTGGAGACAAGCAAATTGTTACATCTGAAAAAATTTTGGAAAACACACACACACACACACGTAAAAGCTATCACTACCTGTGTTTCATTTTTAAAAATTGTAATTTCTTTGTTTTTTAGCATAGTTCCAAACTAAATAAATGATGAAATAGACATTTAAGCAAGTTTGTGTTCTTATAATGATGACAATAATCCAAAGATGGATAATGAAAGTGTTAGCCTATCATGGGTACTAGTGACTCACAGGCTGTTCAGTTGCTATGGGTCAAAAGTGGTTAACGGGAGGAACCCATGATTCCAGTCAGCAAAAGCAACAATGATGGCCAGTAAAAGACAAGAGCAGGCTACACTAGATACTTATTATTTCTATTGATCAGTGTATGCCCACCTGAAGAAAATTAGCCATATTCCAATAGACTAATAATTTCCCAGTGTCTTCTTGCCAATTTTAGATAGTTTCCAAGAAGAAATATACCAAAGAGTTTGTTATAGCCAAATAACAGAATCATATATAAGATGTATGAATTCTGGAAAAAGAAAAATCAAAACTCTCAAGCTAGCCACAAATAAAAAATGGATTACCAACAGTAAGAAATTCTTCTCAATTATCTATTCACAGAAAAAGTGGACATCCTGCAAAGGCATTTCTAACTAATAAAATCACAGCCTGCAACAGAATCTGCACTGAATGAACAAGAAATTTTGAATGGAAAGATATGAAATGAACTCACTGAAGAACGAGATAAGTCAACATCTAGCACTGAAAGTACACCAGAATATCTCTTTGAAGGAAAACAATAGAAGTGCTTTAAGTCGTCATTGCCAATTGAAGAAAGCTCTCCAATACCCAAAACAGCAACAAAAAAAAAATAGAAAACTAAAGCCAACTAACCAAGTCCTCAATATTGATAGAAGAAACACCAAATCTACACATCCTGAATGTGAACCATCTATGCTTTAGCTATAGTCATCACAGAAATGCAAGGTATAAAAAATTAGAGTGAAAAAGAAATGCACCATCTCAAACTAAGATTTAAAAAACATTTAAAATATCAATGTCATAAGCGCTTACCTATTGATATCAACCAAAATAAAAATTAAAAAATCAGTAACTCAAATAACAGGGAGGAAAAACAACAAAACTGAGCATTACTCCCATGATATAAGGTGGTTTATGAACAAATTCTTGAGAAAGATATCAAAGTACTAAAACTGAAGATCCAAGAAAGAGTCTAGCAAATCAGACAATATGAGAAATGAAACAGTACTATCAAAACCACCTGTTTACATCTAACTCTAAGAAAGTGTCACAGAGAAATTGGAAAAGTATCCAGCACAGTTAAAGATTCAAACATACAGGAGAGAGGGAGAACAATTCTAGAAAAGTGTATGGAAAGATGAGGCACAGTGCAGTGAGGAAGAATGCTGAATGGATTCAGAAGGCAGTTGTAAAAAATTGATACTTTCAGTAACAAACTTCAGATGTAATCATGCTAGATAAAATTAAATCAGTAATTCTTAGGTCACAGGTTTGGACAAAGTTTAATATTTCTAACTGAACAACTTTATCCTGTTATGACACTGGCAAAAGAATTTTCAAACAATCAAGCATATCCAGAATTGACATCAGATTGGATGATAACTGGTCTCACCATGCTACTGTCAATGGATGACCAAAAAAAAAAAAAAAGTGAAAAAAAAATTATAGGCTGTCTTCAAACTACACACAATATTCTAACATCGTTGATTACAGAAAAAACATACAAATATCTAATAGATAACATTTTTCCAATAAAACAGAGGATGCATACAGCTTCATTAATTAGGTGTTGTTTGAAGATTGTAGGAAAGAAATAAAATCCAGGTATGGCCTGGATAGATTATAAAAAGACACTTGACAGCAGCTGGATTCTGAAATGCATGAAAAAGTAAAAACTTTGCCAAATTTTTCAAAACTTAATGAAGTGTGTCATGTCAAAATTGAGAACAAGAATGACTTTGCAGCACAAAACAAAAGTGATATGAAATGGGAAAATTCATTAAATATATATATATATATATATTTCAAGAGGATTCCTCCTTGCCTTTAAGCTCATTTGCCATTTGCACCACTAGGAGATTAAATTTAAAGACAGTGGAAATAAATAAATACCAGATGAAAATGTACAAACAACATGTAACTGTTAATCACGCATTGTACATGAATGGTCAAGTTGCATCGGAAACTAGAACAGGAGCTGATAATACTGAACATATTTAATAATGCCATCAAGGAATTTGGCTTAGACAAATGTGCCAGAGCTACATTCATTCATTGGTGGCAAATTCTTGAAATGAAATTAGAACTTTGAACAGAGAGGTGTACAAATATCTACTGCTGAGATTGATGTAGTTGATCACAAAGCCATAAAAACCAAGATTACAAAGAGTAAGATGGATGAGACTTGACCTCAAAACAAAATCACTGCATTAAATTCCATTGCACTACTAGTCATGACTTACAGCTTTGGTATTACCCACTGGACTAACAATCTCAAGAGCAGAATATAGTATGCATGACCTAAGAGCAGATCCCCAGTGTTTATTTACCATGTAAAAGATAGTGGTAAGAGATCAGCTCAAACAGAATCTAAAATGACAGCTGTTAATCAAGCTCAGTAAACCTCCAAATGGTTGTTATGCATGAAGACAGAAAACTACTGACAATGCCAGTAAACCTATGAAAAAAGAACTAAGCTAGTAAATATGTCAATAAAAAGAATAATTAATGCAAGAAAAACTAAGGAATTGGAAACAAAAATTATTCACAGTTAGTTCAAAAGAACCATGGAAAATACGTGACTACATTACCAACAGAGTTATAGCTAAATAGTAAATAGATCTAAAAGGACGAAGAGAATCGTTATTTGTTATGATACCATGAAATTACCACCAAGAATAACAAATATCTTTAAAAAAAATAGTGAACCAGAATAGAAAATGTGCTAGAAGCTTCAGAAACAGTGCAACATATAAAATTTTCTGTCTGCAGCATATTGGCTCTTACACAATCTTGAGAAGTACAACAGTTTTATCAAGTATACTATTCAATTTGCTAAGGATCAAATGATTATCAAAAAAAAAAATTTACTTTCGGTCCCTAATTTCCTCTTTTGGACCCACCAACAGTTTGACTAAATTTTTTCCAGTCAGATATACATGTGAATATATGGTCTTCTGATTTTCACATAAATGCCAATGTTCTGCATGTTATTATCATTTCAGATGTGCTTCATTGCCAAATTGATCATGTTTAAAAGCAACAGATAATGTTTGACAGCCACAGAGCTTGCCAGAGGTATTGGTATGCTAGAGACTGAAACAACTCAACATCATGTGGCAGATGAATTTAGCATAAGCCAGAGAATCATTTCTAGGACCTGAACTCAGCATCAAACTTTTGGTAGTGCTACTAGACAACATGGTGAGAGCAGATTCAAGTCAACAATCTATCACCATGATAATTTTTTAAAAATCTTTCAAGTGAGAAGAAACTTAGTTGAAATTGACCTTCAGAATGCAAAAGGTGTTAATGTGAAAACAAACCGTAAGTAACCAGCTTTTGGATAATAGTATGTAGTCAAGAAAAACCTATATCTGCACACCACTAACTATAAGGTATGCAGGCCCATGTGCAGATGTTGTTGCCCTGATGTTATGCCAACAAAAATAAATAGAATATAATACTACATAAATAATTTATTACCGACACAACATCAACACAAACATTCTGAAACAACCATAGTAAATTAATGATTGAAATTTATTGCAGTGAATAAAAGAATTAAAATCATACCAGTCACAAATTATGAGCAATCGCCCAGATGTGCAAGTCCATCTTCATTGGTATAGTTGGCAACTAGTGCCTTCAGGCAGTTGTTGTTTCTGTACCTTTTGTTTTGTGGCTTTGTGTTCAATCCCATTGCAGCCTGCTCAGTCAAAATTTTATTACTGGCTTGTTCTTTCCTTAGCTTTGTGAAGAGCCTACAAATTGATGGGTGTGTGATCCCCATTTATTGGTCAAAAGCTCAGTACCAGTCCTCCAGATAATTATTGGTTCAGGGCAGATTGTCTTGAAGTCTGCTGACATTCCACATTTCAATCTCAAACATGGGTTGCCTCCATCTCCATTAAGTAATATTTTTTCATCCATTTCATTATCAAGAGAGACTATCAGAGTATTAAATGTGTCAATGACATCATTTGGTGGAACAAATGCAAGTGCCTGTATACTTCTAATCAGCAGTGTGTTTTCCAGTTCCATATACTATGCTCGCAGTCCGAGAGACTGAATATTGCACCTTAAACATTGAGCAAAGTGGAAAAAGCATCCAAAAACCATGATGGTTGGAAAATGCTTTATGCTGCTTTTTCTAACATTCTTCATGTAACTGAATATGACATTGTATATGTCCTCATTCTTCGTTACATAGTACACCAGGAGCAGAGTGCGGGTTTTATCAATAATAAGATGGACAGTGTACAGTTGGGTTCCTAAAGGTGTACTGTCGAATGTGCCATCGCAAAAACCAGTGTGGCTTGGTGGAAAACAGGTCTAGATTTTTTAGTTGTTATTAGTATGACCACTTGCTCATTTTCAAATGCCAGAAATGGTTCCCCTCTGGTTGTGAGTTTTAGGTCTTCACTTATATCAACACTATCAGGGGTTGTCCTCTTCTGTCTAATCATTCATGCCACAGTTTCCTTTTTTAGGCAACAAGCCAACTCCACTCAGAGAGAAATTTGCTGTACAATTGCGCATGATGCTACTAGTAGCTTCCTCATATTATCCAGTTTGTTGCTTCATTTTCTGTACAGATTTTAGAACATAAATGCATGCTGTATCTGGAGGATGTGTGTGTTCTGATGGAGTGCTCTGGATGACATCATTAATTGTTTTCAGCCTTCTGCTGCAGCCTTTCCAATTTTCACATCTCCAATAAGTTTGCCCATCTCTTTCTCTGTCAATAACATAAGCTTAGCCTTCATAGAGAAGCTTCCTGCCACCATCTTTGGTCTCAATAAATTCCATGCTTTTGTTGTGTCGTGCCAAACCGCTTGCAAAATGAGTGGAATCCGGATGCAGAAGAATTTATGTGCGAGCCAGCAAGCAGTGTTCAAGGTGATCCAGGTGGACAACAAACTGTCTATCAATAGTGGCAAGACAAGTGAAGTCATTATTTCATCGGCTAGTTTTTGAATGGTCGGGATAATGTCACTATTATATCAACTTGATTGTGTTGCAATGGTGTCACGATACTATTACATCAACACGTTGACATGCCACCCTATCAGCTTTATGCTTCAATGATGGGCTATTAGTATTTTTAGTGGATGTATAGTGGGGACCGCCTGTATTTAGTCTTCGTTGTCTGTTTGTATAGATGAAAGTAAAATGGGAAGTTGAAATGTTTTTTAAAAAAATCGTATTTAAAATATTTCACCCCAAAAACGTGTAAAATATGATCTTCTGTCCATTTTATCTGTTTTTCGACATCATAATGTCTGGGTGACATAAAATCCAGCTACCATGCAGGACTTGGATTTAGAACATGTACGATAGACCATAAGAGACTGGCTTCTTTACTTTTTAAACAAAAGCTAGACTTGTCCGTGAACTTTACAGATTAATGTACCAGTTTGTGCACAAGACCAGGGTAGAGTTTCCAGATGTCATCAATACTAAACATAATCACTGTTGAAATTAGTTTATTGTTGGGGGATTAACAGGGAAGGTGAGACTGACTGCCACGTTTTCCAAAATGATACCATAACAAGTTTAATGTACAAGGATGAGATCACTGACGTTATACAGTGGTGCTATTGGGGATAACAGCATTCTCATGAATAATGCCTATCCACATCATGCCTGAATGGTCAACCTATATGTAGAACAAAAGACAAGTCTGGTGAAAACACATTTGGAACATGCTTCAGGCTACCATTACAAGATGTGTTGTGCTACCACAAACCTTGCAGAAGCATGATGACAACCTCATCAAGGAATAAGATAAAAGCATGAGAAACCTGTGTCAAGTTGTCATTCATGTTACAGGTTGTCACACAAAATACTGAATGACTTTCTGAACAGGAATTTGCCACTTTGAAGCAGAATGTCACATTTAATACTTTGTCTCAATAACTAAAAATCATTGTTTTAAGGGATGCCTATTTTGTGTGGCATCATTATTTAATGATTGCTTTGACATTATCAAACATTAACATCTTAAATGATTGTTTATACACAATTCAACTTTGCTTTTCTTATGGTATCTAACAACATTATGACATTGACATTGTTTCCCTTGATCCTTAGCAATTTTTAGCAGTATATATCAGTAGAATAATTTGATCATATCAATGTTTCAAGTAACTGGTACAAAGTTCAATCTCTCAGAGTCACTAGAAACACAATTGTTATGATTATATGGTAAATAAGAGTAAAAACAAATGGAAGCCTTTCTACTAATAAACCTGACAGGAAAGCCGTATATAAACCTTCAGATAAAAGTTAGTAGAATGTGAGAGCCAGAAGCATCATCAGGAACAGAGTAGTCATGTCAAAATTAATGAAGAAATAGACAGAAAAAATATCAAGATCACATGATATCCATCACATCCAAAAAGTGACAGTACTTTTCACTGCACAGATCCTTTGAAATGTGAAATCAATTGTGACTTATCAACTACTGCTAAAATAGTATCAACCTCGAGAAAGAGAAAATAATAAAAGCTAGCAAATTTTAAAAAGTCTGCATTAAAGTTATCATGAATTTGTTTGACACACAATGGCAGACATTTTATTGGCGAGTCCACAACTATCTCATATACAGGAGAATTTACTTGTGCATATAGTTACAAGTAAGCAAGCATATAACTTCTAGAAAATTCATATTTAAAAAATATTTTCAAAACTTTTAGCATACAAGACTTATTTCAATCCAGTAACCTCCTTTATGCTTAAATTATTCATTGGAGAGAGTCCACAATTATGGCCACAAATGTGCATATAAATAAATAAATAAATAAATATTCCATATTCTCAAAAATACTATTTCTCTACTCAGCTATTTAGTTAGTTCATAAAAGTAGATAAAGGGAAGACTTTGTTCAAATGTGTAAAGAACTCAAGAGAATGGAGCAGGAAACAGCTCAGGACTTCATGCTGTCTGGTTTCGAAAACAAAAATTTTATTTAAAATAAAAAGCAAAAAAAAAAAAAAAAAAAAAAATTATCAGAAAGAAAAAAAAATTCTCCAAATGTAGAAAATATTTTCATGTCTAAATTTAAACCATTACCAGTAATATTATGTAAAGTTGGATAGATGTTAATTTTTTAATTCTGATTATGTTAATATTTTTTTAAAGAGACAAACCTCAAAATGATTTGCAGTCTTATCCAAGTTGTTTTTTTCTAAAGATTCCATCATTCTTTGCAGATGTTTTGGTTTCGTCAGTAGATTATAGGTGCCTTCCTGTATAAGCGAAAAGTATCAGGCTTATTATACAGTAAAAAATCAATTCCTTTCTCTTAAATAAAATTGAATTCTGTAATAGGTGTGGGAAAAACCCTGGTTTTAGGTTACTAGGTAATTCAGGTGCTGCAAAACAGAACCGGTAGTTTGTTGTTGCATTTATCCAAACATTTTACTTTGTTAAATATTTCACCACAAAACATATCCATAAACTCTCCAGTAAATATAACATTTTTACCCAGATATCACAGTCCACATATTGAAAGCAAAGCTTACTGAACTCTGCATGCTAAATCAAAATGCTGAAAAGTAAAAGCAATGAGTTCCATATCCATCTATATCTGGTGACTCATCAGATACTCTGAATAACATGTCAGCCACACTTCAAGACAAAGAAAGCTATGAATGCTGAACCTTGGGAAATGTGGAGAGATGTTCTTTAAAAAACGGGACAAAATTAATTATGTCATAAGAAGCCACTTATCTCAAGATACATATCAAATGCATTTTTAAAAGCATTCAATGAGTCAGTCAATTTCATCTGTCTTTAAATAAGGCCACCTATCAACATCATTTTGTCAGCTAATACAGTTTAACACAATGTATTGTATGCATGTCAAATCCAATGGTTGCTAGAGGATAGAAATTCTCCATATTGATTTACAGGCTTCTTTTTCATTGTTTACATAAAAATACAAAGAGAAAAAAAGTGAAAATTAAATTCCTTTTAAAAACTATTTTTTTAAATGTTCAAATAATGATTATATATAACTTAATGATCCACAAAATTTTTTATTTTAAAAAGATAAAACAAACAACAGAAGATCATTTAAGTGTACTAGGAAATTAATGAGGGGGGAAATAGCTGAACTCCATTCTTAATATAACTGAATTCTAATATTCATTTTTGGACACATTTTTCTATAAAGTACACATTTTAATTTCAAGAAAATTTCAATGGCTAATGTAAACTACACTAAGGTGCAATAAGTAAAAAAAAATTTACTATTGTTAGAGTAATAGTTTGAATTTAACTCATAAAAAAACATTTACAATATTTATTCACATGTAGATTTTCCATAATACACTAATAACAAAGTAAATATACACTGCCAATAGCATTCATTTTTTTCCTTTTAGAAATTTACAGTGAATCACACCTATAATTTTCTGAATGCTGACTTGATAAAGCCTATGGATTTTACAAAAAAAAAAAACAAACTTTCATTTATAAATCATCAACATTTGCAAACTTAATTTTAAGCAGATATTTGACTGTAGAATTTGTGTACTGGCTTTAAAATAATAGCATTGGACTCCACTTTCCTTTCACATATGAAAATGAATTGCTCTAGTAGGAATTTCCAAGCCAAAGTCAGAAGTGCAATGCATCTTGGGTGGACAACTGCAGCATTATGCTTCCTCACCAGAGTTGTCTATCTTGTAGATGTTGTGAAAATCAACAAGTTTTGTCTCTCTCTTCTTTTTTTTAACTTGCTGAACTTCCTATCTATTAAGATTTTGAAATTTAAAAAAAATTTTAATTTAAAAGCACAATTATAACTTACTAATTATTTTTTTTTTAAATTACAGCCTGGTTTTGATAATTTTGTCCTGATAGGTTTTTTTTTTATTATTCTCTCATTGAAATATTTTTTGTAAAAAATCAATTTTCTAATTTTGTATTTGAAAATGATTGTACAGAAAGTTGTCTTTTCTATAACTGCAAATCAGCAATTTCCTAACTGTTCTTTTGTACATATTATTTTGCTTTCTAAACTTAATATTAACATAACTTTCCTTAAAAGAATTACGGATAACAGAAATCAATCTTGTAACCTTAATTTCCATTAAAAAAAAAAAACTTGCAAAAACTATATCTAAATTTCAAGATGTAGTACTTGCTGCATAATATCTTTTTCAAAAGTTATCTGTATATTTCAATATGCCAAGGAAAATTTGTTGGTACAATCTTCAAAGTTTATAATCATCAGAACAAGAGTTTAAACTGTAATAATACATGTTAATCATTAAATGCCTTAAAATTTAAAAGAAAAATTGTATATATTTCTCAAAGAAATTTTATCAAAAGATATCAACTTGCATGCATTTTTATTTTTAATTTTCATTCAATGCATTACAATAACAAATCTAAAAGTTAATTTAGCACCAACTACACAAAATAAAGTCTTAATTTGTACAGTAGTAACTATGACATTAAGATTTAATATTTATTACATTTTGTAAAAGATGTCACACATAAATCAGTATTAACTATATTAAAAGTCTAAAGCAACTCTTTGAGATGTTTGAATATAAAAATCCAAAACTTGTTTTTTTGCACATTTTTTATATTTTAGCAAATTTAAATAAACACAGTTTGTCATAGTTTTTTGTACTAACTGTGTTTTTAAAATTTTAAAGTTTTCAGCAGATATACACATAATTGTTACTAAAAACAATAAGCATAAATATTATAATATAACTGGCAAATAATAGATAACTAATGTGTTATGCATTCCAGATGCTAAAAGACAATCCAAAAATTGCTAAAAAAATTAAAAAAACAGCAACATTAAAAGCTGACAGGTTTATATCACACTAGGAGCCTTAAAAGCAGTCAACAATCTAACTTTAAAATGATCAAGAACGATGTATTAACTTAAATTGCCTTCAAAGTTATTTGCTATTTCTTAAAATAAAACAGTTTCAAATTTTAAAAAAAATTTTTTTTTTTACTGTACACTTAAACAAAATCTTAGTGAAAACATGCAAATGAGCTAGTTTTTTTAAGTCTTTAACCTTCATTGTAGTAACATTTAAAAGTTGTTGTTTAAAACAATTAAATATTTCTATGTTCAGAAAAACAAGCAAATATACACTAGTACTATATAATGCAAAATTAATTTTTTTTGTTTTGTTTTAAGTGTAAATATATCATAAAGCAATTTTAACCTATTTATTTTTTATTTATTATTTATTTATCTATTCGTTTTGTTGTAATATCCTTTAAAGCAATATTTTTTCAAAAATTGCATTTATTGAAGTTTGCTGCTTTTCTCCACAAGAAATTACTACATAAAGGTTGTCTAGTACAGAGGCCCTCCGAATATCAAAACTACACTTAACTGGCTTTATGTTAAAAATGTTTTTTTGTTGTTAAACTGTAACATACACAGTGTGATACAATAATTTTAGCTAAATTTGTAAATTGAAAAATCTTCTAAAAAAAGCCTTAAGAAAAAAAAAAAAATATTCATTTTGTAAAGAAAAAGTGGTTTCTTTTTTTCCACGATACAACATGCACAGAATGGATTGAGAAATTGAAGCAATGCATAAAATGATTTAAGAACAAAGTTATTTGCCATTAATCATGACTATCAATCTGACACTTATTCAAGTCAGTCCTTTGGTAGGTTTATTGACAAAGTCAGAATATCACTTTTGTTAATCTATAGTGTTACCTTTCATCCTATTATCATTTTTTGATAGCAGTCAATTCAAGTTACAGTACCTTTTCTTTCACATCTCCACATTTACAGGGTTTCAACAGATTCACTTTCTTTTTCATAATGGCTTCTTCTTTCAAAATTTTTTTAATGAGTTCAACATGCCTTTGTTCCTGTTTCATTTCAAATTCCCTGCAAGAAGCAAAATTTTTTAAAATGCAATGCATATTTCTATAAATGTACATACATCATACTCAAATTCTTTAATGACAAGCACATTGAACTAGAATGTGTAACCTGACAGTGCTGGCTGACTGATGGTATTAATTAACACATTGTCTAACTGACCAACAGATCTCTCACAAGCAGAAGAGTTTATTTAGCATGTCCAAAACATTTAGTGCACCAAGCATTATAGGAAGTTGAAATGGCTTTTAATGGTTGTAAAAACATGAAAATCATCTCAGGCATTGTACACAATAAGTCAAATATGTGTGGGTTTTTTTTTTTCAAATAGGAATCCTGGCTTTCTTGTTTCCATATCTGGCCAGGTGATGTGTCCTGTAATCAAATTTGAATTGTTTCACAGCAGAGTCAAACATTTCATAGAACTTATCTAGATGAAAGAAAATTAATCTGGAAACATATATGACCTTTAAGATATTTTCTGTAATTGGATAAAATATTTGCCTACTATTTTGACCCAAAAAAAATTGTCTGGTGATGTTTCAAAGTTTTATCCAGATGCAAACTGTTTCCTTGTAAAAATATTATACACATTTTTCTCAAACTTTTCAAAGTGCATTAAAGAGTTGTGGCTTTGCATCCAAAAAATCAAAACTTTTTTTCCTCAATGAGAATCAATATTTAAGACTGATTTCACTGCTACAAGAAACCATCACTATGTACATTATACAATAACTGCTCTCAAAAACAGATGTGTGCACCTAAATGAAGAGGATACAGATTTAATAAACTCTTGCTCTTAGTAATTGTCAGTTCTCAGTAAATTTACTAAAAAATCTTCATTTATATATGTTATGTAGTACTTCCTCCATAACATATTAAATGGAATCAAACACTAAGAAAAGTAGCAAGTTCTTCACAGATGGAAACTTCTTAAATGCATACAAAAACAAGTCATCTAGAATTGAAGGTTAGAATATAAATGGCATGTAGAAAAAATTTAAGTAAAAAAAATGTAGTAAACTTTATCTAAATTGTGAATACAGATGGAGTATAAAGATCAAAGCTTCTGTCCGTCTTTTACCGTATTTGCTTTTCTTGTTCAAGTTTTCTTTGTTTGATCAGCATCAGCATATCAGCATTGCCCCCTTCACTAATAATTTTCTTTCGTTCTTCCTTTTCCTCCTCTTTTTCCATTTCTGCTTTTGCTCTTAATTTGCCATGTATAGTTTTCAAATAATTCTATAAGCACATAAAAAAGTGAAAAAAACAAGGTAGACAGAGACAGCTTAATGCTAAACTCTACATAAGTTTAGATAAAATGTCTAATAAACAAAAATGTATGATAGTTTCTTAAACAAATTTGATCTGTGAAACTTAGTTTTCACAAGTGTATTAATTTTCATTGTAACTCTATAATAGTTAGTATATGAGTTTACTTGTATATAACATGAAGGATATAAAAATATTCTTTCAAAATTCAGATAAAATACACTATGCACTTAGTATGCACAAAATGTTTATTTTGTACCCATAAAATAGATATTCTGCAAAACTCCTCTCAAATGTTTGTATAATATTTATTTGGTTTCATAAAGTTCAGTGTTTAATTATAAAAATTTTTTAAAAAGTAAATAAATGTAGCATTAAATAGTTACCTTGTTGGTATCTATATCACTTTTCAGTTTCAGCAACATCTCTATTTTTCTTTGCATTTCAGATTCATAGTTCTTCTTTATTTCCTCTTCTCTTTGTTGTAACCTGAATATATAAAAAGGTCAAATTTAAAAAAAACGAGTAAAAACAATACAATCTTAAAGTGACTTAATATTCAAATAATGCCTAAATGATACAATAAAAGGTAAATAAGTTATCTAATTTTTATCCTAACTTATTCAGTACGATTAAGCATTTAAAAAAAATTATTATCCAACATAAAATTAAATCAGAATTTTGTTGTTAAATGTGGTTATTTTGCTTATATTATAAATCAAAACAAACAATGACATATTTGATTTCATCTGTAGAAAACAATTTTTTAAATAAATTCAGAGCTTTACAGGGGGTCATATCAACACTTACTTGGCTAGTGTTGTTTTGAGATATTTTGTGTGTTTTTCTTTTAGTTTTTTTGCTTCCTGAATAGCCTCAGTGTGCTTCCTTTCCATCTCCTTAACTGCTTCAGTTTCACATCTAAATAGAAATTTAAAATTTTAAAAAAAAAGGTAGCCTCATTGCAGAAATTCCCAATCAATTATCAGCATATAAAAACTTGTTTCAAATTTCATATTTTTCTGCTTTAAGATTTTGCTCACTATTTTATACTCTGCATGTCATTTTGCTTAATTAGTGCTGACTGACATTTCAAAATTAAAATCAAAAAGACTGAATGCAACAAGTCCATTGTAAAAAAATCAATTTTATTGACTTTAACTACAGATTTTTAAAACTTTAAAATATTTCATTCTGTAAACATATTTAGTTTGCTTCTCTTCTTATAAATGGTAGGTACTCTATGCAGATTCATGAACAGCAAAAATAACTTAAGGTTGCCAAAGTGTATCATAGCCAAATTGTTACAGAAAACTTTACAGTTCTTGTTTAGAGAGCAAGGGGAGAACAATCATGCAGATGAGATAGCATAAGAAAGAGAAAAAAACACAATGTCATTAGCAAATCAGTAAACCATGATAACCTCAATGGAAGGTAGAAAATGGTCATCTACATGAACCAAAGTCTAATTATACTAGGCTCACCAAGCTGTATTAGAAAGTTTTCTGATTTTTTTATATAGCAGAAAAAGTTAACGTTCTTTAATGCAAAGTTTAGCAAAAAAAAAAAGAGAAAGTTTTAAATTAGTTCTATTAACTGAAAATTTGTGATAGTAAAACATTTTACAAAATGGAAAAAAAAAATAATTTTAAATTACTTAACACATGGCCAGATCATTTAGTCTTCATTTGCAAATTTCCTTTAAGTCAGCCAACTGAAATGACTGACCCATAAAATTCAGGACGCCTCTTTTCTGGTTCACTGTTGTCATTTTTCCTTTAATAAAATTCCAACATCCTAGTTTGAATTTCCTAAATCAGATACTCAGAGTATTTACTTTTTTTTTCCTTCTAAATTTGAAGGAAAAGTTTGTTTTTTTTTAATACAAACTCAGAATTGAAAATCAGGATCAAGTGCATATTTCGGTACATCATATTGCCTGTCTTTTTATACAATTCTATAAAATAGGTTGAAAAGGTTCTGCATAACCATAGCAGTTTGAATCAAGTTTACACGAATATTTCTTTTTTTGAGTTAAATATTAGTGCATTTTTTTGCCACTAAAATTATACATAATGAAATATTAGTTTGATACTTGCCAAACCCAGAGTTAGAACTAAGATGAAAACACACTACAAGCTAGAACAACAACCCATTATCCTTTACGCAATAGATTAATATTTTCCCCTAATTTATTTCATCCAAAAAGATCTAAAGCAATCAAGTTTTTTTACCTTTGATTGGCCTCTAGTGCATGTCTGGCACGCCAAGCAAATTGTTTTTCATTTTTTACTTTTATGGCGGCTTCTTCACATTTCTGTTGCCTTAACTGCTGGTCTTTATGTATCAGTTCATCTTCAGCAACTAAAAACTTTCCTTTCTTTAAGTCGGCAATTGCCAGATTGTACCTGTCAGATAAAAGATTGCACAAAAATGTACTTCACTGTAACAGTAACAGAGAGGTCCACATACTGCTAACAGTATGTCATAGCATCTTTCACAACAATAATTCAAAAGCAAAGTGTGTGCTTGACAGCAGAGTTATGACATTGCCATACATACTAAAAGTTTAGATTTGTTGTTGTTCCTATAAAATTAATGGTACAGTTTGTGTGTAAAAGTTCTAATGTTTTCAGATACAAGTAGAGCATGTCATGTCAATTTATTAAGATGTCAACAAAACAAGTTAGATTATATATGAAAATCCTAGCCACATTATTAATAATGAAAAATACATCTTTTCAACCAATTAGATTTTTCTTTTTTTGGTTATTGCTTGTTAAAAAGGTAAAAATAAAACAGGCTACAAATTAGAAAAAAGTTATTTAAAATGATAAAATACTTGAAACATTTTTAAAAGATTTTTTTTACTTTTGAAAAATTATTCAAAAATTTTTAATTTTTTAAAGAATTATACATATTTATAAAAATAAAAAATTTAATTTTTTTTTTTAATTTGGTTAAGTTTTTTTGTGTATTTTTTTATACATTCAATTCACTTGTGTTATATTATTGTGGAAAATTTTTGTCAATGCATCAGTAATTTAACTAGAAATGCATCCACAAAAGCAATCAAATATGTTGTAGTCTACATCTCATACACAATAAATATATTACAAACCTCAGCAGTTCTAGTTTCCATGGGCAAATTATTATTTGGAACTTTCTTGGATTATGTTTCAGATGCAAAACTAAAATCATGTCAAAGATATATAGTAAATACCATAAAATTTTTAAAGGAATTTACCAAGATGATCTGTAATACCCTTTTTGTTTTTTGGGTTTCATTCATGGTTTTCTTCTTCATTGAACATTGTCGTCTACAACTGTAAACACTTAACTTAATGAGGCTGCATAGTGCTATTGTTACTGCTTATACACTCTGCCAGTCACGCACCTCATATCTGCATGCTGCTTTTCAAATTGTGCCACCATAGATCTGCCAGTTGCCACTGTCTCTCACTCATTAATATCAATGCCAAAGTTATGTAAATCCCTCCAACATACATCCCTGAATCTCAGCTAGAGATGGCCATAGGTCTTCTTGCATCAGCCACTTTACCCCAAAAAATACATCTTTAGGTATACAACCATGCTGCATCTTCTAGACATGGCCAAGCTAGAAAAGATGCCTCTGCTTCAGGATTGTGAATGTGTTTGCCCTGTGCAGACCATCTAAGCTAAAAGACAATTTAAACTATTGTGTTTTCTTTCTTAACTACTGTACGTTGTCCACGTTTTGCTACTATTGAACAATGCACTCAGAATAAAGACCTGATATACAAGAACCTTAGTGCAAATCATTAATTTGTCATTCCACCCCTATTCATTTTGTCAGTCCAAAGGTAGCAGCAGCTTTTCTAATGTTGACATCAAATCCCTCTTCTAGTGACAGGTCATCAGTCAGCATGAATCATAGCAGTCAGACATTTACTATCAATAATGCTTGATTAATGGGTAGAATATTATGGAAAATCACAAAAAAGAGCATGTAGAAAGGCATAAAAGTTTTTTTAAAAAGATTCCTCAAACAATTTTAGATCTCTTTAGTAATCTGCTTCCATATAAAGGATTAGTTTCAACTTTACTTTGGGATCATAAAGCTGTGTCTGAAAATGGCAAATAAAAACACTTTCGATTACTTTAAATTCTTATGTATCAAAGCAAAAACCTGTTAAATCAGAAATTAAAAACAATCTTTGTTTACAATATTTTTACTAGAGTACTATGCAAAATATTAATGTTACCACTGAGCAGTAAGCTTGAACAGATCACACACAGTCAACAGCTAAGAAACAAGGTTTTAGCTAGCAGCCATTTGATGTTAATCTATCATGTCATTTTTCTCCTGAGAGGTCATGTAGCAATTTTTTAAAAAAATATATCAGCACTTGAAAAATAAATGCTAAAAATACTGATTTGTACAGTTTATTTGATTAATATCATATTTATGAAAATTTCACGAAAGTCACTAGATCTTTTAAAAACATATTTATATCAAGACAAAAGCAAATAAACCAATGCTTAAATCTCACCAAGATCTGAGTTGAGCTAAAATCATGAATCAGAACACTTTAGTTTTCAACTACAGTTTTGTTTAGCTTAAATTAATTTGTTTGCAGAAGGTCATTTTAAGATAAAGAAGTTATTTTTTTTTGTAAATATTTTTTCATATTCATTTCTGTAAAAGAAAACAAGAGAGATTCTTTTTTTGGTTAATTTCTAAGTTTGACTGTAGTTTTAAAAAAAAATGCCTTTTTTAAAGAAACAATTGCACAACTAATTTTCATATAATTCAGAATTTTCTAAATTAAAAATACTATGAGAAATGAATTACGAATTTATTTTAATGAAAAATACTTTTAATTTTAGTGTTCTAATTTTGAACTGTTTTCCAGATTGACATAAGATTAAATTAGCATTCGCCCATGATCCCTTAATTTCTCCAATTCCCTGATACTCAAAAGCAATTGCTGAAATTTATATTTCAATCGAGTAGTAACTGCCATATTGCAGTGAAACACATTAATTAATATAAACAAGTACAATATTACATTTTAAAAAATTAATCTAAAAAAATAAACCAATCAGCTTTTCAAGTGCCAATGTTAGAAATCTCTTATTTATAAATATAAAAGCGACAAAAGTATTCTGACAAATCAATCTGTTCCCAAAGCAAGCAAAGAGATCACAATGTATGACGATATTTAACTTGTTTCTCAGCCTTGTGAATAGCTAGAACTGACTGAAAATTTGTAGTCGGTTAACCGATGTAGTGGTTTATTTTACCTAGGTCACAAAAAGTTGATGAAAGCCATAAACCATTACAACAATTTGCTGAATACATAGTGGCTATATGTCTATACAAATCTAACAGAACTCTAAATTTTAAACCAAGATCAGATAATACAAAAGAAATCATGTTATTAATTTCTCCAGTTTGTTTGGACAAAACACAGCCAGTGCTGCATGAGTCAGAACAGTATTAGTTTTGTGCTGTCTCATAGCAATCTATTGATTTAGTTAAGTTTTACATTAACACTCAAGTCAATAAGTTAATAATTCCCAAAACTAAAATTTCTTTTTTCTAAAATGTAAATGTATTCACGACAAATTACATGCTGTAGAGGGCCTTCTTTGCACATGCATTAAACTCAAAAATGGATTTTTGCCTCTTTGATAAAACTTAGAACACTTACTCTGTTTTTTCCAAATTGTTTTCTATTTTTCTTTTCAATTCTTTCTCCTCTTCAAGTTCCATGCATATTCTTCGATGCTGTGCTCTTAATCTGTGCAGGGCTGACCTAAATGAAACAATACTAATCAGAGGCAGCAAGAAGTTATTCTGCTTAAATTTGTCATGAACAAAATTTGTTGCAAAAGGTAATCCGAACTTTAAGCCAGGCAATAGTTATAAAGTTAGGCAAGTCATATGATGAGTACTGCAGTAAAGTGGTGGCACATGGATTGTATCTAGAATTCCTTTATTAAAATCTACCAGCATAATCTTTGTTGTTTTTCCAAAGAAGTCCTTCACTTGTAAAAGTTTTTGTTGTGATGTTTTTAACACAAAACCTTTACTTACAAGTTTCTTTCTTTTGTTGCAAACCTCTCTTGTTCTGACTTGGGGGGGTCTCAAGGACATTTCACAGAAGTGAGTAGAAGGGGAGAAGATGTAGGGCATCAGCATTGGTAACCAAACAAGTAATCTGGGTACAGTTTGAGTCTTTTGAGAAATGAATGGACACAGCAAGGCCAAACTTCCACAAGTATCTGTAAAATGCCTACTAGAAATAGTCTGTTTAGCTATGGGAAAAAACCAGAGGGAGACTGGCACAGAAAAGCAAAAAGAAACCTGTTGCAAAGAGGTTGACAAAATGAGTAATATCCTAAAAGGAAAATGAACCTAAGTATGTACCCACCGCTGCCTTCAAGTTTATGAGATTATTCAAATGTTTTTAAAATATCATATTTCTGAACTTATAACAAAATGATTTCCTTACTTTTCAAGTTTTAGTACTTTAAAAAAATTTTATCATGCTAAAATAACAGTTATAATATACTGAACTACATTTGATATTCAAATGACTTTACTATGCACTTTTTTTTAGCACTTACACTTTGTTAATGCTTTCAGCTTCTTCTATTTCAGCAGAAACTTCATTTTTTTCTGATTCTAGTTGAGAAATCATTTCCTCAGATTTCTTCAGTTCTTCTCTAAAAGAAAATGAATTTTAAAGACAAAAACTACATTTATAAAATGAAACTAAAAAAAAAATCTTTAAACAAAATTGACAGCAATTATTTGTAGTCCTGTCAGCTTTTCAAGAATAAAACAAAAAAACTTCTTTAAATACAAAACTGAAGGCAAAAGAAAAAATTGACAGGCTTTATTACATCAGCTGCTACACAATCAGACCACACCCTCCATTCTATATTAAATATTTTTTTCTTTAGGCAATTCATTCTAAAATCAGTTAATGAGGTCTGAACTAAAAGCGAAGCAAATGTAGATCATAGTGATACAGTTCTATATTTAGCAGTAATCTACATACATTTAGAAAAATGTTAATTATTACCAGATATTTTCCACTTGAAAAAAAAGTAATTAAAATCTAGGATTACCAGCTCATATTCATAACAGAATTTTATTACTATCTCCCATCAGCATTTCAAATGGAGAAACATCAGGGAAATGCATGCTACTGTTCACAAGCTCAAGTTTTAACTAAAGTTTGTTTTGAAATATATTCCAGTTTATAAATGGCCAAGTGAAACAAGTTTCAAAATAGCAGACTTAAAACAGAACAAAAATAAACAAAAAAAAGCAAACAAATTTTATTTTTGTTAGGCAGGCATAATTTATAGATTTAAAAAAAAACATTTTGGTGTAACGTTTTTTTAATAAATTATTGTTAGAGAGTTTCTTTTAGCTCTTGCTTATTTATTTTAAATGTGCAGTATTTACAGGACTAAAATACAACAAAAAATGCATATTTATAATTATCTAATAACAAACTTCACAACTGAAAGAAAAGTTTATCTCAAAGAGACAGTGGTAATGAAAAAAAACTTGAAATTTTTAGCTATTTACTGTAGTCTAAGGAAGAAAGAAAAAGAAGCATAGATAAAATAAGTCAGCCAATCAAGAAATGACCAGCACCAAGGGTTTATTCATATTTAAAAAATAATTAATTCAAAAAGGCCACGACAAGATTTTACTTATTTTCTAATGTCTTATTGTCTTTTTTAGCTTAATTCTTTATTATCTTGTCTTTAGCTTTTGATTTTATGTATGATGGTTACATTCATTTTTTTTTTTAAGTTAGAACATGTTACACAGAGAAAGAAAAAGATACCTTTAAAAACAAATGTTGTATATACATTTTTTTTTTAGTTTCTTTTAAGAGTATTGTGAAAATGCACCAATAATTTACCTGGTTTTATCAACAACAAACTGGCATTGTCTCAGATTCTCGTCAAGTTCCAAGATGTATTTTCTCAAGCTTTCCATCCGAAGTATTTCATGGCGGTCAATCCATTCTTCAGCACATTGAGGTTGCTCTTCATACCTACCAGAGAAAACAAAACCTAAAAGAACTGCATAAAATACAACAAAAATTAAAACTATTTCTAAATGAAAGTCCATTAAATATTTTAGCATTCGGTTTTAAGATCAGTACAGTAAACAGCCTGTTATTTGACCTCCAGATAACCAACTTGTCTAGTTATTAGATTTTTTCAATATAAGCCGAAATCACTTCATTTTGGGCTATCCAACCTCTGTGGTTCATGACTCAGTCACTTTGGGAGCTGTATTCACTGTCAGCACATGCTCAAGCTGCTTCTTATCAGGTGGTTAGTATCCTTTCAACAGTCAAGAAGTATACTGATTGTATTTTCCCTTGCTAGTGGTTTTTATCAGTGATAATAATTGTAATCCTTGCAATGTGTTACCTAATAATAGTTTGTCTAGTAATTCAGCAAGCAAAGTGTAGAAAACGAAAGTATGTGGTTCTATTGAGCAAAACTAAAGAAAGAACAAGAAAGAAGCTGTCAAATAAGCAGCAACATTTGTTTAAAAAAAAAACATTCCATTCAGGTCTCCAACTTTTTCAGATATCCAACCATTTCCAAATCCCATTATAGGGAATTGTCTTGTTTATCACAATAAATACTGTGTGCTAAATTTTAAAAAAAAAAAAAACTTTAGAGAATTGTCTCACTATTTGAAACTTGAGACAAATTTTGCAACTTTTTTGAAAATATCCCTATTAAAAATAAGGAAATTAGATAAAATATGCAAATAAAACTATTTTGAGAGTCATTAGGATCCAGACCTCTTATAGCAAATCAATTTAGCTAATGAATAGTAATAAAAATACAATTTTTTTTTTTTATGTGGGTACACAGCATTCTTAAAACAAGGTACATTTTTTTTTCAAATTATGCTTTGCATAATAAAGCAATTATATATATAAAGATTCTTCAAACAGAATTTATATTATAAAGAAAATAATGTTTTCAACCATTATATTTTTAAAGCATTTTGAATTGTTTAAGAATAATCTACATTTTTTCAAACACCAGACAATAATCGCATCACATTTTTAAGAACAAGATGGGGATAGTGTGTTCTTAGTAAATGCTGCATATTTTAACTTCTAAGTATCATTTTCAAATGTTTAATAATAAAATTCTTAAAGCAAACATTGTTTTGTTTTTACTTAAAAATCCAAATTTCTGTCTTAATAAGGCTGACCAATACCATCCTGTACTTTAAAGAATTATCCTGTATTTAAACTATCTGTCAAACATCTAGGGTGCCCTTTGTCCCATATTTAGTTATTAGCCAACACACAAAACAACAATATAGCATTCAAATTTCACTCCTTGTACTCACTGACACCATAATAATAAGTAGCTGCTGTTGACAGTAAGCGATTTAAAAAATAAAAGGAAAACTAGACACATCATTTCCCCATTTAGCCTTGTACAATTATGCTGAAAGCTTTGGAAAAGAAGTCAAAGGTTTAACATCATTTGTGACTAGAGAGAAAATATAACTGGTTAGAATGAGATGAGTCCAATATGCAGTGGCTGCAAACATTTCCTGAAGGAATAAATGAAGTAAATTAACACATCCAAAGTTCTGAACACAAAGCAAAGCAGAAAGCATCGAAATCTAGCAAAATAAATCAGCAATTTTTTGTAAAAAAACAAAACAAAAAGACATTGCTGAATCTGAAAAGGTGATAGTTAATCATTTTAGGGAAACATTAGACAGCTAACTACTTAACAGAAAGTGATTGTTTTGGAACATTTGGTAGGGTATTCAAATTGAAAAATATACTTCAGTACATATGAGAGTTATGCAAATGCAATGTTTCCATAGGTCTTTTGGTGGATTTCCTGAAGCTGAATGCAATATTCTTTTTCTCAGATATCAGTCTGAAGTTGTTTCAGTGTATCATATAGTTAAGTAAAATGGTTCATACAACAGTAGACTATTCAATAAAATTGACCTGGTGAGAGAATTGCTGACTCTTACAATACTATTTTGTTTTTTCTTTGACATCAGCAAAATGTATTCCATGTGTGTACAGTATTTTTCTGTCAAAGCAGGATGTCAAAGTTAATAATTTTTTTAAAGACCTAATGAAAGTACAACTGTAAATGCAAGTCAAATGATGAAAACTTTACTAAAGGACAGCTTATATTTCTATATTTCAATTAGGTTTGCATTCATCAAACTGATAATATAAATGCAATCTTTTTAATCCACTACTCTGCTTACATATTACTTTCAAAAAGAAATTCAAAATTGTTCAAAGCTGGTTATTTTGCTTGGGTTGTCAATAATGCTCTCAAAGCTACTTTGCAAAGGTTATTCGTATTGATTCAATGGTTATGAAAGTTTACTTTCATTTTTCATTGTCAGAAATTATTAGAAAAACTTTAAAAATCTGTTTAGTTTGTATATCTTGAATGGGTTGAGGTAATCAAACATGCAAACATGTTGACTATCACTCAAGCAAGTTGTGAAATACATTTTGGAAGCATAGACAGCTTTAATTTTACATTTTTTCATTCCCTAGATTATCATCCTAAACACTCACAAAGAGATAATGAAATGATGAAAGAGTTTGAATGTGATTATGAAACTTCCAATGACATTGTCGTTGCTATAAATCATTCTTTTTTGCTCTAACCTGTACAGCTTAAAACTGCAGTCTTTTAACATATCTGCAACAAAACAGTACAATATCATGGAGTGCTTACAAATTTATTTGCAGAAAAGGTTAGATCATAAAATCAAACCATGTGTTCATTCCACAAGCTAAATGATATTCAAAAAGTGACAATTTTCTTGAGTGCAGCAATTCCCTATTTGCAAAAATAGTTTGAGATAAGCCCAGACAACCTACTGTTTTCATTAAGTTATCTCAGTGAAGGGAGATGATCTAAAGTTTGAGGATTTAGTTCTGTTAAAATTCTGGAGCTAGCAGGTAAGTTTTGTCTTGATGACATGTATGATGTACTACTACTACTCGCTTTGCCAATCTGAAACTACTGCAGAAAATTGGATGTCAGTATTACAAGCAAGCTGTGAATTAAAGAATCACTTTTTACATTGGCATTTTTTGTCTTCAGCATACCAACTTCAAATGCCTAAGTCAAACAAATCTTTTTCCTAATGAGAAAGATGCACAATGCAGAAAGTGCAGTGTTAGCTCATTAAGACTGAAATGCTGGTAGCATGCAACTGTAATTAATTGATAAACTACGCAAAATTGAAGTCTGATCAATTGAACTGTGTTAACAAATGTAAAATACAACAGTGAAAATAGATTTTCAAATTAAAACAGTTTAGAAACGGTTTTTGTTTTACAAGAGATTTTTAAAATAGATATTATATTTCTACTGATTGATAATGAACTCTACTCATGTTTTTAAACTTGCTTAATCAAAGTCCACTTTTCTCCAAGATCAAGTTGAATTTTTGATAAAATGGAATCAATCTTTTTTTCTTTTTCATTTTTAAACCTAGCTTTTCTTAATTTGTTTGTCACTGAGTAACCAAATCCCACAGTACATCCAGCATACACATACACAGATCAAAAAAAAAAAAGGAAAAAGAAGAAAATTAAACTAAAAAAAATGGATTTAGGTAAATTAGTTTTATTAGTGATTAAAATATACTCCAGAATGAGTATTTACAAAGTATTTTATTTATGACAAAGGAGAAAATGTAAAGATTTTTTTCTCCTTACTAACTGTTCTGCAAATGGCTTTGGGTTTATTTGAGCCAAAATGCAGATAATCACACAAAAAGATATATATATATAGTTGGTCATTTTAAACCTAATATTAATGACTAACTACAAGTTTGTCCTCCAGATTTTCTTCATTTACTCTTTTAACTTGCTTAATAGGTAAATTCTGTAAATCAGCAAAAAGTATTTTATTAACTGAATTAATAAGAATAGTGGCATTATTAATACCTAAAAAATAATTCACACTAATCAAAATAAGTAGTTACAATAATAAATAAATTCATAATGACTGTTAAAGATGACAAAGTAATTTATGTTATGGTGTTACTACACAAAAAAAAATTAAATCTTAACCATCCATATACCATATCAGTTCTTACCTTACTTATACCACAGAATTCATTCACACCCAGCCTAGAAGCACTAGTACAAGTGTTGAACTGGCTGTATATTTAGTCAATCAACATGCTCATGTGGTGGAGTGATATAGATTTGTTATTGTAAAAGACTACATTAATAAAAAAAAGATACTGTGTCACAGCCCCCTATGGTTCAACCTGTGTGGAGGAATACAAATATGCAAGGTAATAGAGTGCAAACACATCCCAGGTAGTATATACAGCGGTTTAATTAAATGTGAAAGAGTAAATATAGTATGTAAAAGTAAATTTTATGAAAAAAAACCTCTGCATAAAGCAGACTGACTGTTAAATTGCAGCAATAGAGTATAATATTGTAAAAGTAAAAAAAAATACAAATAAGAAGTAAATACAAAGATAACTTTAAATAAATGCATATAACAAGAAATCAAATACTTACTGAGTGTCTGAAGAGTTTTCACTATCTGTTAAGTCTACCATACTTAATGGTTTCTCAACAGTATAGTCAGTGGGCTCTTTGTCTTTCTCCACATCATCTAGCTCAGAAGTATCAGATCTGTATGCAAAATATTTAGTATCATCTGGCTGGGGACTCACCGTGGATACTAAAAAATATTCTGAAATAAAAAAATTTTTTTTCATGTTTTAATTTTAAAACAAAAAAAAAAATATTTTCAAAATCTTTTAAATCAACAACAGAACCAACAAAATAATATGCATAGATAATGCGTAATTTTACAGATGATTTTCAATACTAATACTAAAATGACTGTTTATTCTGATTTAAGTATCACATTTTTAAAAATTAGATTTGGCCCTGGGGTGCATGTGCATCCCACTACCCTTCAAATCTGTATCACTTAGCCATAGGGGGCTGCAGTACATAGTACCTTCCTCACTAATGTAATCCTTTGTAGCAAATAATCTGCGTCACTACAACTTCATCGTTTTGTTGTTGTTGTTGTTGTTTTTTTAACTAAATGCACGGTTGTTAACCAGACATTCTAGTGCTTCTCGGTTGGGGTGCAAATGCACCTCAGGTAAATATTAGGTAAGGTTAAAAAAAAAAAAAAAAAAAACAATCTGGTTTACAGAAGGCTAAAGCATATTGTTTGAGACAGAACTCGAGTTATATATATATATATAATGCCCGTCTGGATCCTTGTAGTACAGAAATTAATACTACTAACTCCTCTTACCACAATTGGCATTTCTATACAAATAATAATAATAATAATAAATAACTTATCTTGAGGCGGCGGAACGGAACGTACATTTAGGTTAAAAAATAAAAAAAAAAAAAAACTCAGGCGGGTCGTAAACACGGGATCAGGCAGAGAATTAGAAACCTAGAACATTTCGGGACCCCCGTCTTCAACTAAATGCAGCCTCCAAAAAAAAAAAACAGAGAATAATTAAAACAAAAGAAACGGTTTGAACATAGATTTTCTTTGGATGACAACAGTCCTCAACCCACGGGTTACTTTTCATCTTTTACCCGTCGAAGTTCGTTGAACCATCCTTGAATAAGCAAGTCTTTTCCATTCCTATTTTTTTTTTGTAAACCACGGTACAGAATCCGTCATCTTCATACCTCTGTACATATTTGTTTCCTGGGGGTGGGGTGGGGTGGGGGAAGCCATTACGGTTCCTGTTGTGCTCCCCTGTTTACGACCGCCTCGGGGTGGGGGTTGTTGTTTCTTTTAATAATAATAATAATAATAATAATAATAATAATAATAATAATAATAAGGTATAAAAGGGAAAACCGCCAGAACCTGTAGTACACTAGAAAGCCGGATTATTACTTACTAGAAATTCGAAAAAAGAAAATCATATTATTATCGTAAGCTGGCAGACTATTGCTTAGCAGCATTTGTTGCCCGAAACAGTGCATTTCTTGTCATCTTTTTACGCAGTGGACCACGAATAACCAACCAGTCGACGAGTGGAAGGGAATCCGGGAGTCGGGTGGGGGTGGTGATGTGGGTGGTGTTCGCTGTTCACCCGAGTGATCGACTGAGGCAGACGACACCTAGGGAGAAATGATACATCAGCGTAATTAGTTGAATTATCGGGAAGGCGGGGGAGGGGAGAGAGAGAGAGGAAATTTGGTCGATAAACTTACTGTAGTCTTCATCCATGTTAAATCGTTCGGTTTTTAATTATTTCGCCGGACCCAATTGATAAAAAAGAGAGAGAGAAAATGCCAACAGACAAACAGTTACAGTTCGCGTAAATAAGTCGCCATACTTGGCAACCAGATCTCGCGTTGTCTCACATTTAAAGGGAGACAACTATTGAGGGGGGAGGGAGATGGGATTTTAAAAAAAAAACGACAACATATTGGTTAGTTTTCAAATATTGGATATTTAAACGAAAGAGAAAGTAAAATAAAAATAAAAAATGTATTGTGTAAGTTACTGGATTTTTGTTTTTTTCTTTAGTCCTGACGTTGGTCATATTCTTCTGTGTCAGTAGTAAGAAATATTTGGTAAAACATTCTTGTTTTGATTTAATTTTTCGCAGTTGATTTATCATCACAAAATATAAGATATAGAATCATGCGTTTGCTTACTGAAATTATACCAAAAACCATTAATCCGTAGTGATGTGAATTGTACAGGTGTTTAGCTACAAATTCGTCGTAAAATTTAACAAAAAAAAAAAAAAGAATTAATTCTCGTTTAGAGAGAATCTCCAACAACATTTCTAAATATGCATTTACTATTGACATCTCTATATCTGTTTCCCCTTCCCACCCCCGTGGGTTTATTAAAAATTTCGTCCAGTAAAATCTGGGGGAATCTTTTGATTAGTTGGCTTTTGTCATTGTTTTATACTCACATAATGATTAGTCGCTAGAAATAATATTAAAAGAGACAAACCTATTCAGAAAATGCCCTTTTTTTTAAAATCAAGCGTTTTGCTGTTTAATTTTTTTAAAAGGAAATAATTTATTGCCACACATACTCTTATATATATATATGTTAATTTATTTCCCATTCAATATCGCTTAAAAGTTATCTAATGCCTGGTAAAACGAACGAAATTCATATTATTTTTTTTTACTCAAAAATCTACGATATAAAAAACTCATCTTACGACAGTAATTATTTCCAAACTAAAATAAGTGCCCAGTCGTGGAATGGACTATCATCTCCGTCATTGCAATTTATTCCGCTACGTTTCGAGAAATTCTTTTTCTTGCCGTCTTCTTCCTAGTACCTTCCGATGATATTATCCGTAATTTTAACTCCCGAACGGCAAAAGCTATTTCAACTATTCCCAAATACACCCGCCAAACCAAACCTTCTGGACATCACTGCAAAAGGGGGATTATGACGGAGTTAACTCCAGCAGACTATTTTTCAAAACACTACAAATCCTTGCATAAAGTTCCTCTTGCCACCGGGGAAGTACATGATGATTACGGTTATTAAAGCAACTTTTCCCTTTTTGTAATGAGTTTCTAATGGGATCCTTTGTTTACGTTGATAAAGCACTCTAGGCTGTGTTTTTTTTTTTTTTTTGTGATAACTAATCTCCCTGTTTTCCTCCCTATTCCACTAGATGTCTGAATTCTTGAAGCTTAATTGTTAAAAATTAAACAGCTCGCCGGTTATTGCTGTAACCAATAACATTTCTAACAGAATTTCTGTCTATCAAGCCTGTTAATTTAGATCAATCAAGAGAATGCAAGGGGGAGGAACTTTTACCAATCAACAAAACAGACAATTAGTAGGAGTTCTCTACCTTGCTATGCCAGAAAAATTTGGCCGGAACTGTGCGCATGGGTCCGTTTCACCGACTCCACAGAACGGTAAAATTCTTGACGCTTACATCCTGCTAAAGACAGCCCCTCTTTTTACTTTTTTTTTTTTTTGAGACCAGGATGTAACGGAATTGCAGGAGAATAATAACGGGGTTACTCAATGGGACAATCTCTGTTTTGCAGAACATTCTGCTGTAAAAAAAAAAACAAAAATCTAAAATTAATTTGGCATCTACTATTTCAACGATCTTGCAGAAAATGCCGCCGCTGCTGCTGCTGCTGAATTTACCTGGGATGAATTTTCGAGCAAATCGATTTGTTGCACCTTTAATTCTGCGGTTCCTGGAAATACATTTCCGGAGAAACGATGAGCGACGACAGCAAGCCAGCGCGGGTAACTGGGGCATTATATATATATATATGTTTTTTTTTTAATTTATTTACTCATTTTTCGTGCTCACTCGCGTTATATCGCCACCTTGACGACCTACCTCACGTTTCCGCCAAATCCGGAGTCAGAGCCGCCCGGCTGGCTTTCCGGGGGGAGGGATGGGTGGGTGGCAACATGACAAGAATTAATGAGTGCCGCTTTAAATCTTATAAATAGCGCGCGTATTTAAGCTGAATGCAAACGAAAGCCGGTTAATGTCCGTGAAATCGATTACCTATCCCTCTGGACCCCAGGTTGGCCCCCGTGCCTTATGATGCGAGTTAGTGGAATTGTTCGTGAAATATGAAAGGTATCTGAACGAATGGAAGCAATTTAGAAACAGCTTCGAAATGCTCAAAACTTTTCACCCCTTTTTGGTTGATGGTTGAGGGGGATAAATGTTTATGATAATTATTAATTTATCTCTCTCTCTCTCTCTCTCTGGTAGGCTATGACATTTTCTTGGATCTATGACAATCGGGAATAACCAGAGTCGCGTCCCCTCCCGTACAGATGTTCCCTAACGCTCCCTCACCAAAACATGCCACAGTTATGGGCATTCCCTTTTTCTGTCTTCCTTTCTGATTACTTCACTATACAACTACTCCTTTGGAATGCTGGTTGGTTTGTTGAACTCTCAAAGGGGGGGGACTTTTTTTGGTGAACAGCTGTCGCAGTGATCGCACTTGAACTTCCCCATGCGATTTTCAGAGGCGATAGGGCAACAACTGCATCCTCACCAGCTTTTGCCAGTTTATGAAATGGCGTACGAAACGCGCTGTAGAAGCCATTTAGTTGACTGGTTCAACTGGGTGGACAGAAATTCCTTTCTCAACAGCCATTGAGAAAACAAACTGAACAGCTTCCCCAGCATAATAGTTGAAGAGTCAGTCATTTACCGAATGCGATAGAATTAGTATTTTGGAAAAGACCGGAAGAGGGGGATGGAAGGGAGATAACTGATTATAGGCGTCGAGAGACTTCTGCTTCTCTACATGTAACCACATATATATAAGTATTGTGTTGGGAGAGGATTTTTTAAAAGATTTTAAAATAAAATCTGTTTGTTTTTTTTCAGAGGTACGAAAAACGTTAAATGCCATGTAAAATCATATTGTGCGCTTATTCTCGCAACCTCTGTCTATTTTTTGTTTTTTTCAGACTGGCTGCTGGTTAAGAGAGATGCATTTCTGTATTATTATTATTATTATTATTATTATTGTTGTTGTTGTTGTTGTTGTTGTTGTTGTTGTTGTTGTTGCTGTTGTTGTTGTTATTATTATTATTATTATTTTATTATTATTATTATTATTATTATTATTATTATTATGTGAGTGGCGATTTGTAATGTTTAACAGTCCTAAGTTCTTGTAAATCACAGAAACAGTTTTTCGTTTTCCATCCCGATATATATATTTTGTGATTAAGTTTTTATTCTACTCAAGCAGACTCATTCCTCCTCCTCCTCCTCCTCCAGCTAATAAGCGTCGTGAGTCATTTGGCCGACATTTTTAGCCTGTCGTTTAGAAACTGACCACATGATGTTTTTTAACGTCACATGACCAAATTCTGGATGCTCGTGTTTTATCGTATAGGCATGTGTTATTTAGCGACCCGTGCACTTTAGGTGAAATGTGATCACAGTACTTGTCAACATCGAAACGTGGGTTGGAGGTTATGTTCTCTGGAGGATTAGATTGTTCTCTCGACGAAGGTCCACGATAACCGTATTTGGCTGTGTGCGAATGTAAATGGTAACCGGAGATGTCCGGTAAGTGATACTCAAAGTAAAAACTGAAAGTAAAGCGCTCGTTGCACTCGGGATGATTAATAATAGCTGATGACTGGGTTTTCAAACGACTTTTTCGTTTCTAGGCGGACACCGTCGAATGAAATTTCTGAATGTCTAAAAGAAAAAAAAAAAAAAACAACAACAACAACAACAAAAATTCCCCCCTCCCCGTTAAAGGTTAGGCGAGCGGGTTAAAGTGCAAAATAATGTTCGGGCTTAACCCTTTCTGTTCGCACGTCTGCCGTTTTAAATTCATAAGACCCAATCTCGTGTTATTTCTCTATCCTAACTTCGGTCCCCTGCTGATTGCTTTCTCCCTCCCCCCCCCTCTCTCTCTCTCTCTCTTTTATCTCTCCCCCCCCCCACCACCAACCCAAATGATAGGGCGCGGAACTGTCGGGAAAAAAACTGTCTAAACGCTGAAAAGTCCACGCAGTTTTCAATGTGTCTCAGTCCTATTTATGATCTACTCTCAGTGCTAAAATTACCATTCACAAGTTGCCAACTGTGCGCTAAAAATAAGTATTCTTACACCAAGAGTTCGGAAAAGACACCTCTCTTTTTTTTCTTCTTTAAACTGTCTCAAACTGAGAGAATTTTAAAATAGTGACGTCAGAGATTTACTACCGCCATGTATTACTACGCACAACGATGACGTCATTCGTAGTTTTTTTTTTCCTTGACAGGAGAGCTATATTATTCGTTGCAGTTCTCGTCGGAATACGGATACCAGGTTCTTACAAAACATACTTTCAACCGAACCGCCCACTAGGACTTCGATTTGCTCTCAAGCTCTTCTCTCACGATACATTTTTAAAATTTTTTCAAGTCTAATTTCAATGTTTCACTGTTTTTCTTTTTTTTTTTTTCAATTGCGATCTTTTGTCTCTTTTAAACTTGTAATATTTGTCACCACTCGCACGGCTCGTGCTCCTCCTCCTCTTCCTCCTACCTTACTTCAATCGTACATCCCCTCCTCCTCCTCCTCCTACCTTACTTCAATCGTACAGCTCTTTCTCCTCCTCCTACCTTACTTCAATCGTACAGCTCTTCCTCCTCCTCCTACCTTACTTCAATCGTACAGCTCTTCCTCCTCCTCCTACCTTACTTCAATCGTACAGCTCTTCCTCCTCCTCCTACCTTACTTCAATCGTACAGCTCTTACTCCTCCTCCTACCTTACTTCAATCGTACAGCTCTTCCTCATCCTCCTCCTCCTACCTTACTTCAATCGTGCATCCCCTCCTACTCCTCCTCCTACCTTACTTCAATCGTACAGCTCTTCCTCCTCCTCCTACCTTACTTCAATCGTACAGCCTTTCCTCCTCCTACCTTACTTCAATCGTACAGCTCTTCCTCATCCTCCTCCTCCTACCTTACTTCAATCGTACAGCTCTTCCTCCTCATCCTCCTCCTACCTTACTTCAATCGTACATCCCCTCCTACTCCTCCTCCTACCTTACTTCAATCGTACATCCCCTCCTACTCCTCCTCCTACCTACTTCAATCGTACAGCTCTTCCTCCTCCTCCTACCTTACTTCAATCGTACAGCTCTTCCTATCCTCCTCCTACCTTACTTCAATCGTACAGCTCTTCCTCCTCCTCCTACCTTACTTCAATCGTGCAATCCTCCTCCTCCTCCTCCTACTTACTTCAATCGTACAGCTCTTCCTCCTCCTCCTACCTTACTTCAATCGTACAGCCTTTCCTCCTCCTACCTTACTTCAATCGTACAGCTCTTCCTTATCCTCCTTCTACCTTACTTCAATCGTACAGCTCTTCCTATCCTCCTCCTACCTTACTTCAATCGTACAGCTCTTCCTTATCCTCCTTCTACCTTACTTCAATCGTACAGCCTTTCCTCCTCCTACCTTACTTCAATCGTACAGCTCTTCCTCCTCCTCCTCCTCCTACCTTACTTCAATCGTACAGCTCTTCCTCATCCTCCTCCTCCTACCTTACTTCAATCGTACATCCCCTCCTACTCCTCCTCCTACCTTACTTCAATCGTACAGCTCTTCCTCATCCTCCTCCTACCTTACTTCAATCGTACAGCTCCGCCCCCTCTGACTGGTGCAGTGACGTCATTCGCGTCCGTTTCTTTGATTGTCACCTGTCCAGGAGAAAACGAACACAATAGTTTTTTTTTTTTAGATTGGACGGAAAAAAAGAAAAAAAAAAACTCTCTTTCAAAGTGTTTTTAATATCCTCGTTTATGCAGCTTTATTATGTACGCCGGGGTAAAATGTGATTTTGTTTCTACTTAGTTTATATTAATACTGCGAACCGAACACAAAATGCGCTGACTGTTATTATGATTATTACATTCATATATAAGTACGTGTGTGTGTATAGAGGAATTATTATGTGCGTATATTGAAGTATGTATTTGCCTTCGGGACTTTGTGGAGTTTTTTTTCCTTTCTTTCTTTGCAGTCTCTTATAAAGATTTTTAAAATTAGACTCCGTGGAACTTGAATGTGAGAAGGTGATGGTGGAATATTTTGAATAATGTAATGTATTATAGAGTCAGATTACTGACACTACGAACCCGAGGGCGGATGGATACACGTGGATGGAAATATAAATATATATATATATATATATTGGCATTTGTTAGTTTTTTGTTTTTTTTTTAATTATTCAGTTTTATTTTTGGTTTCTATTGTTAATTATATTTTTGTGCCGAAATCAAATAAAAAGGACTATGAGCTGATAACGTGTGTTCAGGTGTGACGTCATCATAACACGAATTCCAGGTGTGACGTCATCATAACACGAATTCCAGGTGTGACGTCATCATAACACGAATTCGAGTAGAAACTCCGAAAACTGCCAGAGCTGTACGTAGATTAAATGGACACCTTTTCGGGAAGAGAAAGAAAAAAAATGCATATTACTTACTGCAGGGGGAGATCGTCGGGGGCTAGTTATTACAGGGGTGGGTTTTCGACGTCGTATGGTGTCAATTATAGCCTCATCTGTACATTTAATAAGAAATTCCCTGGTGCTCTAATAACTAACTCCAGAGGTTTCGCCTAATTGATAAATGTTAACATCTACCAAGCTTTATTTTAACTTTTTTTGTTGTTTTTGTTAGTTATGATCTTCCTTTAAAGAAAAGGGGGGTGCTTGGTGCGGGCAAACACGACGTGTGCACGTGATTAACACGAATATACATTTTTGCAAAAACTAGAGCAGAGGTTCAGCTTTAAATTATTTTTTTAAAAAATGGCAAGGGGGGGAGAATTCTTCATTTAAAATTATTTATCAGCTGAAATGTAACCTTCAGTAAGATGTGTAGAAAAAAATTTTTTTTATATGGGTGCATGTGTGTAGTATATATAACATGTCATTCCACAGATTCTGACTTATGGTTGAAATCGAGTATACACCCACTGACGTCATCAAAAACACTAAAGAGCTAGAACGATGAAGAACTTAGGTGATATTTCGATGTCACTAAGAACGATTCGCACATTCCGTCCCTGCCCTGTTTTCTTTCCTTTTTTTGGAGAGAAATCATCTTTCATTTGAAGCAAAACAACAACAACAACAAAACCGTATTTATGCCTAAAGGAAATTGCATTTGGTTGTTGTCAAAGCGACGGTAATTAGAGCAGCTGAGAGAGATGAAATAGAGTTGCATTCCCACCCATTCAAAATAAATAAATAATTGGGCGGGCATTTGATGAGAGGCAAACGCCAATTACTCTTCTTGGCAAAAGTTAGGTACGAACGACAATATATATGAGTGCTGACAGGTTAAAAGAATTTTTCAACATTTAAACCGTAAATACAGAAATGGTGGGGAATGCTTTATATATAAAGTTAGAAATGGTCTTTCTCGAGAAAGAGAGCACCTGTTGACTGACAGCTCGGGCAGATCTCCGAAATGTGTCCAGTTAAGGCGATGGGAACTCACCGATGAGCTTCTTCAATATATTTGTTGATTGTTCTAAAACTAGGTTTTTAAAAAAATTCTTCAGAAATAGAAACGTAGCCGGGTTGTTGTTGTTGTTGTTTAGTGTATCGTAACAATAACTTAAAGATAGATACATAGATTTTAAAAATGAAAGAGACACGAGTACAGCTCCTCGAAGAACTTATCGATGGTGGCCAGGATGGCATTCATTGGTAGACTGGTGGACAGGGGATCGCAGGGATTACTTCAAGATGAAGAGGCGGCTTGTACGTTGCGTGGAATAAGTCGGTAATTAAGGGAATGTTCCCACAATGCCTAACCGGTTCTCCCCTCCACAGAACTAAGCACTCAGGGGTTCGGGTAGCCATTATGTCTTACGCAATGTCCCCTCCGAAGATGGGTCATCAAAACACAGTCTGAAATCAGTTGACACTCCAACCTGTCGGTGATTTAGTCTACTCGTCAACAACTCTGTCCTTACAATATTTCCTAATGTGTACCAGTGCTGGAATCTTAGCTTTTTTTTAATTACCACCTCTAATAATTGCAGATAACCGGAAAAATTCTCCCAACCTAAACGCTAAAAGGAATTACTTTGAAAAGCCTCCATTAGGTCTCTTCTAAATGTCTAAAGTTCAGTCTTAATATATCTAATGTCTCAAATTAAATGTTTTAACATTCAGATGCATATGATCTGAAGACATTCTAATAAACATTTCTGCTCAACTCTCTCGAAGACCAATCTTTTCTCAAACAAGGACTCCAAGACTGCGCAGCATATTCATGATGCGGACCAACCAGGGGTTTACACAGAACCTTTAATTGAATACTCCTGAAGTTTATCTGCTTTGTCTCTGAGAGAATGGGATTATTCGCCTCGAGTTTGTTTGATCCGGACGTGAGGGCGTATAGACTTACAGCGAAAGACAATGGACGTAAATTAAGCGTGAGAGAGAATAAGGAAGCAATAAATTTAACCAGTCAATAGAGTATCTTTTACAGTGAGGGACACCAAGATTTTTGGGCGCCAACATCTACTATTGGCGGAAAACTACAAGAGCTATTACCCATGTCATAGTGTAGTTGAAAAGTTTCTGATCGCTGACAGTGGCCCTGATCCACACAGGATACTACTTTTTGGCAGCCAACAGTGCTACTTAATTCAAAGGAGTCGAAAACCTGGGGTGTTGACCGAACATTTCGACCCGCACCACTATTATTTTCGCAGCTATAGTCAGACCTGCAGAAAGATTTGCTGGAGTTCATCCAGTGTTTTATGCTTTGCTACCTAACAAGCAAAGGGATACGTATGAAAGACTCTTCCAACTTATTAAACAGCTGGACCTGAACTTTCCCCAGAATCAGTCTTGTGTGACCTTGTATAAGCAGCATTCACCGCAATAAAGATTACCTTTCCTGATGGTGGGTCTCAACGGATGCTTTCTCATCTTAATCAAAATACAAAATATGAAGAAAAAAAAAAACATTCGTGTGAATTGCAGCTGTCCCGCGGGTATTAGCACCGATGCTCAGATTTTGTGTTGAGTGCAAAATTGACCCCTGCGCTCGCATTTGTACCTGTCGCAGACTTGGGCGAGGCCATAGGCAGATTGGCGCGGAAGAACTTCAAGAAGAACTGTAGCCACCCACTTGCTTGGTTTCAATGTTATTACGTAGGCCGCCCGGCTCCCCGAGGAAATGGAAGATGTCTGGCAGTGTTTCCCGTGACAAAGAAGACGGAAACAACAACCAGGCAGAGGTAGCGTGCGCATCGAAGGATCCAGGCTGAATTGGGAATGATGCGCCAAACAACACGGAAAGTCCTAGATGGCGCCCCCTCCCCCGGTAAAGTGCATCATGGGCGGGATACATATTAGGAACGATCAATGGCCGGTCACAACCCGCCATTGATAAAAATGAGCGTATATTCAAAATTGCCACGGATTACAGCAGCAGGGAGATTATAACAGACCTTCGAGGATTAGCGAACAACTGCAGTATGGAAGTAACATTCGTGACCTAATTTTAAAATATCCTCTTCCGAAACTGCGCTTTCCGGTTTGGTTCCTCGCCTGGTTGTGGGTGACTTTCTCTCCACTGCCAGTCCGGGCTAATGGCTGCTGGTCTTATGGGGTTCTCCAACAGGATGTTTAATCAAACGTCGGTGTAACCCAGCGACGAAGGGCTTTTTCAGTCGCAGAGGATTCCGCTGGTCTCGCAAGTTCGACGCCATCACCGGATATTTCGCTTCTGAAATATCCGAGGAGGTGAAGGATCCCAGTGTTTGCGTCCCTTTTCCCAGTTCATCCCGAGCCGACCGAAGACAACCGCAGGGCAGTGGGTTAGAATGCGCTCCGTTCTTAGAACAACCTGCCAGCGACTGACGTAGAGGCCGACCGCTGTTCGGATGCCAGCTGATTGTCTTTATCGCGGCGTTCTCCGATAAACGGCTCTCAATTTAAATCTGTTTTACGAAATTCCCGTCATGCATTGGCGCAGAAAGGCAAGGCACACAGACAGACACACACAGCGCGAGGTGGAACTGGGGAGGCCCCCCCCCACCCGGCGTAAGAATGGCAGCCGGTACCAAGTAGAGAAAAACTCTTGACCGTTCTTCGATTTTGGAGCGAACCCGGTTCACCGATGGTCCTTTTACTTTTTTTATCCCCCAGTTGCGTACCCGTCCTTCGGAGCAGCTTCATCGCAGAGCGCATCTGATCAAGGGATCGCCCGAGACCGCAGCCGCCAGATCCCGCAAGGGAGGGGGAAATGGAGCAGCACCGGAGAAACGGACACCAGTCGCTTTCTTCAGATCCACAAAGCTCTGGCACCAGCTTCAGAATTTTGACAAGCAGGACTCTAATCTCACAGAAATAAGCGGGCTAAACCTAGACCGTTAATGGTCTCACGGATTCAAAGCCAACGCCCGGTCTTCTACACCGCAGGGAGATGCTTCTCTCAAATACTGGACCGATAAACAGGTGTCCGTGTGCGATAATTATGACGCCATTATGAAAATAGCTTTTATTTTTTAAAACAAAACAAAAAAAAATTATCAAAGCCGAAAAAAGTATTTAGATATTTATTTCTGCCGCAAAGTTTGCCTTTAGATGTGAAACTCTGTTCTGTTTTTTTAAAAAAAAGAGACAAAAACCTTATGATAAGCTCATCATTATTCCTTTCTCTTTCTTAATGGGTCGGGAACAAAGCAACTGTTGTCTAGGTTTCCGGTCAACTTTTTCTTTATAACTCTCAGTTGTAGTTTGTTTTTTTTTTAATATTTAGTCCATTTGGAATTCATAAGGGTTTTTTTTTTTTTTTTAAGGCTAATAAATTAAATTAACAGAACGAAGAGCTAGGGCACGCCAGAAACCTTGACATAAAGATCATATTAAAAACTTGCCAAAGTTTTTTTTTTTTTGTAAATATGAGAAGCAGCTTTTATTAATAAAGTACAAAATTACTTCTTAATTTTCAACAAAAATATTAAAAAAAAAAATAAATAGAATTATCTCGACGTTTAGGTCTGTGCGCAGATTACAAGCAGCTTTTATTAATCTGTTAATAAAAAGCAGTTCTAGTGAGGGTTTTAAAGTCCTTCAATTATTGGGAATTGAAATAGGAGATTCGAACTTACTGGAGCATAAACCAAAAAAAAAAAAAAAAATGGCGACGATTTTAAGGAACCTTTCTGTATAAAACGATACGTGTAAGCCTTTAAACTTGTAGCTGTCGGCTTGTCACTATATGATGTGTTATCTATAATTGGCACGCAAATGTCCGTCAATTTAAAAGGTTCCATCTGACGGAGTAGATTTGAATCTCGTTCCTGTAGAGCGTCGATTTTTGTCGAACTCTTGGCTCCGCTGTCGGAGGGAGATGGTGTGTGTGTGTGTGTGTGTGCCGCCAATTAGAGGCAGCCTCGCTTCGAGGTTTCAAACCGGCTGTGTGTGTGTGACACCAATTAGAGGCAGCCTCGCTTCGAGGTTTCAAACCGGCTGTGTGTGTGTGACACCAATTAAAGGCAGCCTCGCTTCGAGGTTTCAAACCGGCTGTGTGTGTGCCACGCCACCAATTAGAGCCAGCCTCGCTTCGAGGTTTCAAACCGGCTGTGTGTGTGTGCCACGCCACCAATTAGAGCCAGCCTCGCTTCGAGGTTTCAAACCGGCTGTGTGTGTGCCACGCCACCAATTAGAGCCAGCCTCGCTTCGAGGTTTCAAACCGGCTGTGTATGTGTGTGACACCAATTAGAGGCAACCTCGCTTCGAGGTTTCAAACCGGCTGTGTGTGTGTGACACCAATTAGAGCCAGCCTCGCTTCGAGGTTTCAAACCGGCTGTGTGTGTGTGACACCAATTAGAGGCAGCCTCGCTTCGAGGTTTCAAACCGGCTGTGTGTGTGTGACACCAATTAGAGGCAGCCTCGCTTCGAGGTTTCAAACCGGCTGTGTGTGTGTGACACCAATTAGAGGCTGCCTCGCTTCGAGGTTTCAAACCGGCTGTGTATGTGTGACACCAATTAGAGGCAGCCTCGCTTCGAGGTTTCAAACCGGCTACGGTTTGTGCGCAAATTGTTTTGACGCTCCAGAATTCACCAGTCTCTACTTTATTGCGAGTTACGTCCCTTTGACGTAACGCATTTCGGAGACGAATTCCGCTGTCATCTGCCGCCGCCGATTTGGAAAGTGGCGCTGGCTTCGCCTGCTACTGAACGGGTAGGCGGGGGTGAGAGAAAAAGAGGGAAAGGAAGTCTGGAAGCAATTTAGCACGAAAAACGGAAGCGAAAGCTAAAGGGGGATTAAAGATTTCATTAGTTAAGAAAATAACGACATGTCCAGCAGCTTCGAGAGACAAACACACGAGACAGAGTCTGCGCTGCTGGTGATACTGATGTGCCGTGATACGATCGAGCAGAAGAAGAAAGTCTGCAATGTGATGGGTTGCAGTGTAAATCTGCCATGGCCGACATAGATACTGGCGGGGCTGGTGGTTGTGGGGAAATCGCTAATAGCTTCTACTGTTTTTTTTTATTGGGGGGGACTGTCCCGAGGCTTAAGAGATACAGGGCCAAACAACGTGCTTGGCTGTGTATTATACCACTTAGAAACTGGCAGAAGAGCCTAGCACCACACCGTCTAATCTACTCCCTTTCCTTTCACTCGCACCTGTCATTTAGTAGATTTCTTAAGTTGGTCGTTTTGTTGTTGTTTAAGATAAGATACGCCTTATCAGATCACGTGGTTAAACTAACCCCGGATGACATCGCCCTCTTGAACAGTTTCGAGCTAGGTTTTCTTTTGCCTGCTCTCAGCCTGACCCTTCCCTCGCATAATTAGCAAACAAAAAAAAAATCTAAATATTACCGAGAGCAATCTACGTGCAGCGTCATCACTTTATAATCGCCGTCGTCATCATCTCACTTACAAATTACCTTGGGCGTCGCGCCAACCGCTGATTTAATTAACCGATTTGTGTATCTCTTGGTTATTTATTGCGCCCTTATCGCCGTGTATACAATTAATCGGAGATATCGCGGCCCACGAAAAACCTGGGTGGCTGTCGGTCCGACATTTAAAGGCCGGCCAGACGGAACAGGCCAACTCTGACCGATCAACGATGAACTTACTTAGTCCAAATTGTCCATCCATGTTGTATTAAAAAAATCGGAATAGTAACAGAAACGTCTCAAAAAGGTTCCCGCGTGTCTTCGCGAAAAACGTTTGCTTATGTTCCAACAGTTGGCAATGTTTACGCCTAAGAGTTTCCAGAGAACGTTCGCATATCTTTGGGTATTTCAAATCCAACCAATTTTTTTTGGTTAACAGCGTTATTTTCCTAATGAGCAGCGTGTCCGCTCCGCTCTGCATAATGCAAATGTCTGGAAAGAGCCTCGCGGTAAGGAGAGTCGTCGTTACATTATTGTCGCCACTGTCCCATCCCATAGGTCTGCGTATCGCAGGTTTGGGGGGGGATTTATTAGCATCAATCTCTTTAGCAGGAATCCTCTTGGTTTATAGTTAACGATGTAGTACGTTTGCAATGAATTATATTTCGTACCAGATGCATGATATTTATTTAATCGCATCCTGTTTTAGTTTATATATCTATTTAATAGATTTTAAAAAGCAACAACAACAAGAAAAGGAAAACTTGAGGCGCGGTTGGTGAGAGTAACGAGAAGTGCAGGTTTTCTGTTTTTAAATATTCAAATATGGAATTTCCACTTCTTTTTTTTTCCGTTGATGATAGAGAGATTAGCGGGTTATCCGGGTTTAATCTGAAAGCCAGTAAAGTTCGAGTTCAATTTGGTGAAAAAAAATTTAGAAAAGCAAACGGTTTGAATGACCGGCCAAGCCCGTCTCCCACACATCTGGGCGAACAACCGTCGAGCGAGCGGAAGGGGGCTGTACTCTCTCTCCCGCCCCCTTCCTAAATGCTGAGTCAGGGAATGCGCTCTTCAGTGACGGAAACCAGACCATGGAAAACTTCGAGAACACTCGGAAATACACTTTTAGCAGCACCAGCGTTTCTAAGCGGAGAAAAACAACAACAATGGCAACAACGACGAACCACTTTCCGGCCCTGCTGGCCACTTCTAAGTGTTTTTGCAGACCGAAATTAAAATGACACCCGACTTCCTTAATACGTTTTAAAGTGTGCAGAATACGCCATTATTTTTAATTTTTTTTTCTTATTATTCTTTTCCTTCTTTTAAGCTTCGGACTAGTTTTTGATAATGCGATCGCCGGTTCCTGGTTATTATCATTTTTGTCTAAGATCGGGGTTCCGCTTAATATGGAAGATGAAGTAGAAAACTATTAGCCGAGCTGTTCAGCCGACATACTACCAGCATCCGCAACGACACCACGTGGAACTTTCCATGGCATTCGTCTTCGAATCGTCACTTGGGACGGGAGGAAACTGCGGACGTTCACTCCCGCCTCGGTATCTGAATTATTTATCCACTCTGCCACGAATTCCCACAAGCGCACTGTTTGGTATTCAAGTCGGGCTTGTTGCGCTCTCCTCCGCCAGCCAGTCCGCGTAGTTTTTTTCCGGTTACTCCGGTTTCCTTCCTCCCGCAAGTTCTTTCGTTTAGGCGACCCTGAAGGGTAAAATTCCTATACTTTCGTGCTCGGTCCCTCATACTGCCCCACCACCCTGCTAGTGTCACAGATTCTTGTTATCAAGGTAAGCTTGCGAAGTTATTAGGGAACTCGACAGCGGCAACAACAACGGCGAAAGGGCTAACATACGGATGAAGAGAATCAAAGATTGCTCAGTCGGCAACTGATAATTGCACCCACCCTACAGCAACTGCCCATTCTCTCAGAACGAGAGGAAACCCTTATTTGATTTGGTCTGGCAAGGCTCATTTATATACGAACAGTTTCAATCATATTTTAAAAAAGGAAAACGATAAGACGAGCTTTGTGTGAAACATACGTGGCTACTCTCTCTCTTTCCCTCCCTCCCTCCCTATCTCTCTCTACTGATGTCACCTCTCTCTCTCTCTCTCTCTCTCTCTCTTCCTCCCTCCCTCCCTCCCTCCCTATCTCTCTCTACTGATGTCATCTCTCTCTCCCTCCTATCTCTCTCTCTCTGTACTGATGTCATCTCTCTCTCTCTCTAGTTTAGAAGAAACGGATGATTTATGCAGGACACTATAGAATGCATACTTCTTTTAGTTTTCTAAAGACAGTTATCATCGTAATGGCTTCATTTAGACTGGAAAGTTCCGTCGTTTGATTGTCGATAAGAACTCCAATCAAATGCCAACACAAGAATTTATTATTATTATTAAAGTCTATAAACAAGCAAGACAGTCTTACAACACATCGTATGAATACAGCATCGTTGCATCAGCACATATACACGTATATTGTGTACTCACACCGTTCACATCAGTATCGCTGTTGTAGCGAATAAAATGGTGGATCTTTATTATCATAGCATGAGTCAGCCTTTATAGATTTCTGAACTTTAGGTCCGACTGAGAATAGACAGACACGCCAACTTCTCTCAAATAACAGGTCTGTGTTCTGCTCATTTTATCATATTCATTTCACTTTCATTTTACTTACTTTACTTCCTTCCTTTTGTTGTTGTTGTAGTTGTTGTAATGATTCCACTTGCGAATTCTTTCAAAACCACACGCGGACAAAGTATAAGGTTCTTTGCCCGATAACCAAAAATCGAGCCGAGAGAACAGACGACGCGGACGGAGCGGAAATCATCGTTTGAAAGTTATCAGTCATATATATATATTGCATTAAAGAGGAGATGTACCAACAAGAACAACAACATAAAATGTATTCTTTTGAATTAACATCAGCATTTTTATAATCCAAGTATCATAACATTAATTGTCACGTTGTTGACATTCGCTTTACAGATTTTGCATAATTTCGGATCGAGCGAATTATATCTGAGAATGCTTAGCTCATACTCCAGTTTTTCCATAAATGCTAATTAATGGCCCTCGTTACTGGTGACTGATACTGCTTTGTTTCGGAAGATTTAAAAGGCAACTAAAAATTGGCCAATGAGCGCAACATCTCTTAACCATCTTTTGGTGGTAGACGTTGAGATGCTGACTGCTGAAGAAGAATTGTAGTCAGCAGTTAGTCTTCCCCCCTCCCCAACCTCTCGCTGAGATTTGTTATAATAATGTGATGGGAAAAGTCCAAAATAACTATCAGACTGTTTCAAAGTGAAAGTAGAAGCGAACAATTTTCGGATTTCGGGAAGAACTGAGAGTATTCAGTTCGTTTGGCATTGAATAACAAATGAGATTTTAAGCAACTTCCGCTTCTAACAAAAAAAGGTAGTGAAAGATTTCGCGATGAAACCATAAATTTCGTAAACTGGAAACTTTCTGATATCCAAACAGAAATGCAGGAAACGCTCAAAACTTCTGATTATTTTGAAATCCACTATAAGGTCTATTCTTAAACTTATGGTCGTTCATATTAGTTGCTTAGGGCGGGATTCGAACCCGCGATTTGTTGGTTGTTGTTGTTTTTTTTTATTTTAAAAAAAAATTCTTTACCATTCCGATAATGTTGCATTAATAAGGACTAAGATTTGCAAAGAAAGGCCCCAAATTACCCCCCCCTCTTATTTCTTTAAATAGTTAGCCAAAAGACCGCCTGATTGATAGTACGAGGTTAACTTATGGACTGCTGGCGTTGAAGACTGGAGTTTGAATCCTGCTCGGTTTGGCATAATAACACTGGCATGGAACCTTCTTGTTCTTTTAGCATGGGAGTTCGAATCCTGCTCGGTTTGGCATAATAACCCTGGCATGGAACCATCTTGGTCTTTTAGCATGGGAGTTCGAATCCTGCTCGGTTTGGCATAATAACCCTGGCATGGAACCTTCTTGGTCTTTTAGCATGGGAGTTCGAATCCTGCTCGGTTTGGCATAATAACCCTGGCATGGAACCTTCTTGTTCTTTTAGCATGGGAGTTCGAATCCTGCTCGGTTTGGCATAATAACCCTGGCATGGAACCTTCTTGTTCTTTTAGCATGGGAGTTCGAATCCTGCTCGGTTTGGCATAATAACCCTGGCATGGAACCTTCTTGGTCTTTCAGCATGGGAGTTCGAATCCTGCTCGGTTTGGCATAATAACCCTGGCATGGAACCTTCTTGGTCTTTTAGCATGGGAGTTCGAATCCTGCTAAGTTCTTCAAGTTTAACAGTTTGACTTAATCAAAGCTAACTTCTGCACGGTTCGCCGCAGCTCGATCACCGTGTGCACCGGAATCCGTCGCTTTCTCGACTTACACATGACCTCGACCTTCGAGGGCCGCCGAGCCTCGTCAAAACAGCCGGCACCGGTGACGGACTCCCACCAGTCCCTATTGTCACGGCCACCCGAGTATAAAGCCGCTTTAGATCACCGGACAAGAATGAAGGGATATTTGGTTTCTAGCCCGGAAAATTTTTTCGTGCAATCAGCACCGCGATGATTACAATACATCTGCCATGCGTGCCTATGTAGATATCCGTAAACTACACAACAACAGGACCGTCGACTTTAGGTATTGTCTAACTGTCGATATTATTGGTCAAGCATCTTCCGTAGGAAGTCAAGCAAAATCCATCAGACAGAATCTTGCATTTATCGATTTAACAAAGATAAGTATCGTCTAAGTACACGTGATATTTAATAGGCCTTACTGGTAAACGTGGACTTAACATCATATATTTCGGTGTTTCGGAAAAACGAATTGCTTTTAATGGTCCATCTATATATTTTCGTCCATTGACCGGACAATATTTAGTTAGTCTGAGCTATCAACCTACATAGTCGTAACAAATAGCATCCTTCGAGACGCTCCATCAGAGAAACATTAGTCGAATATGACAGGTGTTTACATTCGAAATTTCACATTCTCTTATTGAAATCATTTTCTACTTTCTCATCAACGCCCACTGACAGAATAATGATACGCACACAAGATAGCTCTCTCTCTCTCTCTCTCTCATGTAATATACACATATATATTTATTTAGATGTCAGACATAACTTTCCAATGACATTAGCATTTTAAAATTTTTTAATCTGTTCCCTCTTTCTCCCCTTTGGCCCATGTTGCCTCCATCTTACTCGGCATACTTTCAGTTATTACATGGAGGGGCGGGGTCCTCTTGAGATCTTCCGTCTGGCCACCGTGTCGTATTCAAGGCGATATTTGATCGCACCATTCTGTCTGCCAGATCAGGGACTCGACCTGTGTACGCAATATGTTAATGACTATTGACTACAGTGTGTGAACTACTTCGTAAGGATTGCGCAGCACTAGGTCAGATTTTAAGCATTTCCAGATGGAGAAACCTTATTGTCTTTAACGGAAATGACGTTATCAATAGTTACTCTGTGAATAACTCTATTATCTACTTTAATAGGGTTTAAAAAATAAAAAGTAAATATGCATATAATTTCTTAGATTTAACAGCATTGTAAGAATTAGGTGAAGCATACGGTCATTTTTTTTTTTAACTACACACAAAATATAATTCCGCCAAGTGCAGTATTTCATTTTCTCACGGACCCATTTCAAATATTTCTTCAAACAACGCGGTACTTACAGCATTTAACTGTGAATAACCAATCGCGTTATTTTCACACATCGTCAGTAGAGAGAAGGGGAGATGGAGAGGATATGACGTCAGTAGAGAGAGCGAGAGATTGAGAGGATATGACGTCAGTAGGGAGAGCGGGAGGTGGAGAGGATATGACGTCAGTAGAGAGAGCGGGGGATGGAGAGGATATGACGTCAGTAGAGAGAGTGGGGGATGGAGAGGATATGACGTCAGTAGAGAGAGCGGGGGATGGAGAGGATATGACGTCAGTAGGGAGAGCGGAGGTGGAGGATATGACGTCAGTAGAGAGCGGGAGGTGGAGAGGATATGACGTCAGTAGAAAGAAGGGGAGATGGAGAGGATATGACGTCAGTAGAGAGAGCGGGGGATGGAGAGGATATGACGTCAGTAGAGAGAGTGGGGGATGGAGAGGATATGACGTCAGTAGAGAGAGCGGGAAGTGGAGAGGATATGACGTCAGTAGGGAGAGCGGGAGGTGGAGGATATGACGTCAGTAGGGAGAGCGGGAGGTGGAGAGGATATGACGTCAGTAGAGAGAAGGGGAGATGGAGAGGATATGACATCAGTAGGGAGAGCGGGAAGTGGAGAGGATATGACGTCAGTAGAAAGAAGGGGAGGTGGAGAGGATATGACGTCAGTAGAGAGAAGGGGAGATGGAGAGGATATGACGTCAGTAGAGAGAGCGGGAGATGGAGAGGATATGACGTCAGTAGAGAGAGCGAGAGATGGAGAGGATATGACGTCAGTAGGGAGAGCGGGAGGTGGAGAGGATATGACGTCAGTAGAGAGAGCGAGAGATTGAGAGGATATGACGTCAGTCGGGAGAGCGGGAGGTGGAGAGGATATGACGTCAGTAGAGAGAGCGGCAGTTGGAGAGGATATAACATCAATAGAGAGAGAGGGAGATGGAGATGATATGACGTCAGTAGAGAGAAGGGGAGATAGACGAGGTTTTCTTTTGATGCCGATGACTGGTCGACCGAACTGGTTTCTAAACGAATTTCAACATCTTAATATTTGAATGTTCGAACGATACGTGGACAAATGAGTTGTTTGTAAAAGCAACGACAAGAAGCCATCGGATTCTTTCGGTCCCTGCACCACCGCATCATCTCTCCCTCCAGGAGGGGAGATTGAATCGCTGTGCGATCTGAACAAAATGACAAAAAATATTCTGAAGTAAAAAAAAAAAAGGAGGCGCATGTGAAATAAATTATTTGAAATAACCAGGGTAAAAGCTTCAGTAGATAAATAACTGTTATTATAGTGTTTCCGAGCGCCACCCAGTGGCTGTCGTTTCCAGATTTATTGGCCTTTTATAATAAAAATCGAGAGAGATCTAAAGAAAGAAAAAAAAAACAGGAGGGGGCAACCAAACGTTTGGATCACTGGTGACTGATGGGGCGGGTCGCAGACTTTCTAGGGAGTGGAGAACTATTTGACGATACCGTATGATATTGTTGCTGTCTCGAAAACTTTGGGCAAGAAATTTTCGTTACGTTTATTCAATTCTTATTTTTAATTTGAAATCCATTTCTCTTCTTTAAAATCTGTCCCTATAAATCTATGGGGGGGGAGCTAGTTACATAGCACCAGCCACTGCCGTTTTATAATCAATAGTTTGCTTTAACATAGGTTAAAGTGAAGAAGTTTGCATTATCAGGAAACTCGTAATACGCTGAGCCATCCGACGTAATAAAGGAGGCGCTTTACTCCCTTTATGTATTTTCATTCCAAATGACAGAAAACAGATCGGCAGAAGTTTGTTTGAAGTGAATTAATAGGGTCTCGTGTAGCCGCCCGATAGTCAAGTACGTGATCTGATACACTAGGCAATGGCCGTGACGATGCGTCAGTTTGTAGTGAGGATGGACACGAGAAGGAAATGGCTCCTTCACTGATACAGAGTATCAACTTACTCCTTTTCTGCTGACAAGCCTCACGTGCTATCGCCGTATGCGCACGCACGAGCGAGCTGGACACCTCAAAAGGCGAGGATCCTCCTCGTCCTGCTGTTTAGGGGCCACCGGTAGTTCCAGACGCCACCGAGTTTGTTCCGCTCGACATGGCCACCCACTTTACCGTTCGCTCCACGGCCACTTGACAGGACGAGAAGGGTCGGCGATTTCCCACAACCGAAGGCCGGCCATGCGTCTGAGCACCGGTTAAAAGCGCCGCCTAGCGGGGCTGTTCCGAAGATGGCGGCAGAAACGCACGCGTCGGTTCTACTACGGCAGGACTTGCCATCTTTGTTGTAGTGCCATTGCTAGGCTTTCAGATCAGAGAGGACTTGTAGGAAAAAAGATGGAGATTAGTGAGTATCGCAGTTAAAAAAAAAAACACAACTTTAAATATTTATCCAGGCAAAGTTTCCCACGGATCCGTGGAAAAGTCGCGTCCTCATAGTACACCCCATACTCGGACAACTCCGTCCGGTCGGTCCTCTCTTGACGTATCCTCCTCTTTCTTTCTTTGTTTGTTCTTCCTCTTGTTGTCGTCATCTCGGTGGAGGCTGCAAACTTTTCTAAACCTTGAGAATGTCCTTTTTCCACAAAACCCCCGTGCATAGTTCTAACGCGTGTCTAGGTCTTGTTTTGTACATGCCACACTTGCCGACAGTCTTTCACGTTTAATGCTGTTTAATTGTCGTGTACAGACGGTATATATATATTTTTTTTTCGCTGCGCCGGTCATGATGGAAGCCTGTCGGTGTACTTGGCAAATTTTAGATAGAAAATTATTTTTTTTAAAAAGCAAAAGAAGTCTTAAAGGTATCTGAATACTGACTCATAGGTGTAGTAAGTATGAAGTCTGCTTCTGCTAGCAGACAAACAATTCTGAAGAAACTCTTGCACGATGATTCGGCTTCTGGATACTGGGGCACGCATCCAAGCAGCTTCCCAGCAGACTCGCCTACCCGACGTACTCGCCTTTGATTATTTATCATTTGGTTTTTCTCTTTGGTTAATGTTTTTTTGGTAGAAGAAAGCGTGGATGGTAAAAATGGTCTTCAAACGAACGAGAACACTACAGAGAGACGACACCAAAAACCGGCAGGATTCCCTTAAGAGGGTACAATACCAAGAGAAGGAACTTGGCGGCGGAAGCATCATTGTGATCCCAGATTTCGTCGGGATAAGGAAAGTTGGCTGTCTCGACAGTATTCCGAATGCATAAAAGCCACCGTTAAAACGGCGGAGCTGTTCTTCACCCCCTGCTGGACGTCGATATACACCTGTATTGTTTCCGAGTATATCGTATGACTCGGCCTAGGGGAAACGTAAAGAACAGATAGAACGTCTCTGGATTTCCCGGCACCTCATTAGCTGGGAAAGAACTAACTACCAAACAGCTTATTTCTGTTGCGGCCACCATCAGGTGTCCAATTCGGACTGATCCGGGCGTATGGCCATGTTGATTTGCCCCGGATGTTTTTTTACGATAGGAAATGCCCGAACCAACACCGTCTACTTTCTGTTAACGACGCGCCATCAACAATTGTCCGTTCTTATCTCCGGAAGACGGGAGAGGCTCGTCAACCAGCAGGGCGGCGGTACCATAAAGGTGCTGTCCTGAAGCCACCTGGGACCTGACCGTGATTCGTGGGGGGGGGGTGTGAAGTAGGCTTCACTTCACATCTCAATCTGGACTTGTTACTTGTCACAGTTCTTTTGGAGTCCCTTTTTTTGGGGTGTAGCAGAACTTTCCCACTTGCCAACATCGGCCAACCTAATGCTAAATAAAGATCAGTTTACCAAAAGGAATACAAACTCCAAATGTTGTTTTATTTATAATAATCTAGCGGCAGGCACCTGAATAAAAGTATCGCCCTTCGAGCGTATTATTATTATTATTATTAACTAATTTCTATAATTTATTTTAATTTTTTGCTCAAGCGTAGCCGGGGCTCGTTGGCGTATTTTTTCCTGCCAGCCCCTGGCCGCTCAGCTCAGGGTCGGTGGACCGTCCCGTCCCCGCTCCGGGAGCAAGTCGAAAGCCATCTGGAGATGTTTGTTTGGCCCCAGCAGGCGCCCCCTGCTTCAGAGAATTAATTCCCGGCCACATATCGCATTAGGCGGCTTCAGAGTCCCAGCTATTCGAGCAAAAGTTCATTCACCTAAAAGTGCTGTGGAACGGGCATTAAAAGAGGTTCTTGTTCTCTTTTGTTGTTGCCGATCTAAGGGAGGGGAATAAAAAATAAATATATTATATATATATATACAATTTGGCGATCACGCAACTTCCTGTTGTAAGAGATTTGCTTGGTGACATCCGGGTTCGAGTCATATCCGTGTAGAATAGTAGCCCCGCAGCATCAGCTGGAGGTTGGCGGATGGAGAACCACGTGTGTTATAATTCAAATAAAGATTTTTTTAAAATTTTTTTTTTCAGATGTTTTTTCTTTTAATAATCACAACATCAGAAAATATTCCGGATTCGTTTAATCGGATTGCATCTCCCCCGTTTCGTCGGTCGGTTATCAATGCCAAAGTCTAATGGCGAGGACAAATAAGCAGCGCCGTAGCTAACGCTACTGGGAGTCGATCAGCTGGGGTTCGAATCCCTGTCTGGAATGACTCGGTTTAGCGAACTCTCCTAGTATGGATTTTTTTCTTCTCTCTCTCTCTTCTTCTCCCCCCCCCCCCCTCCCCCTCCCGCCGTTAGTTAGCTGTGCGGGGTCTTTTTCGTCCCACATATAAACACGAAGAGTTCCGGTAGGGACTTTTGTCAATTCGGCCAAAGTCGGGGCTCACCGAGGGTGGGAGAGGGGAGCTCGGCTGTGTGACAGAGTCCCCGGGGGGGGGGGTGGGATGGGACACATGGCGCCTAACTTTAGGAACAGGAATGCGAGAAGCCTATGCGACTTATCCGAGTCTCGTCTATGGACGGCATTTTAAAAACGCGGTGACGTTACCGACTCGGTAGCGCAAGCAGAATTCGCCATCTAAGTTAAACGGTGGGGGTGGTGTTCTTCTGGCTGATAAATGGATGCGCGTGTGCTGTTGTTGGCATGGCAACGCGGCTGTTACAGAAACAGAGGGGGGCGGCCATTTAGAAGAGCGTCCGACCTGTCAGCGCCAACAGCGGCCGTTAAGAAGACTATTTTTCGTGTAAAAATATTTTTTTTTTTTTTAAAAAAATAAAAGGGAACTTTCTTTTGTTGTTGTAGCGTTCGGCGGTCTCGTGACGCGTAGAGTTACGGCAGCGACTTGTAAACCCCTTTACACAAGGTGACTGACTGCTCTGCCCCTACCTGCATAGCAACCAACACCTTTACGGCGCAGCCTGGTTTAGAATACCGAGGGAGGGAGGGAGGCGTTCGTCGATTGGTGGACCAGCGCATTTCCCACGTGTTTACAGAAACCGCTTACTCCCACTAACCTCCCCATTCCTTGGCCCGTCGCCAGACCCGAAATGGAGCGGGATCGCGGTTGTGGGCATAAAACCTTCGTCGTAGCATTTCCTTTCCCTTCCTCTGTTCGCTGCCACGCTGAATAAGGAGCGCAAGTGGGGTCGGCGGTATCGGATATCACGTTGTCGGAGGGCTGGCTGGCTGGTGTTGTGAATCCTGCAGATAGATGGGGGTGCTGTGAATCGCCTTTATTAACGTTCTCTGATCGAACTTTATTCGTATGCTCGATATTATTTATTTATTAAACTTTATTCATCTACTATTGCACCCGACCTTTAATACAGTCGGTGACCCCGGACACCAGCGGGGCTGGTCGACATCGGGCACCGCGCCGGTTCGCTCCGACCTCGTAGAGAGAGAGAAGAAACGGCAGTACCCAGAAGAAACCCGCGCGGCTGGCTGGAGAAGGCGAGCGCGTCAAGAAAATCGCGTGGCCCGGTGGTCCCTAGGTGCCTGACCGGAGAAAATGCGAGAGCGGGGTGATTTTAGACGGAAATAACAAATAGTGATATCACCATTTAATTAAGGATCGAGCGGTTGTTAAAGATGTTACACACACACCTTCGTTCTCACGGAAACCAACGGCAAAGCACGGATGCTCAGCAATTCTCGTTTTGACGTCATGGCTTCAAAGTTCTTGCATTCGGAACGGTCCCCTTTCTCGCGGCCGACCTGTTTCAAAACCAGCAGGGAACAGAGTCAACCAGTCTCGTTTATTTGATGATCGGCCGCAGTTGTAAAAGAAGAAGAGAGAGAGAAACAAAGCAAAAACTAATGAGGCAAGCTTGAAAAATATTGATTTCGTTTTAAAAAAGGAAAGTTTTTTATCTTTCTTCCTTGTGGTTGAAATAATAATAATAATAATAATGGCTTTGTGTGCTTAGTCAGAAGCCTGATGATGATTTTGGTGCGTTTCCATCGGCTCAAATCGCCGATTAGAACCACGCTAATTGCAGGAAGAAGCCAGCATTCCTGCATGCGTGAGAATGCGTTAGATTTTTATGGAATTACGTTATGTAAGTATCTCGGCCTCTCCTCCCGAAAAACTTTTGAACTGAGAGGAGGTTCCCAGTTAAGTTCGTCGGCTGCAAACAAACCAGCCGGGGTGGGGGGATGGGTTTATACGACATGTGTTAACCCTCCGTAGGGAACCTATCGGTTCAGGGGAGCGTTTCGTGAACTCTGGTTGATAGCGCGCACATGGTTCTTATTTAATACAGTCGGCGCAGCTTCGGGGCGTCACGTGTTGGCGAATTGTGGTAATTCTCCCTTCCTTTTCTTCCTGTGCAGAACCAAGTGGAATGTATTTCGTTGCTGAGAAAGGTTTCCCGAATTTCCATCCGGTTTTCCGATTGTTGGCATCGGTGTTTCGCCTCCCTCCGTTCCCCCGGCCCGGCCCCTTTCTGTACAGGGAGACCGGATGACGCAAAGCAGCCTTTAAAGTGAAAGTACGCAGAGTCTGGGTTCCAGAGCGCGTGTATCTAATCTAAATGGTAAGAACGCTGTAGAAACTTTATAAACTCGGCGACTGAACACCCGTGTAGACGTCCTTACATTTTTGCTTCTGATGATAATTATTTCTCCTTTAAAAAAATATATATAATATATCGTTCTACGCCAACGAATAGTTCCTGATATTGTCCACTGTCTTACCGCTGTTCGCCCCCCTCTCTCCGCCTATCGCGGAGCCCCGACGGCTGTCGGTGTTTCGAGCATCTCTGAAAATAACTGCCCCAGAGCGGTCAGCGGAAACTGGTGAGGAGAATCTGTAAATATTTACACCTGAGTACAGAATTAAAGCAGTGGTTGGGGGTGGTGGTGGTGGAGCTACTGATAGCGGTGTAAGGAGAGAAGTCTTGGGAGATATATTGCTGGGGGGTCCTGATGAACCGGAAATTTAAAAAAAAAGATAAAGCAGAACGGGACGGGAAGGCGTATATTTAATAGGGGCCACGGAAAAACGTAGCGTCGATTATAGCCCCATCTGTACGTTATAGTGGCGTCGATTATAGCCGCATCTGTACGTTATAGTGGCGTCGATTATAGCCCCACCTGTACGCTATAGTGACGTCGATTATAGCCCCACCTGTACGCTATAGTGGCGTCGATTATAGCCGCATCTGTACGTTATAGTGGCGTCGATTATAGCCCCATCTGTACGTTATAGTGGCGTCGATTATAGCCGCATCTGTACGTTATAGTGGCGTCGATTATAGCCCCACCTGTACGCTATAGTGACGTCGATTATAGCCCCACCTGTACGCTATAGTGACGTCGATTATAGCTGCATCTGTACGTTATAGTGGCGTCGATTATAGCCCCACCTGTACGCTATAGTGACGTCGATTATAGCCCCACCTGTACGCTATAGTGACGTCGATTATAGCTGCATCTGTACGTTATAGTGGCGTCGATTATAGCCCCATCTGTACGCTATAGTGACGTCGATTATAGCCCAACCTGTACGCTATAGTGACGTCGATTATAGCCGCATCTGTACGTTATAGTGGCGTCGATTATAGCCCAACCTGTACGCTATAGTGACGTCGATTATAGCCGCATCTGTACGTTATAGTGGCGTCGATTATAGCCGCATCTGTACGTTATAGTGACGTCGATTATAGCCGCATCTGTACGTTATAGTGGCGTCGATTATAGCCCAACCTGTACGCTATAGTGACGTCGATTATAGCCGCATCTGTACGTTATACTGGCGTCGATTATGGCCCAATCTGTACGTTTAATTAGGAATTAATGGTGCTGAGATAGCTTACCCTTGTAACAGCTAGCTCCAATCTACCCTTAAAAGGTTGGATTTTCGTTTTACAAACTGAGTAAAAATTAACAGCATGTACGGAATTTTCGGCTCTCGTTTTATTTCTTTCATTTAAAAAAAAAACAACAAACTTTTACTACACTTAAAAAATTATAATAATTTCTAACTCGTGCAGAATGCATACAACCACCACCTCGCCAAGACGATAAACTTCTTCTCCACAAACCCGTGCAATGCCACTGGTTTTCTCTTCAATTATTAATGCATAATTAAACAGAAATGCCCTGAGATAGTTCCGGTTACTTTTTATATTGTAGGATAATTACCTTTTATTAGCTGAGATGTAGCGCAGCCGGCAAGAAGGTCAAGGTCAAACAACAACAACAATATGTACATAAAACATTCGAAAAAATGTGTGTAAAAATTATTTCTGTAAAAAAATCGTTTTACTTTAGAAAAAAAAAAAGCTAAATAGGTTGTAGATAAGTTAGTTTTATGATCCCTATATCCTCATGAAAACAAGGATTAGAAGACCATAGCCACAGCCCCGTCCCTTTTCTTAGATAACAGGGGCTGGTGTTTATCTAGCCGTAAATTTGACTATCGTAAAAACACCATTTGTTACAGCAAACGGTTTAATTTACCTGTATCCCGCACCTCACCTTTTATGGGCAAGTTATTTCTTCCCTCCCCAATAGCTTATGGTGTTTAATTCTCGTCGGAAGACTCAAGAAAGTCTCAAGAACTTATTGATGACTTCTTTGGCAGTTTTATTGAAATGCAATACTTCTTCTATAGAAACATGCGGTAAACAGCATATTAAATCATCCATATTAAAGCTTTTAATACACTTCATTAAAAATTTCTAGGCCTCTACGTATTCGCCATCTTTCGTGATACATACATTGGGCATTCCGATTACGCAACTGTCTGAAAACAGTATTCAGTTGTTTCTGAGCGACTCTGTGGATTACGTTGGTGATGCCGGCCTTAAGTACATCCATCGAATGTAGTTCTGAGGAGCAAAGAACACTTTTACCATGTCCCCATATAAAAAAAAAAAAAAAAATTTGTGTAATGGAGACAGGTTTGGTGAACGAAGTGGCCAAGCAATTGGTCCTGCCTCTGCCGATTCATTTGGCTGGGAAGACTTCGGACAAGAACTGCGGCGCATTCGAAGCGCAGTGGCGGAGAGAGCAGCCTCTCTGCCGAAAGGTGGTGGTATTCGAGAGGGGGTTTCTTTTTAAAGGGTCATCAACCTTCTTCAAGGGCACCGAACAGTGCCTTTTTGGTGAGTCCTTCTCACGTTGCCACACTCCGCGTGGTTTCCCCTCTCGCCTCTCAAATACTGCAGTTGTGCGCCGCCTCATCCACTGACGCAGGAGAATTCTCGATTGGAGCTGTTCACAGAACTCTGGCCTTGAACGACATAAGCGTTCTAACCACCCGAATTCCGTAACCATGTTCACGCGAGTTCACTCGGAGAATTTTTGCGTACGGTTAATTATGGGATATTTAGTTTCTCGGATGCTGCACGTCGAAGAGACTTTCGTGGACTTCCATCATTGCTTCCAGGTCGACGATTACAGTTTCGTTGGCTGATATTAGGGGGCGCCACCCGATCCTGGTTCATCCATCGCTGACAATCCAATTGCCAGTTTAGTTTCTGTGCGGCGCATCTGTCTGGTAATAATCACTGAGATTCCCCCTCTTCAGCTATTTTACCGGCCACCAAACAGGGTTACCCCTTTATTTTTTTTTTATTTCACTGTATACATGGAATACAGCTGCACGCATCTGACTGTAAGGTCAGATTACTGCTCGTTCCTTCCGGAGGATTGGCAGCCATAGGAAATGAACCCTTCAGTCAGATTTTATTCTGGTGCGGTCCCGTAATGGCTGCTTCCCTTTTCGGGCTGGTTCACGGGAAATACCAGAGGTTGGCAGAGGATCTCCTGCAAACTCTCACGTACGGTCGTCTGCTTCTCATGCTCGCATAACTGGTTTCAGAAGGATAACCTTAACCCTTTTCCGGTTCGGACCCCGTCCGAAACCAGCGGTTTTCCCAACGTCTCTGCCCCTTTTCCGTCTTTAAAATTTCGACCAATCTAAAAAAAAGAAAGAGAAATAATCCGAAGGCTGTTTGCCAGATGTGGATGTGGGAGGAAGTGATCGAAACTGGCGTAAACGGTGGGAAAGGAACCGTAACGGAAAAAAAAAACAACAACAGGGTTAGCAGCAGCCGGTGTGTGGGGGAGATTCAGTAGCGCGACGTAATCTGGTTGACACCGGTTAGTTCCGCTGCGCCGCCGCAGGACGCCATGTTCACGACTACGTTACTCTACAACTTTCGGTTGTATTTCTCGTTTTTTTTTTAAAGAATTTTATCTATTTTTAGTATGATATTTAAATGCCGGGACACTGCACGCGTGCGGGTGGTGGTGGGGGGGTTAGATCTTCGTTTTATCCCCTCCCCCCCCGAGTTAAAGCCAGCAGCACCAACCTTCTAACGGCCGACCGTCCGGCAGCTGGTGTGGAAATGTCACCCCCCCGCGGGTCTCGAAGACCGACTTCCTGGGCAGCATTCTCCGTCACTGAGTCATGCTCCAACTCGTATCGCTTTACACGTGTCTCTCGTTCTTTTAAGCGCCCACCCACCCCACCCACTGCCTAACTCTCTGCCTTGGAGACCCCTTATGAGAAATCGATATGCAGATCAAACCGCTCCCGTGTTTATTCGTCGTTTATTGATCTATTGTATCTTCGCGTATCATCTACACGGAACCGCAAATTCCAGGCGGCGCTGCGTTCTGCAGAACTGAGGAGGACTTCCCGCCCGAGTGGTGACAGAACCGGCTGACAGACCAACGTTTCAGCGACCAGTCCCCGTTCGCCGTCAGGGTTTAAGCCCGAGACGATGCCCGTCTTGTGCGCGAATACGGCGCCGACCCCGTTTGCAGCTTCGGCCGGTCTTCGAGAAGCCGCGAACCGCTCGGTCGTTGAGCTTTCCCCTGTATCTCTAACCCTAACCCTGATGACATCTCGCCCGACCAACCGTCAGATTTCGAGGAAGCTTTAAACCCCAGCAGAGGGGACGGGTTCCGGAGGAGCTGCTCCTGTCCGGAACCTCCAATGGACCCCCCCCTACCACCACCAATGTTCGGTCCACCTGACACGGCGAGTCACGTGGTCCACGCGCGATCCTGCTAACGACCTTTTTTTTTTTTCTGGCTGAACGACGGAATTCGCAACCCGCCGTGGAACAACAACATAACTCCCCCCCCCCACCCACCCACCCCGACTTTCCAGGGCGCCTCTACAAATACGGGTGGTTGTGGGAGAAAGCAAGTGCTTAATGTGCACCATTTAGAAACCATCGCTCGAGAAGTCACCAAAGTCGGGTTCCGTCTCGCCCTGTGGTAGACAGCAGGTCCAACTCAGTTTCCGGAACATCTTGCCGGATGTAAACCTGACCTAAAGAGCCGATTTTGATGGGCGAAACTTAGGGGGGGGTTTAATTAATGCTGTTTCCGTTTTGTCTCCTTATCTTCTCGCTGTCGAGGCTTCTAATAATAAAAAAAAAGAAAAACGCGCGCGGCCGAAGCGCCACCTGTCCACCAGTGTCAGAATTTCGTGAAACCTAACGGAAGCTGGGGGTGGTAATTAAAAAAAAAAACGGAGCGATACACATAGGACAGAAAGCCGATTAGATACTTGGAAACACAACGTTCGAAATCCGAGTGGAATGAGACTAGGGCGACTTAGTTCCAAAAGTACTCGGCACATTCCGCCATGACGACATCTGCTCAGTTTTTCAGAGAACTATTTTTTTTTTGTTTTTTTTTTTTTTGAGTATTTTCGAAAATTGCGATCTTCTACCGCTGCTGACCTTCCTACCGAATTAAAAAGCGAATGATTCCACCCGCCCACCTATTCCACCCGCTGCGAAAATGTTCAGTGAACGAGTAGTATCGTCAAATTACGAGGAATAAGATATACACACAAGCCATCTTCTCTGGGCATTTGCCAATAATAATGATATTAAAAAAAAAATGTCCTTGTGTTGTTCGCATATCTTTACGTGTGGAGAATACAACAAACGTTGGTCAGCTTTAATAACGGCTCCGGGCGGAAGCGATTTTTGTCGCTTGTTTGTTTGTGTTTTTTTTTTTTTTTTAACTCCACAAAGGGCCGATGGGCTTCCTGTAGCACGTGAAAGGGGCAGAGACTCGCGGCGGGACGGGCTATATATATATATGTGTGTGTGCGCGAGAGTGGACTGCGCAGTCCCGTCCTGGTGTCGCCGAAGTGTGACAAGATGGAAGCGGCTCCATGGAAAATAACGGCGAGAGAGAGAGAGAGAGAGAGAGTGGAGTAAATGCAGACACGGACAGGCAGTAACACTCGATATCTGACGTAAGTAAGTAAGTCCCTTCGTCTCATTTTTTTTTTAAAGTGTAATGAAGGACGATTTTAAAAACCGAATAAAGCATCTTCACTTGAATCGTTTATTTAAACCCCTTAAACATAAACAACTACGTTTAGTCGTCGCCATCTTGGCCACAATTTTCGCTTCCTTCCTCCTCAGCTTCTAGTCGTCGCCATCTTGGCCACCATTTTCGCTTCCTTCCTCCTCAGCTTCTAGTCGTCGCCATCTTGGCCACCATTTTCGCTTCCTTCCTCCTCAGCTTCTAGTCGTCGCCATCTTGGCCACCCTTTTCGCTTCCTTCCTCCTCAGCTTCTAGTCGTCGCCATCTTGGCCACCCTTTTCGCTTCCTTCCTCCTCAGCTTCTAGTCGTCGCCATCTTGGCCACCCTTTTCGCTTCCTTCCTCCTCAGCTTCTAGTCGTCGCCATCTTGGCCACCATTTTCGCTTCCTTCCTCCTCAGCTTCTAGTCGTCGCCATCTTGGCCACCATTTTCGCTTCCTTCCTCCTCAGCTTCTAGTCGTCGCCATCTTGGCCACCATTTTCGCTTCCTTCCTCCTCAGCTTCTAGTCGTCGCCATCTTGGCCACCATTTTCGCTTCCTTCCTCCTCAGCTTCTAGTCGTCGCCATCTTGGCCACCATTTTCGCTTCCTTCCTCCTCAGCTTCTAGTCGCCATCTTGGCCACCATTTTCGCTTCCTTCCTCCTCAGCTTCTAGTCGTCGCCATCTTGGCCACCATTTTCGCTTCCTTCCTCCTCAGCTTCCGGTCGTCGCCATCTTGGCCACCATTTTCGCTTCCTTCCTCCTCAGCTTCCAGTCGTCGCCATCTTGGCCACCATTTTCGCTTCCTTCCTCCTCAGCTTCCGGTCGTCGCCATCTTGGCCACCATTTTCGCTTCCTTCCTCCTCAGCTTCTAGTCGTCGCCATCTTGGCCACCATTTTCGCTTCCTTCCTCCTCAGCTTCCGGTCGTCGCCATCTTGGCCACCATTTTCGCTTCCTTCCTCCTCAGCTTCTAGTCGTCGCCATCTTGGCCACCATTTTCGCTTCCTTCCTCCTCAGCTTCCAGTCGTCGCCATCTTGGCCACCCTTTTCGCTTCCTTCCTCCTCAGCTTCTAGTCGTCGCCATCTTGGCCACCATTTTCGCTTCCTTCCTCCTGACCACCTCAGCTTCGCTAGGTCGAAGCAGACCCTGCTGGAGCCCTTCGACGTCATGGCGGCCCGAAGAGCAGGAGGAGGGGACTCCGCATTACTCGCTCTTTTTCATTAAAGGAGCGTCCGAAACCCCGGGGTGGGGGGGGTTCGTTTTTGTCTTCCTTTCTCAGAAAGCAATATTTCCGTTTTCCTAATAATCCAACAGGAAATTAAAAAACAACAACAACAACACAAAAAAAACAACAAAAACGTACATAGCAGGGGCACGCGTAAAATGGTCGGCCTTTATATTTTTCAAAGAATCAGATTTAATACTTTCGTGGATTAAAAAAAAAAGCGGCTTTGATCACTGTACACATTAACAGAGCCCGCGGAGTTATTTCAGCTTTGATGTGGCGTCGCTCGGCAGAGGGCTCCCTGAGCCGACGGGGGCCAACAAAGCGAGCCGCCCTCGATTCCTCGGGCCAGGATTCGTGACATTTGAGCGCACAAGACCCCCCCTCTATTATTCAACACCTGGCGGACAATCCACTTGATTATAATAATACACGGTGAGACGTGCGGAATGCAGGACCTGCGATCGCTTTAAAAAGCGGCCCGGGGGGGAGAGGAGACAGCAGCGAGTTTTCTATTGAAATTAGATACCTAAAAGGGGACTACGTCCTAAACTCTGCGTCACGGCCCCCGACGAGATCCCCCTACTTTGGTCGCGTCTTTGTTTGCGATATCAACCACAGGTGAAGAGCCTATTGCAAATTCTCTCTCTCTCTCTCTCACCCGGCAAAAGTGGTATCGCCCGAAGGGAGAACTTATTGTTGTCCGTGGTAAAGGGACTCCGTGCAAGCCTGGTCTGGGTGGGAGGGGGAGGGGCTGTCTACAGCGGCCATACTCCCAAGAACGGCTCGGCCGGGCGTCGTTATGCGCACTCTGTCCAAGTGCATCCGTCTTCAGCAGCGGTTTATTCTTCTGACTTTTGCTTGTCGTAGGAGATTCGCCTCTGTCATGGCTATAGAGCGTCCCCCGCCCTTGGTTCCTCTGTCTGAGTGCCTACACAGGCCACTCCCCAGCAGCAGCAATGCCAGTAAAGTACCTCGCTCAAGGGTCACAACAATGTGCCAGCAGCGGGAATTGAACCCAGGACCTGAAGCCACATCGCTCGGCCATCAGGAAATAAATACCGAATTTAACAGCTCTATTTATTTGAAGATCTACACTGGTCAAAAGTTTGCATAACCGTAAAATTTGCATAATAATGTTACGTTAAATATATTGAAGAGCATCCTCGCTTTTCTCATGTTTAATGCAGAAATGGCCAAGATTGAAAAATGTAACAATTTAAAATCTAACGTGCAAATAGCTACACGATTTCCTAAAGAAAGCTCATCGATCATGGCCAGAAGGGTGACTCGACTGGAAGTATTCGAAAGCAGACACCTAGAGAGAGATAGAGAGTCACAGCTACAGCGTCAAGGTAAATGAGCGCCTTGGATGTTGTGTATGACGTTTGGTAGTCAGTGCTCTTTGTGTTTGTTTTCAAAGAACGCTACAAGAGCTGTGTGTGTGGGAGGGGAGAGAGAGGGAGAAGGAGAGAGAAGTGGCAGTCGTTGTCTTTCATTATGAAACTAGCAGCGGATGCCATTTAAGCAATGAACGGTACTGAAAACTAACGACATCAGACACGTGCACGAGTGCTTCTCTTTAAACAATAAAACATTAACTAACTTAGACTAAAAAAAAAAAAAAGAACTCCGCAAGGATAAACACACCTTACTGGAGATATGGACCAAACACTGACTTCAGGTTGCTTGGCGTGAAAAAAACAAACGAGAAATCAATATTAATAACTCTTTCGACATCCGTAGCTTTGCTCCATCTATCTACCTTTCTCTTTAATAGTAGTAGAAAGTCGTACGCTTGGCTGAAGAGCTCTCCAACGACGTAGTCGTCACGTGACATACTTCCGGTTTTTAATTTGAAAGCCGCCATTTCATATGACGCTCTCCCCCACGTCCGTGCCTAAATACACTCGTTTCAATCGCAGACAAAATATTTAACATCAGCGTTGTCCCCTGCCCCACCCCTTTTTTTTCTTGTGCTAGATTAACAAATAACGGATTATTCACTGGCAAAACACGTTGAGATAGGGAGAGAATGCATATCGACCGTTTTCGTGGTGAATTTAATATCTTTCCACAATTGAATAGACGAGGTCCCCCCCTTTTTTTTTTTTTTTTTACCTGCTGTATCTCTATCATTGAATAGATTTATTATTTGGGGAAACCGTCTCCCTTGTAATTGTATAGTGATGCGAAGGGTTTGTTTACCCCGTTTCCGTTGCAGGGTTTGTTAACATAGAACCGATCACTCCGTGGGGGGGATCCAACGTTAAATTTCTCTTGGTACTCTCTGGTTGACGAGCTCCGTAAACTGATGCTTTCTCCGTTACCATGACACATCGGAATGCCATCCATCCATCCCTCTGACACGTGGTCGGTGAAGCCGATCACAGCTCGCACCCGTTAGGGTATCGGATCGGCCGCGCTACCGAATATCCTTCACAATTTTCACAGATGGTTAGAAAATTACCGATACCCCCGAATTGATGCGGCTTCCCGGCCGGTGAGCTTCAGAAGAGAACCCCCCCCCCAAAAAGCATCCTGGCGTGAGTTACGTTCGCGACGAAAAGAAGTGTTTTTGTTTAATTATGACGGCTGGCTGAAGGTTTCCTTCCATCTGACCCGCCTCCGCCTCCTCTTCTTTTTGCAGTCGTTGAGGGTTTAAACGGAGGAGGAGGAGGAACACGCGGGTAAAAGCGGGACAAAAAAACGGGCTCTGCGGCGAATGAGCGGAGACCTAATCCGATACCGAGCATGCTGGGATTGCTGACGGCGGAGGGGACGAACACCGCTTTGGCGAACGGCCCCGAGACACAGGCCGGGGTGGCAGCAGTCACCTCCCTCGGATCAGCGCACGAAGCAAACCCCACTGTGCACGAACCGACCGACCCCGAGACCCGAAACTGGCGACCTTCCGCCTACTCGCACCCAGGGGACGCCAAGAAAAGAGTTTCGTCTCTACTTTCCCCACTTTTTAAATTCCCCCCTTTTTTTTTTATTTTCGTTTCGTTTTCTAATAGTTTTCCCTCAAAAAAAAAACAACTTCTGACTCCTCAGACTGTGAAGGGGGAAAAAAAGGAAGCGGTAAGAATTTATTTTAAAGGCAACAACGACAAATGAAGAGTGGGGGGGGGCATTGTCGTAGCCCCGCGTTATTGGGGTTTCAGTAAAGGGAGATAACCTATTTAAATGTACGTGGCCAGAAAAAAAAAAAAAAAGCTGCCCGAAAAGATCTGGGATGTGTCTTAAGGTACCAGATCAGAAACCGCCCCTTCATGTTTTTGTTTTTGAAGAATTTTTATCCCTACTTTTTTTTAAAAAAATCTCAGCACGAAGGTTCGGCGACCTTAACGCCCCTGTTGGCGTTTCTGGTGACGAGTCACGTGAGCGCTTGGAGATCGATATGAAAGAGCTGTTGCTTGAATCTCTCTCTCTCTCCCTGCACTGCTAGAAATAGACCGAAGAGGGGCTGTTAAGGGCCTCGGGGTTTCGTGTTCTCTGCCTGTTAGTTGACGAGCCGGGACTGGTGTGAATCAATACGAGTGTGGGACTTGCATATCAGGCAAGGGTATCGGAGATTTCCACAAAACCGAAGGCATACCGGCTGTTGGCAGGTAGAGGGAAGTTCTCATCCATCATGGCCAATCTCTCGGGGAGACATCTCGTTGAGTGGGGACTCATCTTCCAACATAAGCGACGCCAAACGTATAGCCGGTGTGGTGAAGAACGATCTGGAACATAGAGGCTGCTGGAACACCGACCCAAAATGACTTGGCCTTCACAAGTCCTAATATGAACATCATTGAGGCAGTATGGAGGTATACAGCTACTGAAAAAGCCAAACCGTAATGTTTGGAACAACATTCCAGTCATACATCGATAACCTGTATGGGAGCACGAAGACGAGGCGTCAAGGTCTGCGAAACAAGGGGCTCACCTACCAAGTAACAATGCACTGTACAAATTATTCATTGCTTTTGAATATTTTCCGTAAAATTGCATTGTGCATGCATTATATACGTCTCTCAGTTCTGATTGCTAATTATATGTGCACATCCTGCGGGTGTTTCCATAATTATTTCCAATGTTATACACCTCACGTAGTTAATCTTACCCGCCCTTTTTTTGGGCGCATGCGCGGAAACCCATCCCGCTGTCAAACCGGACAGAAGAACGAATGCCGGGAACTCTAGTAGTCAACGAACATAAATAGAATTAACGAAGACTCGTGTCCATAAAACAAACAGATCGGGACCCTGATCTGAAAGACAAGAAAAATCTGCGTGGACTGGACTTCAGCAGACTCAGATTGATAGATTTATTTACCTTTTCTTCTTATTACTATTATGGCACCGTGACTCACGCTTGCCGAGTGGGGGGGGGAACTTATGCCTTTGTGTAGGTTTGGGGGGGGACAAACATGTCTAAATATGTCGTCTGCGAACTATATACAATCGTGTAAAACGGCCCGTCGTAAGGAAGTGGTGTTGGCATTTTTAAATAGCAGATTGTGTGCGGGAGATGAGTCATTCATCTCGGAATACGAGAGGCTGTGTTAAATAAATGGCTGTCTGGTTCGCACGGTCAGATTGTAATGGCTGTCTGCTGGGGAAACCTTCTGGGGCGCGAAGGGGAGGGGGGCAAAATGGTGCGGGGGGGGGAGAGAAAATCGTGGGTGAAGACATGGACTCTTGTTTAGGATAAGGTAGCCACGCAATTCTGGTAATGATTAAAAATGGAAGTATGGAAATGATTTCCTTTTTCTTTTCTTTTTTTAAAGTGCATGGCCGTTCATTTTATTCAAGTTTATTGTAGAGTTAAATATTAAGTGTAGGTGGGTGGTGCTGACAATGTCACTCTTAAAGTATTGAAGGAAGCACCATTTTAAGGTGACAGATACGCCGACGACATTACACAGGCTTATCGCCTTCGCAGACGGACGAGATGAACCTTTGTGTGGGGTGATTCCCGGGGCTTTTCCTATTGGCGTAGGAGAAAATGGAACATTGTGTGAAAGGGAGAGAATCGCGAAGGAATCGAGTTCGAAGAGCGCTCAACGTCTGGTCGACCGATGTTGCCTTCCGTCGTGAGTCGGCATAGCCCCCCGCGCGCGCGCTGCGAGCGTCGCAGACGACACAGAGACGTCGGTCGGCATCGGGGAGAATAAAATGGCGCTGGCTAATGGCCGAGTCTTTCCAAGACGCCCGTTCGTTCGGCCATTGGCGCTGTACAGCGCGGAGTGGTCTGAAGACTACGGTTATCCGAAAGTGGTACCGCGAAGAAAAGGTTGTATCGTGTTAGCATATTCTTAATCATTCATTTTATTTTAACCCTTTGCTGCCGACACTTGTCGTCTTGACATGCGGGTACCGTACTGCTGTGGAGCTCAGTGGGCTCGTCCTTGCTATGTTCGGGTGCATGGGTTAATGAAATCAAAGTATCGATATATTGGAAAATATTCAGATTCTTTTATTTTCATTTTTGCGGGTGTTTGTAGGACATCGGAATTTACATTCCTCAGATCGGTTTTCAAAAGACTTTTTAGGTCTGCAGTCGTCTGAGAAGGGTGTGTCCTTCTTCACCAACCGTCTGTCTGTGTTTCATCCGAGCCCCTTCAGTTTCCTCTCACACCTGGGAGTAAAGAGTTAGAAGAATGTTTCGGGTACAGACTTCCCGGGTGACTCTCGACCGAGTCGCACTCTGACCACCGCTCAGAGGCGCCAAACAGTACCTGGGTAAACCGTTTGGCGCTCTGCTGTTGCCGGACGTCCCGATACCCCTAAAACTTCGCCCTTCTAGCTGTTGCTGGACGTCCCGATTCCCCTAAAACTTCGCCCTTCTAGCTGTTGCCGGACGTCCCGATTCCCCTAAAACTTCGCCCTTCTAGCTGTTGCCGGACGTCCCGATGCCCCTAAAACTTCGCCCTTCTAGCTGTTGCTGGACGTCCCGATGCCCCTAAAACTTCGCCCTTCTAGCTGTTGCTGGACGTCCCGATGCCCCTAAAACTTCGCCCTTCTAGCTGTTGCTGGACGTCCCGATGCCCCTAAAACTTCGCCCTTCTAGCTGTTGCTGGACGTCCCGATGCCCCTAAAACTTCGCCCTTCTAGCTGTTGCCGGACGTCCCGATGCCCCTAAAACTTCGCCCTTCTAGCTGTTGCCGGACGTCCCGATGCCCCTAAAACTTCGCCCTTCTAGCTGTTGCTGGACGTCCCGATGCCCCTAAAACTTCGCCCTTCTAGCTGTTGCTGGACGTCCCTAACCTCCCGAGTCAGAACAAGATTCTTCAAGAAGAAAAGTTTTAAATTATTTAAGTATATAGTGATTATTCATAAGCTAAAATCATCTTCCAGACTACATGAAATTATTAATTAAAATAAACTGTTTTTATTATCGATAAACAGCGATTGATTGATTGCACGTTGCCTAACGTCGTTTTCGAGGCCCGCTGTAAGAAAATACTAGTAATTTGAAATGCATTATGTGTATTATCGATACGCAAAAAAGAAAAACTATAAATTAGCTAAATCCGTCCTCAGAACTTGGTATCAGAAATATTTTTCTACCAGCTTAACAAAAATGATTTATATTATGGAAAAGACATCTCATAAATTAGTAAAAAGATCTTTAAAATTCGCATGAGAATACGCCAAAAGTGACATTAGGTAGGTGGTGTACCTCAGGGGAGCCGACGGTGTGGGCGGCTTGCCCACGTCCTCTACCAGCAGCAGCAGGGATCTTTCACCCTTTCTTCGCCAACTCTTGTGCTGAGCTCGAGAAGTGGAATCGTCCGCCGACACCGTCAGCCATTTTCAAGCATAACATCGAGTAAAATTCGCTGGCTCCCAGGATTTGGGAATTGGTCTGCAATAGTTTTATTTTTTTTTTGAAGGTCCAAATACGAACTCTTTCATGCAACAACTCTTGTATCAAGGAAATAAGTAAATTGAAAAGAAGAGAAATCTTGAGCGTACAGGCGGAATTAGATCGAGAAGCGCTAGTTCACAGAGAATGACCGCGCACGTGTGCCCGTCTGTGGACGGGCGATGTCATCCACAGTGCAGGTACCACACCTAAAACACCAGCTGGGCCAGACCGTTACTCCGCCGCCGCCACCGTAGGCATAGCCTTTGTGGGCTGGCTGCGTTTTCGCATTCTCACCGCGAGTCACGTGGGAGACTGAATCCCCGACTCATGGCTGCGGTCACGTGGTGTCCAAGGGACGTGTTTGACGGCACCGGCTTAACCACTCCTGTTTATGTCGGCGGGTCAAGGAGCTACACACTAAGGGTCGCCTCGAGTAAAGTTCTCTTTCAAGCAGCCTCCTCCTATATATGGTTGAGGCTGCCAACCTCCCTGTGACCTCAGACAAATCAAAAGCGACTTGGGTCGGTGTTGAAGTTCTGCTTCGCCGAGCCAAAACTGACACGGCGATCAGCTGCTGAAGTTGTGACCCCTGGTCGACCTTGAACTGGACTTCGGACAATATTATCCCGGCGCTTAAAATTGTCTCCGAAGCCGATAGACCACACCTATTTACATTTAGCAATTCCGTGACTGTCCGGCCTCTATCCCACCAATAAGTTCTCCTACCAGATGGGTCCATTTGTGACATTGCCCTTCAAAACACACATCTTAAAGACAGAATTAGTAGGAACACGAGCCATTTTTTTCTTTTTCGTGTTTTCCACTAAAGCTAATTCACATGTTCACACTGTTATCATTTACATATTTCTTTGATAAAAGTTATTACCCAGAGGAGTTTTGCTGACCATTTGATGAATTAAATTTCAATAATTTTTGTAAAATATATTTTATAAATAGTCGACCCCTGCGTAATCACGACCCCGGTTATTCGCGTAATTTTCCATAGAACCCGACTAATAACTGTTCGTGGAAACCCCCGCATATTCGCGGAATCGCAAATATCTTCCTCGATTTTTTTATGGCTTTTTTCGTGGTAACATATATTTTTTCACGCTTTTTAACGCTAAATTATTAATAACAATATAATTTACTAATTTTATAATATAAATACTAACGTAAATTCAGCAAAATATCAATATAAAATAAACGCTATTGGCCGGAGGTTTGAAAGTAGCCAATCCGTGAGCGTTATTCATTTCTCCTCGTTGCTGATTGGCTGCTGCCCACGAGGTGCTGTCTCAGGCAGATGCAGCCCAGCATCATCCCAGTTTACCGCGTGTAGCTATCTCGAGTGTTTCTCTGAGTGTTGTATTTTTTATTAAATTATTATTATATGTTTACTTATATATTTTTTTAATTATATTTTGACGTTTATAGGCATTTTTATGGACCACGTCCAATATTCGCGGGTGCTCAAGGGACGTAACCCCCGCGAATACCGTTGGACGTGCGTCTGTACATAGTGTATTTGTTTCGTGTCTCGTTGGTTTTTGGAGACTAGTGTATTTTTCACCTTGGGATTTTGTATAAGGCGTAATAGTTTATTTAGCTCGCGAGTCTAATGATTTTAATTCTAAAAGTATCGTGAATTTAATTTCAAATTGTTTGTCTGCGTAATTAGAGGGGTTAATAACGCCACTTTGGGGGTGGTGAATGAGATAGCGTGTTAAAAGATTATCTCCCTTTGAGTGCCTGCTTTGTGTTTTTAAACAATCGAAAACCGCCCTGATACTGTTGTTCCATTTGATAATGGCGGCACATTTGTTTAACATCTGGGCATTTAAAGGGCGCGGGTAGAGGAAAACATTACGAAAAAGAAGAAAGGAGACTAATGCGACTTTCCATTTTCATTTGCGTGTAAAGTTAACCCCTTGACACACTTTGATCTATTATTTACGAGCTATCCAAAGAGAAAAGGAAAAAAAGGTGCAGAAACGTAAAAGCATTTTCAACGTTAAACCTGCTGTTGTAGTTATTTTTCGATTAACATTTCTTGGCGTAGCTCTCTAGCTGTTGCAATAGGCTCCCGGGTCTGTCTCTCTCTCCACACACACACAAGATCAGACAACCTACTTCCATTTATTCTCCAGTGATGATGATAAAAGAATTTGCGCGACGACTGGCTGAAGTTGGTCTCGCTACGTCGAAGTGTCTGGCAGCTGTCAAAATATTGCCCACCCCTTGACTTTTCTAGAGACGCGTTCTACATTTGAGATGAATGCGTTTTCTTGTTAACGGATGTCACGTGTAAAGATTCTCTTAAAGCGAGAGCCGTGGCTGAACTCTAATTGTCGGCCGGGGCTCCGAACCGGAAGGAAAGGCAAGCAGCCTCGAAACGAGAGTTTTGCGGATGCGCTACCATGACTCTGTTTCAAACCACGTGACCACCGTTGGCAATCTGTTTCGAAAATCATCGTAGTAACAACATAAATAAATGAAACTTGGTCGAACCAAAACTGTCTACTTAACAGTGCCGTCGGGTCGGGTCGGACCGGTCTCTTGTGTTGAGCGCTGATAGCGAGTTATCTTTCCCTATTTACTGGGCGATTGTCTAGGGGCGCACCGGTATTTTATATAGAGAGTTAATCTGAAGAGATTTCCGAAAAGTAAACGCTGAAATCTCAAAACAAAACAGTATTCGGCGAGGTTTTAAAAAGGATTCACCTTCTCCGTACCAGTAACCGTTGTAATTCATCTGAAAACGAGGCTTCTGGTCAGGCATTGTCTGTCGTCGACAGCAGTAGTTCACGCGAACGCCGCCAGGCCCTCACATCTCTGGGGGGACACTTTTTTTTTTTTTTTTACTTCAGGTTCTCGCAGCTCTCAAACATTGGTGCTTGGCCCTCAAAAAAAAAAAAAGAAAAGTAACTAACATCTGCCAGATACTTTAACATTCTATAAAGGAAACTTCTGCTTGTATATATGCCGATAGTCGGTCATTTGTTGTCCAAAAAACGGTGGTATTTATTTCTAAGATGACGCTCCGCCCACTTACTCCTCTTGTGCAATGTAAAGATGGGAAGGGAGCCACGGGGAGCATCAGAACTCTGCCAAGGCCTGGCTAATCACAGGACACCCCCCCCACACACTCAGCATGCCCGACCGATCCCGACAAAAGTGTCTCCATCAACTCCATTTCCAAGGTGGACTGCTGCCGATCTCGTCCACACGGGCGGCGTGCCAGCGGGGTGTCGCTAACTTCGCATAACACAAGCCAGAACAAACAAACTTTTGTTTTTTTTTTTCTTTTTTTTTTCAAACATGGGTATGTAATTACTTTTGTCAAGTCTGTAACTCTCTCAATATATCAAAAATTCTGGACTCCAGACGCGACTCTGCCGCGCTTTTAACAGCTACTATTCTCCAAAGCGATCGCCCCTAAACTTCATTTCGATGTTTTCAGTCTCTCAATTTGTACAATTCGTTAGCTGACACGTTAAGTTTTTTTCAGCCCCGCAGTAAATATTAAACTTTCCTTTCCCTCCAAATTCCATACATGCCGACGTTAAAGCTCTACACACACACACACGCACCCCTCTTTTAAAATCTGATTTTAAAAATTGAATGGAGCCCCCCCCCCCACACCGAGTCGTTCCGGTCGATTATGCCAACGCGTTAGGCTGACCGGCAGCCATCTTTGGAGTGAGCCGCTTGGCCATACGCAGACGCTGTATCAAGTTTAACAGCTGCCTCCGCGCGGTCGGTCCGACTCTTCGGTAAAAAAAAGATCACAATAACCCGACCTCGGTGTCGATCCAGCTGGTCTGTTACAGCAATGCATCTTATCGCCGTAAATCAAGCTCGTGTGCGCATGTGCCTGACGATTCTGCACGTTTGTGCTTAAATCTCCCGTTCTTTTCCAATTTTTTTTTTTTTATGACTAAATGCGGAAATAAGTACTAGCCGACCATTCGTTATCCGACTCAACCAAAGAGAAATGTCTGTCTGTAGTCACAACCTAAGTACTAGCAGGTGATTCCCTCCCCCTTGTTTTTAATAAGTGTCGTGCGCCCCCTGGTAGCGATTTGCGACACAGCTCCCCGAGCCTTCACCGTTGTCGGTCAAACCGGTTTGAAAAGCGACACTCCGAGAGAGCAACTTTTCCGACCGCTTTATTCCCACTTCCGTCGCTAAGGAAGCACCTTTCCCCTCTTCCCCACCCCCGTTCTTCAGACTTGAGACCGATTTGCTACGACTTTCTGATAGCTACGTGATTCCGTACCCCAAATGTAACAGTCACCGAGTTTTACACACAAGTTGTTTTCGTAAGCGACCACGATGATGATGATGATGATGATGATGATGACCGACTTCCAATCGCGCACGGAAGACTTCCACCAACTCTTCAAACAGGTATAGGATCTCGATGAATTTAATGACATTCGTGACGCTGCGAGGGGATTAAACGACAGTCAAAGCCAGATATTATTATTAGATAAGTTCGGTTTTCTTGTAACAGATTTGTCTGCAATGAAGACGGAGCTTAATACATCTGTCCCACCTCTTTCTCAACAGGTAGTGTGAGGAAGCTATACGCACGCTCAATCCACTCCATCTCGGAGATTTTAAATAAGCCTCAGCCGAGAAGAATTCGAGGCATCCAAAAGTTACCGGAATTCGTATCGTGACACATTCGCGTGACTCTCTTTCAAGTAAAACATTTCAACTAATTCAGCCAACTGAAAACCAAACGCACAACGAACTACTAAAAGGGGGAAGTAATAAAAAGCTGAATAAATATTTATACAGATAGATATGTCTCGTGCCCAAGCCTTAGAGACCCGAGATCTAGATTTTCCCGTCCTGACGGAAAACACAGATTTTGGTGCTAGCAGTCGTTATTTGTGATTGTGTGTGTGTGTGAGATATTTATGATCCTCGTCGTATTTAAACTTGACTACTGACGATTTAAGACGTTCCACTAAATTTATATAATTTGAGTTATCTCCCCCCCTACTTTCCAGCGGCAAGAAGAAAACAACAACAAATAGTTCTAAAATATGTATTAAAACAACCACAAACCAAAACATTTCTGTCTGTTCCTTATGAAAATGTACATTTCTAATATTTCTCGTACTAAACATTTTATGATAAAACGAGCATTTAATAATTTGTTGGGACTTTGTTCTTTTAATTTTTTTTCCATAAATAGTAGTAATTTGAGTGAAATATTTAAAATAGTAAATTAAAAAATATATGTAATACAAAAATTCATTGTTTGTTTATTTTAAGAATTGTTATTGTGAAAAAGTTAATTACGTACTTAAAACAAATGCTAACCTTTTCTGCACATTTAAGACTAATTTTATCTAATTAATTTTGTACCAACCATATATATAAAGAAATATCCGTGTAAAAGAAAGAGAGACCTTTTACAGAGTACGAATATATTAACGTGAGTAAATTTTTAATAGTGTATGTGATTAACTTCATTATGGAGGGAAAGTAAACCTGATTCTCTTTCCTATATGTTAGTTAGCTACATATTTTTTTAAAAAATGCTAAGATGCATTCCAGATAAACCACGTTGCCATGGGGGTTTTCTCTCTCTCTCTCTCAGATAATCAGCGAAGTTCTAGAAGGGACTTTCAGCTTAACCTCCATTTTGGTTTCGTAGGGTTGCCCGTATGTAAAGGTTTTGAGCATCCGGCATCACGTGGCCTCGTACAAGATGGCGGCTTGTTTCCTCCTCTATGCCCTGGAAAAAAAGGTATGTACGTTTGTGTGTGTTTATTGCCTTCATAATATTGGAATAAGTATCGAGAAAATCGCCACAGCTCGATGACGATCGCTTGACATCACTGCTAATTACACACAATTTTTTAATAAGAACTGAATAAATTATATGGAAGGTTTGGCTCGATGGAAACTGTAACCTCCAGATTTATTTCATAATCTTTGACACAGCATTATTCAAGAAGAACGAAACCGGATTATACACGGATTTTTGAAAGCTCAGAGGTGGCCAAAATTACCGCATTTCTTTATGGTACTTTAAAACAAAAAAAATGCTGGAGGGGTCGTTATGCGTCACAACGTGAAATTTAATTGCGTATTGAAGATAATTAAACATCGTTCTGGTTTTCAAAGAGTTTATGTATTAAACGCGACTTCCTGTCTAGAGTTGACTACGTTGCGCCGCAGAACTGCCTCTATAGAATCATCGGCAACTTACGTATGAACAGGTCCCTGCCACGATCGTCTGACCGGTTGGCTTCATTAATAGACATCTAAATTCGGCTGGTTATGTATCCAACTTTGAGAATGCTCACCCCCCCCCTGCCCCCACACTACTTTATCTGATCAAGTAATTCTCGACCGCAGTCACCATATCCTGTAGAGCAATGTGCCCTACACCCAGGACCATTACAACTTCGATAGAGGCAAATTGACCGCAGTCGTTATGCTTCCTGAGAACCCTCCCCCCCCCAACAGAGCCCAGAAATCAGCTCCGTTTATCAGCTATGGGGGCACGCTGACTGATGGGTGGGGAAAAAGAGAACAACCTCACAGTCGCAGTTGAAGGGACTACCTATACATTACAGAATATATGTACATATATGGAATCTCTGGTGTTGTCTATCATGGCAGCAAAGATGTGCACTTTCAGGCGTAATAAAGAAAACAAATCAAAAAGAATTTGCAGGAATATTTTGATTACCACTGAATACACTTCTCACATTACAAACAATTCCAGTTATCTATAAACTACCGAATTCATGCAATAATAGATAAATTAATTTGATATTCTCATTAATACCAGCAGATTTTGTAGAAAATACTTTTATCTTCCAAGTTACTACAGTATAACGACAATTTATTTTACACAACTATGACGCAAAAGTAAGTGCCAATCAGGGATGTGCACAACAGTAGCGCTCACAAAATTGTTTCTGATCTTATTGACAGGAGAGCTACGTAGATCATCTTCCAAACATGCATGACTGACAATTGTCGAGTTTCAATTTTTTTTGGAAATTCCCCTGAAAATAATTATATGGGTAACTTTAGTTATAGAGTAAAGAAAGTCCAAAGCGTCTACTCAATAGAAAGTGCCCTATTTTAAAATAGAATTGTTGCTTTATATCGTTACTTCTCCCCCCCCCATAATATTTAGATGACAATCTCAATCGAAGGTACACGGTGTCATCTGTATAATACGTTAACGGGAGATAACTGGACAGAACTGGTAGGCGTCCTGTGTCAAGTTCTGTAATAATCATCAGTTACCTGTTATCAGAACTCTGTGCGGGTGTGTGTGTGTTCATATAAATTCCGGGTGCGTGTGTGTTCTTATAAATTCCGGAATGCGGGAGTAGGATACGGCTGAGATTAGGAACACCGGTGACTTAGGTTTGACCCGCTGGATTCTGAACGACACAGACACGAGAGGTTTTGGAAAACAATGTAGGTCGTGACCCGGCGAGTGGGGGGGGGGGGGAAGAGAGAGAGAGAGGAGGCAGACAAAACCGATCGCCAGCCGTACCTCGTATCCGAGATGGTTATCGACGAATATGGTTTTATGAACCATACAGCTTGAAATAATAACGCGAGTTAATTAAACTTGACCTTTCAAAGGTCATGCTGTATGTACGTCACACTCTACGTTACGAAATTCCTCATGGAAAGTAGTAACGGCAATCAGAACGATATGTGTATAATTAGTGGAATAAAACCAAGGCGTTACTCGTATTAAGTAAAGAAAATCAGAAAACGCTTATTATGAGGCTGGAAATGCTATAATTTAGAATTTTATTATTATTATTATTATTATTATTATTATTATTATTAAATTAACGCTCGCCTTTCGTGTTTCTCAAACCTTCTGAATGACAGCTACAATGTAATCATCAAAGTAAAGGATCTACTTTTGCCGTTCACTTTTAGGGGTTCGTAAATTTTTTTCTTTAATTCAGATATGTGCTGCAGATTACGCGTTCCAAAGGGTCATAGATTAAAACTTAGTTTCCCGGACTCTCCGCTAGGTGAAGCTGTCCGGCGTACTACATACAACAGGTGGTTCCGAGAGACCGGGCTGGTAGGCGGAGGCTTAATCTATAGGAACATACTATAACAATCGCTTGCATGCGTACATGGCTGAGACCTTTACCTTAAACCCATCATCATCATCATCTCCAATAAATTCGGCATCCTCCCGAACTTCGGCGGGTCCCGCGACGTCACGAGTTACTCCCCTTGTACGCGCTTTTCGAGTGGGCGTGGGAGGGGAACCGAAACGGAAGTGCAATTCTCCGGAAGAGAAGCCGCGTCACGGCGAAGGCCGCCTACCGTCCCGTGGCATGTGCTCGGGAATTCCCGGTGGGCCCCCGCCCTCTAACCCGCTCGGATTCTCCGCCAACATTCCATTGGTTGTGCAATCCACCCCGCCGCGCGCTCTTCAAAACTAGGTTGCGATTGTCGTCTGAATTCCTTCTGGTATTTCGATTATATTTCGCCATATAAACCAAACTCGTTTTTCGTTTCTGACTTTAAACAAAAAAAAAAAAAAACAAAACAAAAGAAATTATTTATTCTTCTCAATTAACTTCTGGTGATAATGCGAATAACTGTTGACGACAACTCACTGTGCGCCATTGACATCACGTGACGTTGGGCTTATTCTTTTGATATGCCATCGTCGCATATCCCTTGGTTTTTTTAATAGTGGATGATTTTATTATCTTTTAAAGATATTTTTCAGTCGACATTACATTACACCGGCGGGTATCTGATAAAAAAGAAAAAAGGGGGGGATTTTGTGTGGCTGAATTTAATAGCTACAACGCACCCTAGCAGAAAGATCGCTTACTAAGGCCGATAACAAAATGAACCCGCCTATAAGAAGGAAGGTTAGGAACGCCGAATTGTAGAGTTGAAAGACACGTCAATAACGATGGATACCCAACCTGGACACTAAGGTAACGATGGGATCCGGAAATTTTAAATCATGAGAAAGTCAGTTCGTCACATGCTAAATGACCAGTGAAGAAATGATTGTATTATGTCTGTTGAGTAGGGGAGAAGGAGAAGGTTGTATGTATGTATGCTAATGTAATTAGTATTAAAAAAAAACTTATTGGCTTTCAAATTCCATAGCGAAAGAGTTTTATCATCTTACCAGTCGTCTTTCTAGGCCGAATGGATCGTTGATGGCCGTGATTTACCGGATGTACAAATGGCAGCGTATTTACCATTTTTGGAATAATTTTAACAAAAGAACTGGCTCACTTCTGACCGGCATACGGCCGAACAAACTGCATCTTTGGACAATAATCTGAACTTTTATTAGGCTGCTGCTAGCTAAAGGTTCACCATGTTTTGTTTACCACCACTATTCTCTCGCTCTCTCATACTGGCGTCATATCTCTCTGTAGGGACGCCATCTCTCTCATACTGGCGTCATATCTCTCTGTAGTGACGCCATCTCTCTCATACTGGCGTCATATCTCTCTGTAGTGACGCCATCTCTCTCATACTGGCGTCATATCTCTCTGTAGGGACGCCATCTCTCTCAATCTTCCTAAACCAGTAGTGGAATACCAATTTTTTTTTTTTTTTAGCATTTCCTCTTTACCAGTTGAATTCCTCTTCATCTCGGCGATTGTGCAAGGATGCCGACTCACTTTACAGTTCTCGGGTGTAGTTGTTTGGTATTAAACGTGGACTGGTAGTTCAACGGGTCTCTGATTCCCCACCGGGAGAGGGGGTGTGTGTGGAGACGATAAATCAAATATCAACACCCCCGACCGCCCACGGAGGAAGAAGAGCCCTAAAGGAACTTTAATTTAAAAAACAAACGCGGTAGGTGTTAACAAATGCCAGGAACTATTACTGGAATGGTGGGAATCGGCTCTGCGGTGCCTGCCATACGTACGACTTGCCTAAAAGAACCACTTCCGGAATACGGAGGGTGTTGCCCTTGAAAGCGATGCCAGAATTTTGGATTTAAACCAGGTGTCAGACATGATGGGCTGTGGACGTTACGTTTGAATTCTTATCTTAAGGGTGTATGTACGTGTTTTGGCTGTCGATTTTGTTTTCGGGGAAACATTATTATTATTAGGTTAGATTCACCTAAAATAATAAGTGATTTATGATCTAAAAAGAAAAAAAAAACAACTTCAAAACGAGGCTATTCTGGCACAAGACCTGTTTTCTGGCTATTTAAAGCTAAGAGCGCCTTTTCTGTCTGCCACGGACAAAAATTTCGCATAGATAAATTGACTGACACACAACAATGACAGAGCCACGCCATTCCGATTTCGTTTTTGTTCTTTTGGTGGGTGGGCGATAATAATGTTGTTGTTGTCGGCCACCATTAACACAAATCGAGCAGACCGTAGAATCTCAAAACCTGGTCTGCTTTTATTCGGTCCTGGTGTTTCAAGATCTCCTCCACGACAGATCTGCAGGGAGAGCTAGGAAGAAAGGAAAGTCCCATCTCCTCCAAGGGTCTGCGAGCGAACCAATTGAATTAATACGATTGGGAAAGGAAGGCACAGCGACTTAGAGCGAGGAGATATGTTTGTATACAAAGATCCACAATATGTTTAAATCTTTTTTTTTTAAAAAGGAAAATGAAATCGGTAAATCTTTCATTTGATGTTTAAGAAAGTATTATCCTTCCACTGATCCGAACATTTTGGAAATTGATACTGAGCTTTGAACTTCATCCGACATCAAAATTCATATTTAATCCGTTTTATTCTCGCATCTATGTAAACAAAGTTTTTTAAGTCTTTCGAACTTTTTGCCATCGGTTAAATGGTTTTACCATAAACACGCGATAATAACTTCTAGATATTGATGCCGTTTTGATCAAATAAATACAGTAAAATCGAGACGATCCTCGCTTTATCGCTAGAGCGCATCACTTGTATCTAGCATTTCCTATCTGCATCATGTGATGCACCGAGACGCAGCTGAGATCACAGAGCATGGAATCATGGGAAGTTTCAGAAGTCCCGAGACTCGACACTAAATTTTACTCCATGGTTGCGGCCATTACAGAGCTCAGTTTAACATGCTGTTATCGAAACCATAAGCAGCGAGTGTTTTCGTTCTCTCGCCGGCCCTGTCTGCTGTCCCTCTCTGACAACGGCCTGCAGAATTCTCGGTAACGATTCCCGAAGAGAGAGAGAGAGAGACCGGGACAAAAATGGGTCTCTCGTAACCTCCCCCTTAAAATTAATTAAATTAAGGAGCTAAAAAAAAAAAAAAAACACACACAACAGAGTTATTATCCACCGCTTATCACGTTTTCAGCCTAGAGCGACCACAAATGGACGAAACTGGAGGACAAGCCATCCGAGTAGCGAGATTTGCGCAGAGACCACACGTGACGACATAGAGAGAGAGAGAGAGAGAGGATCACGGGAATTTTTTTTTTTTTTTTTTTTACATATTTGTTTCGTGCACCATTATAGTGGAGACTGGTGCAGCTGTAAAGTCGCCGCTGATATTAATACGCGTGACGGTTAGTTGCAAGAGTTGTCGATCTTGTCGGCCTCTTAAGGCTCCTGAAACAAAAAAAAACAACAAACCGGTCCTTTAAAAAAAAAAAGAATAAAATATTGTGCCAATAAGGTTTATGAATTTAAGGACCAAAGTTTGAATATTTCCGGCTGGATAAACATTGCACCAGATGTTTAGGGTTTCCAATAACACAGCTTTTGGCTAAAAAACCTGTTCGTTTACTTTAATGTCCGTTAAGTTTCGAGACTGGCAGGCTAACGAGTGAAAATACACCGACAAATAATAATAATGATTTGGTAGCACCGACTGTCAAAACTCAGGGGCACGAAGTGAAAATGAGGCAAGCGACCTTGGAGGTCCCAAGACAGACAGACAGACAGACCCAGCAAATCCATCGCATAATCAATCTACAGAGGCGTTTCTAGTTGCTTTCGAAAACTTAACTGTACAACTGGGGCACAAGTACCGCAGTCGAGGTTAAAACAATCGTTTATAATGCGTCCTACTAAGGGCATGTCGAGGACGGGCCTACCGCGACAGACGCATTATCATATTTCCTGCTGCTCAAAAATCAGACGGGTTGGCGCGCGGTACGAGTATTTCTATAGACAGCCCAGGTCTGACACGGGTCGTCGGGTCTCTAGGGTGCTGTCGGGGCCGGCCAGGGCTGTTCTCGGGACTGGGCCCCGCGTCTAGTGGCAGCGGTGATCGGCGAGGAGGAGTAAATATAAATGTCGGCTATACGCTCTCATGCGCCAGTCACTCCGCTAATAGGAGACGGGGGGGGGGTTGGGCGGATCTTCGCCCTTTTGTACACCGCACGGCAGCGGAAGTTAATCGGTATTTAGAAAGACGTGGACTAGGACAATTGAAATTACCAAAACAAAAGCAGCCAGGAGACGTCCCGTCTTTCTCTCGCAGCGCCCCCTCTCCTCCTGCTGAGTACTTGGTCGAGCCGCCTCTTCAAACACGAAGAGCACCTGCCCCGTTTGGCGCCGGATCTATCAGCGAGGTTCTGCAGCGCGATCCGGTGTTCCGGTTCCGGTTCGTGTGAGAGCTGCTGCTCATTTCCGTCCGGTAAGATAAAGCCGGGGGCCCACTAATCGATGCTCCGGAAGTATGGCGAGAAGCGACAACGTTCCCTGGTGCTTCCCCTTTACGACAATTCCACCGACTTTGATTCCGAGCGCCGCTGAAGCAGCTGCACCCACGTCACACACACACACCCCCCCTCCATCCTTATCGAACCCGCCACACAACTCTCAACGTATATTTCCGCGGCCTTCCCTCAGACTCGCTCTCGGCTCTTCTAGACCGGAAGAGACACCGACAAGGGACGCAATCGTGTTAAACTCCGACTCAGCGTTTATTAGATTTAGACGGACAAACTTCGTGACTAAATAATGAGACAAACAGATTTAATATGTATATCTCCCAGCCCCCATTTGCTTTTGCTGTAGTCGGAAGTTGGTTCCATTTTCTCTGAGAAGTCAGAGACCTATTCCAGGCAGAAGTTTCTAACCGATTCTTTGACAGCTTCGTGCCAACGTCGGATTCTGACGACGTGGGAGTCCTTGTGAAGGAATTTTGCGAAGTAGAACCTTTGTCCATTATTACCCGCTTCCTTGCGACGAAGCCATTCCTCTAATAACCGATTGGACGGTCTCTGTCTCTTCTGCGCGCGACTGTTTTTCCTAGGAATCATCTCGCCCTATTCCACACCGGGAAGCCCGACCAATTAGACCTTATTTCGGAACTCCCCAGTTAAGATCGGTTACGGAAAGCTTGCACCACTTGTTGTTTCTCTCCGCAACGAAATACGTGCCGTACGTTTTTATAACCTTCTTGTCGCTTCATAATTCAAAAGCTTTGCATTTCGGTTGGTACTGCGTCGAAAATATGGAGATGGAGAAAGTTTTCTGTGGTCAGAATCCTAGCGAACTTATCACGCCACGTTTCTTCTTGTTTGTACTTCGTAGCAGTCACACCCTAGTACCAAGTAATAAGCCGATTGTATACGATACATTTTAATGGTGTATCAGCAACATTGCCCCAGTCTGTATTCATCCTGTTGTAACAAACTGCCCCCTCCCCCCCCCCCCGCTGGCAGGAAGAGCTTCCGGTGGCCACGTGTTGGGCATCTAGACTCCTTAAACCGAGTTACAAGCTATTTAAATATCAGGGGCCGGGCAGAAACCGGGTTATTAACTCGCAGTAACAAACGTTTGGATTTAGATTAGCTGATTTGCGTTTTGAACCAGAAACCTCAGTCCATCCGGCCAGAAATGTGAGAGGCGGCGCGGGTCAGACGAGTGGTGGTGACGTCTAGAACATTCCCGAGAACACGTGATGGGGAGGAGGAGGAGGAGAGAGGGAACTTGGGAAACACGTCACAGTCTCGCCGCTGACATAACCGAGAGAGAAGACGGGTCTGTTATAAATCGGGCCAATGTGCGGTGCACTCTGACGGGACAGATGGTTGGCCGCCTCCTGCGACTGCGCTTCAGGAGATCAGTACGACGGCATTTAAAGGAGACACCGTCTGACCCGTCAGCGCGATGTAGATTATGGAGGAGGGGTGGGAATAAATTACAGAAAGCTAGTGCTCCTTTCCTAATACGTGCACTCGTGTGCACCGGATAAACTCGAACGCATTACGAGCCCGCGTGTTATTCAGTACTTGGGAACTTAGTGTAACGGGAGCAGATTCCCTTCTACCGGACGCCGATCGACGCGAAGATCCGCAGTTAATCATAACTCTCAACCGTATTAGCTAAAATACGCGACCACCTGAGCAAACAGAACTGACGTAGTTGCTGCGAGGACCGAGTCTTACGAAACAATTCGGGAGTGATGGCGTGTTGGATAACCTTCCGTCTCCCTCCCTACTCCACTGCCTATTCCTGGCCGGGTCGGTCTGTCTGCCCCTCGCCCGCCATTATGATTAACAGCATGCGAAGACGAAAAGCGCGCCGAACTATTTCAGTGTCCTTGACTTATCCGCGCCCTCTGGCTGGGACGTTGTCGCTTAACCCGAACCCTAAACCGCTTACGACGCTGAAGGACTCTGGCGCCTGTGGCACCGGTCAGGAAAGTTTCTTGCGGTTTCGATCCTTTGCTGCTATTTACAGCAGACAGACAGACATCCTGGCCGGTCGGCTGGGGGGAACCTCCTCCCTCTGTTCTTAAAAATAACGATTTTATAAATGTTTCCTCATTCTAGTAAATATTATTAATAGAGAATTAGATTAATGCGTATCCTCCGTCTTCGTCTTCAGACGGGCTCTTTAAAAAAACAAAAAACCCTCATTTGCCCGGAATCCTTAAACTTAAACGGCTCATCATCATCATCATCATCATCATCATCATTATTATTCTCAGGTGTTTTGATTCATTGTCAGTCGTCCTAGGTTCTTACGTCATATTCTTTCCGATATTACCCGGCCTGCCCCGCGCGAGTCTATAGAGAATGCGTTCCAGGATGTACAGCGATCTCTTTGAGAGATTCCGTTGACTGAAGAAATATCCGGGTAATTGTTGTACCTTACGGGGTCCATCCATCACGATCGTCTAACACCTTTTAAAACGGCAAAAGTAAATATTTTCGCATAACGACGGCAGCCTGGCTGTTTGGAGCGAGCATTAATGGCTGACACCGGTTTCTAAACGATCCTGCGTGGTAAGGAAAACGGTCGGGAAATGGGGGCGAGGAAAAAGCATTGCAAAGGGGCCGAACTTCGAGAGATGTTTTTAATCCGAGAACCGGGAAGGAGAGACTGAGTCAGGGCGGACACGAGACGCTGAGACAAAACGATGGGTAAAGAAACGGTGTCGGTGGGGGGGGAGCAGTCTGTCCCCCCCCAAAAAAAAACACCCTCGCCCGGTCCGAGTGTTCCGGAAGGAAGCCTCGAATCCACACACACACACACGGACTCTTCGCGTAAGGTCTGGCCGGCGGCGGATCGGTCCCGGCTTAGGAGCCACGTGGGCCGGTCTACCCGTTCTCGGTCTGCCCCCTAGCCGGAACCAGCCCCACATAAAAAATGCCGTTTTATTATTGGATCCGCAGTGGCCGATTGCCCGTCAGGACACCTGGACGGCGCAAGCCTCTTGACTCCGGGACAGAATGATGGAAATTCCGCTGTGGAGGGGGTTAGGTGACGAAGGTCTTCGGCTGGGCTTCTGTCAACAGGAAGACGTGTCTCACCGTCTCGAGCAGAGGAGGAGGAGGAGGAAGACAGACAGAGTCGGTAGCGTTTTAACCCCCCTCCCCTCCGGCGGGTCGTCTTCGCCAGCCGGGCTGTCATCCGTGCCTCAAAGGCGCCCGGTAAATTCGCTACCTGGCTGACATAATGATTTGTTATCATATCAACGTTTCCAGACGCCGTCTGAAGTCTCGTCTCAACCCGAGGTGGAGGGAAGACAGCTGTCCTGGAATCCCACGTCCTTCTGCCCTAACCACAGTTCCGCGTCTGCAGCAGGGAGAAAGAAAAAGAAAAAAATGTCGATTATCGGGGCGCATTCGTCTCGAGGTGGCGGAAAGCAGCTTTGCGACACTGGAAACACAAAAACCTTCCAGACCTTATCACCCACCCCAACAAATACATATGCGGCAGAATTAAGTATAGCTCACCTGTCGAGCTGCTGTGCTGGGAAATTCAGAACCACGACAGATAAGTTTTTACGACATTGTAGCAGCGCAGTTTACTTCCTGAATAGATCCAGATCAAAGCCACGATACCAGATTACGGTAGCACCTATTGATGACCAGTTCGCTAATCGAATCGCACTGGTAATTTTGATACAACGGATGATTATTTGATTTTATTTAATAATAAATAACGTATTTTTTAAAGCTAATCTAATGCTAAAGTATTTGCTACCTAGTGCTCGTTTAACACAGACACAGAGAGAGAGAGAGAGAGAGAGAGAGAGACACACACACACACAGAGAGAGAGAGGGAGAGAGAGAGCATAATTCTTGTATCAATCACTACTTCCCTTCGCGACGATAACCAGACGAAGACGGCAAAGATATCGGCTGCTAATAAACGTAGATGAAAATAATATTTTCCTGTGAACGATTTAAAACCCCCCTAAGAGGAAATAAGTAGTATAACTGGAATTTTAAAACGCGTCGTTCAAGAAATTACCGAGAAATTTAGAGATGCTAGTTCGGTTTTTGTTAAGGAAAAGGTGTGGACGGCCCGGGAAACCATTTGCAGTATCCGAGGGATAGAAAGACCGTCCATCAAGGGTATAAAGCGACGTCTGGCCGAATCCTCAGGTGTGTGTGTGTGTGTGTTTAGGTTCATGATTTTATGGTATGAAGATGTTTACGACAAACCGGACTTAAAAGTCGGACGGCAGTGAGAACATCCTTTTCAAGTATAGAGGATAAGACTAAAGGAACGAAGCTTTTGGGTCAGATGAATCAAAGTTTGAAATTTTGGAGTCTAAAAGTAGACAGGGATGTAGGGACTGGGGTAGAGTGTAAGGAAATGTATCTACATCTGTGCAGCTTTGGAAATGCATCTTGTCCGTGGCTTTTGGAGATTTAGTAAGAGAAGAAGGAAACACAAATGCATTCAGACACAAGCAGGTTCTTACTCTCTGCGCTAGTATTCGGTTGTATTCATATTTCATCGTGACAACGATCCAGAACAAACAAACAAGAAAAAGGAACGAAATGCTAGATTTATTATAGAGTGGCCTCCACGGAGCCCTGACACCTTAATATTACGGCGCGTGTCTGGGACTACTTGGACTGCGAGAAGCGGAGGATGAACTCTGGGCGGCGCTTCTAGATGCCGCGGGAAGAAGAACATTCCAGCTGATATTCTTGCAAGACTATAAAAGTGTTTTCCCGAAACGTATCCAGGCACTCGTGAAAGAGAGATTGGACACGCAGAATATTGGTCTTCACGATTCTGATTTGATCGTTTTCATTCTGTCTACTGGAAAATGTTTACTGGATCGGATGTCTCAGTTTGTTTTAGTCCTTTCTACAGTCGAACTTATGAACAGAAATGCGGCCGGCCGAAGACTCTTCATAGAGTGAATATGGGCAAATGCGCTGTAAAATTTGTTTTCGCCAGAAAGGGATCGATTGTATGGCGTCAAACCGATTGACCGGGCATCGATCGGTACACGCTGTAGAAATACATATATCGATTATTTTAGTACATGCTCCCATAAGTTTTTTTTTCTTAGTTAATACTTAGATCAAGAATCATTTATCGCGCAAACTGGATGGAGGCTCTTTCGTATGCTGTGCGCCGTCAAGAGAGACAGCGGTGACTTTTGGCAGGTAGTGTATTCCTTCGTTCCCGTTAACCTGCGAAAAGAGCTTGAGCCGCTCCCGGTTTCGGAGTCCCTTTCTTCCGCGTATCCCATCAAACCTGATGCGGTTCGAGCCGGCCAAGGTATTCTCTTACACGCCTTAGGGAGTCAATCAGGCCCTCAATAGCCTTTCTCCCCCCCCCTTTTCTTCACTCCCCATTCCCAACCAACCGAACTCCGATACCAGTTATTATTTTTACATATGCACGACCCACAAACAGGTGCCCGTGTCCTCGCACGTTTGTCGGGACTGTGCCAGAGGGCGGTCTGCGCCTTGTGAAAGAGGGGTTCGCGTCATCCAGCCTTACACGAGACACGTTAGGGGCAGCGTCGACGAGCGGCCGGCTGGCTTGTCGTCTGCTCAGTGGAGGTTCGCCCTTTTCAAACATTTCTCCTGAGTCCCATCATCTATAAGTTGAGTTGGGGAAAGAACAGATTCGGTCTCCCTCTCTCTCTCTCTCTTCAGGTCTCCCTCTCTCCTCTCTCTTCAGGTCTCCCTCTCTCTCTCTCTCTTCAGGTCTCTCTCCCTCTCTCCCTCTCTCTCTTCAGGTCTCCCTCCCTCTCTCTCTTCTTCAGGTCTCTCTCTCCCTCTCTCTCTTCAGGTCTCCCTCCCTCTCTCTCTTCAGGTCTCTCTCCCTCCCTCCCTCTTCAGGTCTCCCTCTCTCTTCAGGTCTCTCTCTCTCCTCTCTCTCCTCCCTCTCTCTCTTCAGGTCTCTCTCTCTTCAGGTCTCTCTCTCTCTCCCTCTCTCCTCTCTTCAGGTCTCTCTCTCTTCAGGTCTCTCTCTCCCTCCCTCTCTCTCTCTTCAGGTCTCCTCTCTCTTCAGGTCTCTCTCTCCCTCCCTCTCTCTCTCTTCAGGTCTCTCTCTCTTCAGGTCTCTCTCTCCCTCCCTCTCTCTCTCTTCAGGTCTCTCTCTCTTCAGGTCTCTCTCTCCCTCCCTCTCTCTCTCTTCAGGTCTCTCTCTCTCTTCAGGTCTCTCTCTCTCCCTCCCTCTCTCTCTCTTCAGGTCTCTCTCTCTCTTCAGGTCTCTCTCTCCCTCCCTCTCTCTCTCTTCAGGTCTCTCTCTCTCAGGTCTCTCTCTCTCTCTCTCTCCCTCTCTCTCTCTTCAGGTCTCTCTCTCTCTCTCTTCAGGTCTCTCTCCTTTGTGTTCGTTCAAATAAATTCTTACGATTAACCTCGATGACCGATGTTTTAAATGTAGATTTTGTGGGATCTCACGGATTCTTGTCTTTAAAATCTATTATGCGACTTCACAGTTTCTGCTTCGTACTCACCCAGACCTCGGAGGCTGGTTTCTGTTTGTACCCATAGCTTTAAGGCGGCTCATTGATTAGGCCGCTGGACTGAGGTCCAGAGTTCGATTCTCGGTCGGCGTACCTCCCTGGTAAGGTTTTCTTTGTTTTTTTTTTTTTTTATCTTGCTCTTCTGCATCAGCCGATCGTGTAGAGTTTCTTCCCACATATAAAAGCGAAGAGCCCTAGTAAGGAGTTCCCTGCCGAAAACCGGAAGCGCCCGGTCCCTCGTGGCGCAGGGCAGGGCAACAACGCTCTCGAGCGGGAAACCGCGGAACTACGTCCTACCCGTCAGGGATTTTTGTCTCCCGTGAAGAGAGGCGCTAGTTATTTTCCCGCTGTTGAAACTGGCGAAGAGGACGCAACTGCTTCGTCCACAGCTTCTATAAGGAAAACGTCTCCCTCTCCCGAGTAATTCGCTGCTCAAAGGTACCGGCCACGTCTCATCCCTTGTACAACAACGGGCAGTAGTCACACGAGTTCGCTTAAAAAAAACCGCCACTGCTGTTTAACAAGTAGCGCCAGGTCTGTCGCGACTTGGGAGGATTCAGAAAGAAGACTTTTCCTGACAGCCGCTGCCATCAGAATTCCCCGTCCCCAGTTGCATAACAACTCGTCCCGACCCGGGAATGTAAATTTTCAGCCCGAAAGGGTTAAAGCGAATTGCAGTCGCCGTGGCAGTACGGTTTCCCGGGTCACGTGCTTACCTATACTCACGAGCTACCGAATTTTAGCATCTATTTAAATGCACACGTGCGTTGCTTTTCGACCGACGAACTCCCCCCCCCCAACACACACACACACCCTCAGCTTCCTGTGTCCCCTCCCTGGGCTGCATCCGAAGCCCTCGTTCTCTTCTCTTCTCTTTGCTTCCAAATGACCTCCAGGTGTTTTTTTATTTCAAGAAGATGATACTTTCGCGAAAGTGAAAGTAGAACTACAGATCGCGACACACGCCCGGCCGAGCTGTGTCAACGACAACCGGGGGGGGGGGGGGGGTGGCGGCTGTCGGTCGAAGGGGCGGGACGGGGCTCGAAGACCGAGTGACGGTCGCGGTCTTCGCGCAACGCGACAGCTCCCTCTGGTGCCCGCGTCGAGCAGTTTTCACCACGCGCCATCTCATCTCGGTGTCTCCGCGGCGATAACCAGCAAACCGCGGCTGCTGCTCCTGTCTATTCATATGCAGACGTTGGAAGATTCCTTCGGGTGAAGTTAGAATTACTGCACCCGATGTCAGGCCGGAGAATTCGCTGTCCGCTGCCTTTTACCTGAAATAACTTCAATTATTGCGCCCGGCTGAAGTTCTACACAACGAACGTCTCGGCGGACTGAAATGTGATTAACACAGACTGTTGTTGTTGTTGTTATGATAGATCCACATATGTCATGGCGTAATTGCTCTGCGCTATATTCACATTTCTTCGCATCTGTTTATCTTCTACTTTCAGTAGACACATTTAGCACGCAACTACCACGTCCCCCCCCTTGCCTCAGGCAATTAAGAAAGTCTCTCTCTCTCTCTCCTGACGCAATCTCTCTTTGCGTTGACATCATCTCTCTCTCTCTCTCGCCATCTCTCTCTCTCTCTCTCTCTCTCTCTCTCTTCTCGCGTGAATGCTGCTAACAGTTGTTCTCTGTAACATTTAAACTGAGTACTTATCAATTCTCTCGATTCTAACCACATCCCTGAAGTGGGGTGAGTCCATGACATCTTCTGTAACAATTATTTCCTTCCTCACCACTCTAAAGCTGATTCCCTTTCGACTGAAATAACAATTTTTAAGATCTCCCGTTTCTTCTTCTTCTTCTTCTTCTCTCTCTCTCTCTCTCTCTCTCTATTTTGTAAGCTGATTATTTGGCACCTGCGTTTCAGGTGAATGTCATCTCCTCCTCAAGTTCGTACCATCGTTGCTCTTTTTAAACGAAAAGGTTAGTTAGATTTTCGTTGTTGCTCTTATCAGAGAGAGAGAGAGAGAGAGAGAGAGAGAGAGAGAGATGGGGGATGTAGAGGGGAAGAAATAGAGAAAGAAGAAGAGAGATGAAAGCGAGAGAGAGAGAGAGTTTGCATTTCAGTAATAGCTACAGTAATTTTGAAAAAAAAAATAAGAAGACAATAATTTGTCTTCGAAATATGGTCTTTACCGCTATTAAATTTTAATTAATTTTTTTTAACAATTCTGTATAAACTGCCAAAACTCTGATGTTACGAGATACTTTTTTCCTCCATTTAACAGTCAGTTAAAAACGTGGATTAATGTAAAACAAGAACAGAAAGCCCATTAGTGTTATTTTAGCCAACCTTGTAGAGAACCACAAAACATCTTTCTGGTTTGGTTATTTAATGTTTTTCTTTTTAAAATTTAAAAGCGAGTTTCTAAGTATTTCAGTCAGCAAAGGGAATTAACCTTCTATAAATATTAAAAGGGTTAACAGCAAAGAGACATTTTTAGTATGTTAAAGATGGGTAGGACGGGACAGTATTAGGAAAACCGACTATTTTACTATGGTTGAGAAGTTACATTTAAAAAGGAAAGATCGGTATTACGTATCATTTTCGGAGAACGATCTGAGATTCTCTACTTAGATTCCAGCCCCTCCCCCTACCCCGGTAGGTCTGTCTACCTAAACGAACGTAGGAAATATCACCGGACCGAGGAGTTCTATTGACACGGTCCTCTCTCATCCCGAGATGTGCTGGCGTTTACCGATACAGGTGATTTCGAGTATCTATCTCCTGATTGAATCCGAAACCCGAAGTTCATCCGGTGATTGGTTTTTTCCTGTTCGCTCAAAGATTAAATTGTGGATCATTAAAACCAACAGCGAATCCATCTAAATTTCGAGAAGTTTTAATTGCTTTTCGATTAACGCCAGCTGTCGCGCAGGCTTACACAGATTCCAGATCTTTTATTTATTAATTTCCAACCCCCCCCCATAAAAACAGAACAGAATTCTTCGTTTTGGTGTATCACAGCCCGCAAGGTCAGTTACAGACAATCGCCATTGAAGAATCTCAGGTGTCGTTTAAAGTGTAATTCGTTCCCTGTTATCCTCTGCTTGGTTTGGGAAACTGATACCTGTGGAGTTTATTTTTAATGGATATCTTGTGCGCCAAAATTGTAGAAAAACGGAATGATGTCTTTATATTAGGATTTAGCTTTCCTTCATTTTCATCATGGCCGCCAGCATGTTTTAACGAGTACATCTTTTTTAGAAATTTGCGCTTATTAGAAAAGAGATGTTGGCCTGCGGTTATTCAGACAGATTCTGGTGATTTTTGTCCACAGCTGAATTTAATTATTAATTTAAAAAAAAAAAGAAACAACTTAAAGTTTCCGTATTATTTAATTCTTAGGGAGGCGGCAGGTGCTTGTTGCCAAGGTTACCGCTTTGGCCCCCTGTTCAGTTCCCTCAACCTCGAGGTGCGGTAGTTTTCTGTCTCCAGGCGAGGGCAGACCGACCGACAACATCCCACCGCCAGGGAGGCGGCAGGTGTTTGTTGCCAAGGTTACCACTTTGGCCCCCCGTTCAGTCCCCTCAACCTCGAGGTGCGGTAGTTTTCTGTCTCCAGGCGAGGGCAGACCGACCGACAACATCCCACCGCCATAGTAAAATTCCGTCTGTTACAGCGAATCTTTAGAGGACGGCCCAGAGATGTGTGTAGCATCGCGAAGGGATGCATGGGGCGGGGAAGCGAGTAAGAGGAGAGAAGAAGGCGTGGGAGGAAGGAAGAGGAGAACGAATTCACCCAGATTGCTAAGCCGTTGGAGAGGGGGGAGAGGGGATACTTGATACATCTGACTCTACATTCTTGAAGCATTACGCAGCTTGCCTGTTTGGTCTATTCTCACTTCCTAAACTGTTGCATGTGTTTGGGGACAAGGGTGCGGAATGGAGGGTGGGATGGAGGAAGCTTGAGACCGGCGGGCTGGAATTACTAAACCAGGCGAGAAGACGAGGCTTTCTTCGAAAAGAAGGTACAAAGTTCGCCCCGCCAGCCATTTTGGAGCGGTGTCGCTGCGGTCGGCTTTCACGTGGGCGGGCGGGGAAAACGTCGGAAGAGAATTTTAAAGTTTCGTACGAGTCGCTCAAGTAGCTTCTCTGTCCCCCCCTCCCACTCCTCCTCCTCCTCCTCCTCCGGTGACATGTATCACCAGAGTCGAACCGAAAAACCGGCCGATGCGCTGTCAACAGGCTTTTCGTCGCTTTGATTATCTTTTGTTTGCGACCCGAGGCGGTCATTCCGTCTCGAGCGCGCAGAGCGAAAGTAGACGACGATCACGTGTTCAAAGGCAAAAAAAAAAAAAAAAAAATTAGAAAAAAAGATGTCTACCAGAGAAAGTCCGAAACTTATGCAATCATTGGTTTTTTTTGTAAATGGCGTTTAGGAAGACTGACGTGCGGAGCTCGTTCACGGTGAAGTTGGTTTAGTCAGGTGACGCAGATGCGACGATTCGCGCGAACCCGGCCACGGAGCCATTTTCTGTTCGTTCTGCCGCCAAAGTAAGAAGGGAATTACGTCCGCGGGGACACGAGTTCGCTGTCCGCAGACGGATCGGTTCCACTGGCAGAATCCTCTGCGGCGATCACCGGCCACAACCTGGGAAGCGGCTAATCGCCCATGCACGCGAGACGTAAACCGACATGTACACTAACTCCCGAAAATATTAGACTCATCGACACCTTAAGTTGGCGATTAGAACGAGTCTAGGGTCCGTGTGTGAGCCGGGGCCAGTGTTTAAGGTTAAAGGGGGGGTGTGTTCTTTCTAGCCTTTCGTCCGCTTTTTTGTTATGGCCTAAAACACCAGAAACGCCACTTTAGGTAAATCTCCGCTCCTTAATAATATGATTACCGAAGGACATCCGGATCGCGCGTCGGTTCCCAACATCGCTTAGAGGTGGTCTTCTGGTTCTTTAAAAACCATTAAGGATGGAGAGATGACGACAAGTGTTTTCTAGTGAGGGTCCACCCACCCCACCCCCCCAAAACCCTGTGCTTGGTCACGTGACCGTGGATCGCGTTCCCTCGCGTCAACGTAAAACAAAAAAAAGACGATGACCTGCACATTAAATGAAACGTCAGCGAGACGTTCCTTCAATCCGATTTAAGACATTCCGGATGATGTCGTTGATGAACAAGCCAGAGGACGAGATACAGTTTCTAGCTGCTAGATGAGTACTGTATAAAATGCAATTTAAATATTTTTTAAAAGTATTCAAAGGCACAACGTTGTGGTTAATAGCTCGAATCTTGGCAACAATGAAAGATTCCGATAAATTAACAAAAGTATTTGCATAGAAGAACAAACGAAACGAGATGTATTAACAAAATAATTCTACAGACTCCCGTTCTAATGTGTTGTGTTTATATGTAAGGGAGCAGTTAGGTTAATTTCTCTTCCGAGGGACTTCATCGGATGGACGTTAGTTCTTCCATTGCAGCTTTGAGGGGCTAGGAAAAAGAAATGCTATTTGAAGTCAATTAGCCGAATGTAGATATGATATATATTTATATAAAAATATACGAAACATACGCATCAATAAAGTCCGCTTACGCCCGACAAATATGAACAACATAAGTACACTGTTTATTTTAATCTGGGAAAACCCCATTATTATTATTATTATTATTATTATTATTATTATTATTATTATTATTATTATTAGAAATATGCCGTGTTGTTTTTGCTTAGTCAGCCATTTTGTTAGTAGTAAAAGAAGAAGTTAACAACCGTGGATTGTTGTTCTTGGAGTACAGATGTTGGTGGTGATTTTATCTGGTCATCAGCCCCACCTCCTGGTTGCTATGTTATCCGTTACCTACTCTCTCATAGACAAGACCCAACTGCTCTCTTTATCACTTTTCAACAACAACAAAAAACTGGCTCTCCACACTTGATTACGAATTCTGTTCATATCACGTGACAGCTAGTAGCTCTCCCAGCTGGTCTCCCTTTGCTGTACCTTCTGGCATGTTATCCAAATTCCGCATGAACTCCACGCATCAGTTATATTATCTTCCATGCCAAGAATTAATAAACGGAGTAAACTTGTGGCCGGGCCGGTCTCTATTAAGGGAGACTGTTCGGACCCTTTATTCTAAAATGTGGGAGTAAACAGGGGTGGCTCGGTAAGAATCCAGGCTGAAGAAAATACTGAAAACTTGATTTTTTTTTTTTTTTAAAAAGATAAGAAAAAATGGTGGTGGGTTTAATAAATGGGTGAACCGTGAAATTTTCTTTGGGTTTTAATTAACTTTCGAATGTCTGCCGAATCCGTTTCACTCTGGAAGGCTTTTTCTCGTTAGTCGCTTTCCCCTTCTTATTTCGACCGACTTTATTAACCCTTCCGCTTCTGACGGCGCTACTACGGGGGTGTTGGCCGGCGAGTAGGGTAGCCAACCGCCAGTTGATGTTTATTCGCTTAGCTAAAACCCGGAGGTGCGAACGCCCCACATCCGCGCATTTACCCCTTTTCCCGACCAGATTAGGTGTCCTATTTCATGTTGATTTATTTTTTCGGTACACGAGTCGCTACTTAGGTTCCACGTTCCGGACTTTCATCTGGCTTCGATAAATTAAAACACGTGAGCAGCCATTACAGGATCTTCTGCACCCCCCCACCCACCGGCTCTTATATTCAAACACACACACACACACACCGCTGTAACCACCCCGAAGTAATTCAAAAACATCACATCAACGAGATCCAAAACCTTGCACGTAATTAGCTCCATATGGTAATTATTCTCCTCCCTCCACCGGCCGCCGACTTCCTTCACCTACTGAACTTTTACGGACTGATTCACAAAAACAAGAGCTTTGTGGGGAATTAATGCACAAACTGCTATCCCGCCCGCTCGCCATCAGACGGTCCATTGTGGGGGTCCCAGGGAAAGGTCAGGCTGAAGGAAAGAGGACAAATAAGTCAGGCAGGCAGGGGGCGCGGGGGAGTGTTGGGTTAGAGAAATCTGGCGAACGTGACCGCGTGTCCAGCAAACATTTCTCCAGCGCCCTCTTCCGGGCTGACAAGCCACTACTGCGGGTCAAGTATTCCCCCTCCCACCCCACCCACCTCTCACTAAGAGCTGCCAGAATTTGTTTGGGATTTTTCGAATAGCTCGCGTGCTTCGCTGAAACCAAACAATGGGCGTCCGGAATCGCGGCTTTAGCTAGTTTAATCTTATCTCCGCTCTGGACAAATACACCCAGGTACCTAAAGGGGCGCGGCCAACCGTGTAGAATTAATGCATAAAAACTCAATGGACGTTCGTTCGCAGTCGTCGTCTTCGATCAAGCCAATTTTTATGAATCCATGGTGTATTTACCACCGGTTGCTTTATAATGGGGTCGAGATGCCAGACCAGGCGGGCCACCGCTAACCCCGACCCACCATACCTCGGTAACAGAGAGAATGTACTCGTCTATTCAGAGAACGTTAAAACAACAGCGTTGATTCACCCCAGTTTCTAATAACTTGCCCACATCGTTAAATTCAAAGGGTATATTAGGGAATGTGCGCTTTGGACACTTTTCAGAGATGTTTTGGGCGACGCCTCAGCTCTCCTGTCAGGGAGAACGAAAACAGCTGCGTGTACGTCATCGTTGTGCAAAACGTTGTGCTAGCGTTCCGCTTTGCGTCACTGTTGTGCAGAATGTTACTCTGTTTAGCGTTCTATATATTGTGACGTCGCTGCTTTTTATACTCTCTTTTTTCATAAGAGCTCAGAAGCAGAATATGGTGGCGGTTTTCGAATTAACGAGATAAGAATAATTACTTAATCATTTCCTATATGCATCTGATAACTTTCGATTAATAAGTTTATCATTGAAACCAAATTACAAATAGTGGTAGTTAAAACTTTGTGGACCTTATTAAGGTTCCTTTCTTTGTAAAGATGTAACGATCCCGGTTTCAGTTAAGCGAGTTTTCCACGCATTTGAGTATACAATTGTGACGTAATGATTTAGATATAAAGCTTCCCCCTTTTTAAATAATTTAGCCTCTAGTCAACAAATCCTGAAAATAGTCCTCACAAAAAAATGCACCCCTGGAATACACATCAGCAAGTTATTATTATTCGTTATACAAGTAGTAACAATATAAAGTTGTTAATAATAATAAGTATTGCTAATGACACGCCTAGAAATTAACATTTAAAGTGTAAAGTTAATTATTTTGTCTCTAGCTCTTAATACGAAGCTCTGGCCACAGAGTGGTAACGTAAGCTATGGCGATGGGAATTGTGTACCCTTAAAAGAAATGTATTTGACCTTTAATACAGAATTCTGGTATTGCTTATCATAAAGTCCGTTTACAGATGCCTTAAATCACTTCCTGCGTCACTGCATTATGTCATAATTAAAATATTTACGAAGCAAACAAGTGTGAATGATCTCTTACTGTTCCCACAATTCCCCTGCCCAGTTTACGTTCCAGGCGCATTTTTGCACTGCACTGCGATTTCCCCGCACAGCCACACTTCCACTGCCACCCGACCCGCTCTCGGAGCTGCCAACACTTCGCTGTAAACTCGCAGAGGTCTTTCTACTGCAGTTGGGGGGGGAGGTATTCCTAAGTAAATTAAAAATCGTGCAATAAATAAACAAAAAACCGCCGATCTCGTGTTTCCGCATCCACCGTCGACGCGAGACACGGAAGAGCTGTCGTCCTGAGCTCCAGATTGACCGCGGCTTATCTGCGGATAAGTCTTATACGCTATGGAAGACATACTTGGGACGATGTATTAATAAGACGGTTACGGTGAGGGTTTATCCGTTCGCCAGCCTGCCTGCGCGACCGCTTCTGGAGTTGATGTGAATCTGCATATAGTTAAAGCTGATAAGGCGTTAGTCGGGCTAAAGGGTACAAATGCTTAGGAACTGAGATCTGATTTTATTCAGCATCCAATACTTTTGAGAATCCACTCTGGCTCTCTGTCCATCCGCGTTTTCCCCCGCATGCTCAAACAAGAGTAGGGGAGATAATCAACAGGTTTACGAAACTATAGGTTGGAACCGAATTCCCGCTTTACATCACTCTTTGGACCAAAATCACGTGGGTGGAACTCTACTCAATACTAACAGAGACGTTCAAATTAAACCCGGCCCGAATACTATTACGGCGAAGCCATTTTCGGCCTTGTTTCGCTTGAACAACGGCCGTAGTTAAAAAAAAAACAAAAACACGCACCAGACGGATAAAGGAAGGATAAGTCAAGATGCGAACCATTTCTCTCTAAGAGCCATATCCGCCATTTAATTAATGACCTGATTATGGTGACGGCTTCCTTTGCCATAGCACGAAAATGCGTTATATGATTCGCAGACCCGAGCCGTTTCCCTACCCTTGGTTTTAACTCGCCGGCAGGTGGCCACGCAGTTTAACCTTCTCCCTACTGTCCATATAAGGTAAGTTGGATTCTTAGAAAAACTCACTGGGATACATCCGTTTCAAAGCTGGTGATCAACAACAGAAAATTTGATTTTTAAACGCAACGGAAAACAAATATTGTGATAAATGGGAAGTCGAGCCGCTTCGTGATTCTTATTTCGTAATCATTATTAGAAGCCCCCCAAAAAATGGTTTATTTTTCTGGCTTTCATTAGAAATTACTGACAATTATATATCCATATATTGTACAGTAAACCGTATCTACAGACGAAGAAGAATTAGCGGAGAACTATCTCCCTGCCGAAGTCGAAAGTGCAGGGCCGACTGGACATCCGTGGCACTACGTTTCCCCCCCTCACCGGAGTTGTTTACCTTGAATGTAAACTATGCTAACGGCAACCGCTAGGCGGCGGCTGGACCCTTTCCGCCAACATTCTTTTAGATTAATCATTAGGCAATACCGTAGAATTTGAAATACACTTGCACTTTCATTATTACCAGAGCTTATTGACTGGCATCATCACTTGATATCCCATAGTTCCTTTTGCAGCGTGAAGTGGAACAACAATACCATACGTACGCGATGTCAGCCATTCGGCGATACCATCACATCTTCTCGTTGTTCGGTTGCTAAGAAACGCCAGTTTTTGTTTGGTTTTTTCCTCGCCTTCTTTTTAAAATCTCTTAACAGTTCTTTTTTTTATCCACGCCGTTTCTAAGGCACGACAACTTCAGCAACGGCGTCCATATTAAAGCGTTTACCTCTAAAACCTAAGAGTTACGAGTTTGGAGGTGTCACCGTTGATCGGTCGCTGGAATCAATGAAAAACCCCAAAAGTCTCGCAACAATAGCAACAACGCTCATCGATTCGCATTTGCTTGTAGTATCAGTAGGGAGGAAGTTGTAGAGTTTCACCGCCGCGTACTGCCCAAGGGTTATAACCACCCTCCAAGAAGTGTCCCCGTGACGTCGTGGCACTATTTTTTCGGAGGTCCTCGCGTATGGATATCTGCCAGTCGGCGGAGGAAATGCACTATTTTTAATCACCTGTGGGCGACAAGCGCTAATCTCGCCCGGCCCCATTTACTAAGTTCTAATACTTATTATAACCTTAAAAGAGCGAGACGGGCGACACTCGACCACAAGAATCTCGCCTGGGTTTACCTGAGGCGCAACTTCAACCAGTCCAGCGAACGAGAACCTGGCGAGCGGCGGCCGCCTCACAGAAGAGATTTCAAAAGTCAGAGAAGCCATTTGAACGCTTAATTACCGGAAGTTCTTCAATCGACTGACTCGGAGTGGCCGCCCCTACAATAACCGGAGAAAATGACCAACAAGTGTACTGAAGGGATATACTGATCCGCTTTTTTTTCTTTCTTTCTTTCTTTTTTTGCGAAACCATTAACGGGAAATGGCAAAGTGGGTTCTTCAATTAACTAATTAAAGAATCAAATGCAAATTACCGTTTCTGCGCTGCGGTCTCCGTTCCACCCGGTGTGCGGTTCGGGTCTGATGTCTGCTGGGGAAGTCTGTAGACACCGGGCCGCGCGAAAACAAGTGGAGAACTTCCGGGACTTTACGCTGGCGAGCCGCGAGTTGTTTCAGAGCGAACACTTTGGACGTTGGTCTACCATTCCCGCAGAGGTTCACAGACAGCAGCTGTGGCTCGGCTGTCCGAACCCTGTGAGATGAAGGACAGTGGGACTAACGACGGCCACCCCGAGGAGCTTTAGCAACGATGTTTCCTCGGAAACCCGGTTAGAATGTGATCCAGATTATTACTTTTATTCATTTACTCTCAGTGGCAGAAAATAAGTTCGGCCCGGTCCGGTGGTTAGGTATCTCTCGGCTCCCTCCTCTTCACCGGGCGGGCAGCCGCCACGTGGAGTTGCCTTCAGGCCCTCCGGTTTCCTTCCACAAAGGTTCCCGGCTGGGCCCTTTGATCCCAGTGGTAATCGAAACCCACTGCGTCTTTCTTGCTGTAATGCGGTCCACTGTGGTGGATGCCGGAGACAGTAGAAAGTAAGAGTCCAGTTCTCTAGGCGGAACAACGATCGCGTTCTCCGACGTCATTTAGCGAACGCAGATCCAGATGAGATCGAAGTTTCGCTCCTAAGTGACGATAGGATTTCCAGTCACGTGATGCTCACGTCTCTCCAAACGCCCTCGCTTTTTATTAGTTAAGTTATTCATAAACTACCAAAACGATTTTTGAAGAATGCATGCATTCCGACGACTGACATCTTTCGACATGATGGAATTTTTGGAAAACATTCGCAAATTACACCACGTGAATTCTTGCCCCCTTAAAGCCGTTTTTTTTTCTTTTTTTTTTTAAGTATAAAAAATTTGCATTTTTAATTTTCGGTTCTTCCGCGGCAACATTCTATTCCTTTCTTGCGCATTGCGAGACACATCAATGTGACAATTCTCCGGCGATGTCGTCAGGGCGAAACTGTGGTACGGAAAACATTTCTGCGAGTCCACCGACCCTTCAGATACACAGACGCTCAAGGTTGACCTTTGAAACAGGCACTGGCAGGGTCAGGGTTACCGACCGAGACAGGGAGGGGCACACACCGTCGGGAAGTCGGGTTATTCTTGTCGTAGTTGTGATACTCACCGAAACTATTTGAGATCGCATCCGCAGGTTTCTGCGATGACGTATAGGGTGAAAAAAATGGCGGCCTCCTGGCCCCTACTGGGCGGATACAATAAAACAACTTTCCGATTTTTCTACTGAGAATCAAAATGACTCCATACCCAATAAACTAAGCTGGGAAAAAACAAGAAGTTTAATGCACTTCGATGATGTCGAGATATTTTCTCATAATAATAATTTTTTTTAAAAAAAAGAAGATTAAATAAAGAAGCCTTTATTGATACATTTGTTCCACCATCGCTAAGAAAGGAGATTTTAAACTTCGAGTTACTCTGATTTCCACACAACATTCTACCTTCGCTTCGCATCTCTTTATCGCCAGCAACCAATTCATTTCCGTTCTCATCCCGCAGATGTCGACACCGCCTCGTGGCCATTGGCGGATTCCCGCAATATATATAACATATATTTTTTTAAAATTATCAAAAAAAAAAACGTTTTCTGAGAGTCGAAATAAAATCTTCCTTAGCTGTAGCAAAAATGTGTGCGATGAAGAAACTACCCAGCAGCTAACCCGAGACGAGCTTATCCGGGGGGGGGGTGCCGACGGCGCAGGCGTAAACACCCGACCTCCGACTTCGGTCGGGCGGGAAATATTTACACTGAACGCAGACGGCGGGTCGTATTTGGTGCGGAGAAGACATCTGAGAGCTAGCTACTTATGGCTGACAGGTGTGTGCGCACGCCAGTGCAGGGCTTGGTTGGGTGGGGGGGGAGGGAGATCAGTGGGAAATGGCCAGATGCTTCGTTCCAGGCCGGCTCTTCAAAGTCGGGGTTTGATTTAAGTTCTGAAGAATTAACCCCGTTTTTTCTTCTTTCCGACAAATACACAGGGAGAGGAATCATTTATCCGGATGGTTATTTTTCAAAACACGTCTGCTAATTCTCCCCCCCTTAATTCACCAGAAGTCATGCAGTACGACCCGTTTTTGCTGGAAGTTCAGCGCTCGGTTCTCGACGGCGGACATCCTGTTAACGCCAGAAGTTCAAACATCTTCGTCCTTAGTACACCCCGCCAGAAGACACCCCCCCCCACACACACACACAACCCCTCTCCATCCTCCCTTTAAAAAATTAATATTAAATACCGCCACTGTCGCCACACCGGGGTTCCGCTCCGGTGACCAGCCGGCATTTTGCACGAAGCCGTTCTGGCGGCGCTCAGGTTCCCGCCAACGGAATCCGAGGTGCAGCCGGCAGACTTCTCTCCCGAAACTGTCGGGAGGGAAATGACAACAGAAAGACATCGAACCCACGACTATCACTCGAACGCGTGACGGTGCTCGGTGGTATATGCTCTCTGAGCAAAGCAGCACCTTATTTGTACGCTTCTGAACGCAACACTTGATAATCCCATACTTGATGCATAATCCGGGTTAAATCCATGCATGTAAATGGGATGATCCTCGCCCCGAGAATTCTCTCTGAAGCATCATTACGTATGATCTTCATAGACAACTTCATACTTACATCACCGGCGAGACAAAGTCTACATCATCTTTACGTTACTGCACCATGTATTCGCTAGATCATATTTGTTAATATTCTCAGATCTTCCCCCCTCTCTTTTTGTGTATGTATAATTAATTACAGTAAAAATACTAATATTAAACGCTGATCCAAGTCTGAAGATTGACTTAACTGTGGACCCGGTTATCTCGCTTCTCTTCGAAATCTAAAAATAAGCAACAAATATATATATTCTTTTATAAAGGGGTTGAGCGGCTAAGATTTTACCAATTCGGTTTGTCAAATAGTGAAGACAGTTTTGATGGATGTCCTTTCATCCAATCCGGAAGAACAGCGCCCAGCTCTCTTGTCACACAGTCCATCACCATTCGGTAAAGCCGGTCGTTAATGAACTTTGGTCGAGGGGAAGATTTTATGGCTGTTGGCATCGCCTGGAAGCTTCCACGTGTACAGCTGGACGTGATCCCTGACGACGAAGCACGGACCCGCTATAAATCGGCGCAAAGCTTAGACTTTGCGATCATTGCAGACAACACGTGGAGTGCGTTTAAGCAACAACAACAACAATGACGATATTGATAGATGTTCAGTCTGGAGCCAGACGCCGAGCCCTTTGGATTCAGACTGCAGATGTCGGGAAATGCCGTCCCGTCTCTGTCTCTGCGCGATAACGCTTTTTCCCAAGTCGCCTGTTTCTTTGGCGTTGTGCTCTCCACATTCTTCTGCTAGCCACAGGAACAAAAGCTCCAGTGTCGTCGTAGCCCCAGACGGACGCACTTTTTTTTTTTTTTTTTTTTTAAATTTAAGAGGATGGTGTAGGCGGACGGGCCATTCCGAAGCGATGCAGAGAACGAGAGGATGGATACCGTAACCACCACACAACAAAATAAAAAATGTCCGGAACGTAACCTTTGGCAACGCCAGACTCCCTCTACCCGACGTTTTCTTTTGACAAATCTTGAAGTCGCTCTACCGGAAGTCATCACTTGTAAGGGGGGGGAAAGTTACCCAAGGTATGGTTTTAAAAAAATTCCAAAGAATCTACCCCCCCCCACCCAGTCCCCGGTTCCGTTCTTTTTAAAGACTAACGCGCGGAGAAGATCTCTTCGTTGTATCAGATCTCTACTCCACTCTTCTCGGCGGAGAGTTAAAAATGTTAGAAAGATGGCGGCCTGGCACGGAACCACTGCCGGGGCTGTCGGTCGGCTCCGCGGTTTTCTGTCGCCGTACCTGTCGGTCGTGTGTTTCTAGTCGTCCCCGCCTTTACCACGGAGTCTGCCGTAAAGTATCGGAAGGAGAGGAATTTTCCGACACAGAAAACGCCTCTGTTTCTCCACCATTCCCCCCCCCCACAACCCCTCGAGACGTTTTGACACCGCGGCGGACAGGAAGTCGTCCGTTATGCACGGCCTGAGCCGAAAGGAAAGGTTCCCCTATTCGGCCCGAATATCGGCTGACCACACAGGTTAGCGTGGGTCGGGAGAAATGGCGAATGTGGCGAGAGCGTTTAAAAGAAAAGACCATGGTGGGTTGGCGGAAGGTTATTTAAACGCCCCCCCCCCTGACACCGCTGAAGGAATTTCTGTGAATAGGTTTTGTGGTCCCTACCTCGCTCAGCGAGAAGGACGGGACGAAGGAGGAGGGGAAGGAACAACAGCAACAACAACAATCCCTCCCCTCAAAAAAACAATATGCTTTTCATCTGCCTTCACTGGTGTCAACCATACAAGACCAGTTAATCAATAGATACCCGGGCAGCCATTTGTGGACACAGCAACTAAATATTCCAGAAAAATATTTCAACAACAACGAGAAGAAAAGGATGTGTGGTCAAAGATCCAGGATAAACTCACCCGCACCACGCATTGTCGTCTATGTATTTTCTAACAGTCATAGGCTGCTAATGCACACCGAACCGTACGCACGAATAAAGTGATTATACATTATGTATAGAGTAGTGTTCGCAGCCAAGACCATATATAATGAAGCAGAGTTTGCTGAAGATCTGTCTTGGAAAACATTAATATCACAGTAAAGGAATATTATGCTAAGAATCTTTATTTAAAAAAAACAGCCAAAATCTGAAAGAAAAAAAACAAAACAAACAGAGAGAGATGGAGAAAGAGAGAATGTTCAGCTGTATCTGTGGGCAATTTACTGAAAACAAGTCTACTTTTATCTGCAAGATCGGTATGACGTCGAGGTGTCTAAGGGACCACGAGGTTGTCGGAACCTGAAGAATATCTATTTAAAAGGGGGGGTTGGAATCTATCAGATTATCTGTCGGCGATGATCTGGTCCAGTTTCCAGGTGTTGTTGCGATGTTGATCTCGAAGTCTGGCCCTCGGTTCTCTGTCAGCACGGCTCTCCGGTGCGCTTCATGGGGTCTATATCCGGATTCTGTGGGACTGATGAGCGCAGCTACAGTCCATTCTGCATCTCCAGAGCTTTTGGCGTGTTCATCATCTATCTTCCTTTCTTCTTCTTATCTCAGCTGGGTAAACGGGCGAGTTACAGCAGTGCGCTATTAGTGTTATCTTTCTATTTTCGTTTATTATATTATTTATTAATTGGCTGGCGGCAAAATCTTGGGCCAGACCAAAACTTCTAAGCGGCTATTTTGCCGACGAGATGGAAAGGCGTGATTCGATCGCGCGGGCGGCCGGCTGAACTTCGTTGGCATGAACAACAAAAAGAAGAAGATAAGGGCGACTGGCGACTATTAATGTGGGAGATCGAGCAAATTATTCGCAAGTGTTCCCTTCTTTGGTAAACGAAAACGGGCTCAGAAGTGGAGATGCTTTGTTTGTGTTTTAGAATAGAAAGTAGTTCTGTCTGTAGCGGGAAAAAACCAAAACAGCGGTGTGTGTGTGTGTGTGTGTGTGTGTGTGTGTGTGTGTGTGTGTGGTGTGTGTGTGGATAGTTTCAAATACTAAGCGAGACGCTCAGACTAAACAAGCTCCAGCGCTTCACTTCAGTATAGCAGTTTCTGATCACGATGCCAACATCGATTGTAGATGTAGTCTGTCCAACCAGGTACACTTAGTGTCGCTTTACCCTTCCTTTTTTTCGAGAAATTCCAGGTTAAATATGCAGACTGATGCCATGGTAAATCGCACGTTATGTGTTTTGAACACCCACGTGTTTTTTTTCTTTCTGCGATATATGGACAGTAATTGTTCAGTATTTGGAAGGGGAAACCCTCGCCTCCTGTGGAGCTTACGGACGTCGAGACAGGGGATTTATCACGTTATCAGTGGTGTTCGCCCCTAAATGTTTTCAGGTGTCCTTTCGTTTGATGCTAAAGCTGGACCCGGTTGCTTTGCCCTAACCTATTTATTGATAAGCTTCCGAAAGCGCTCGTATTTGACCTCTTTGGGATCCAAGAAATCAGTTGCAGTCTATTCTGCCGATATGGAAAAGGGTCCACCAACGCGCATCTTGCATCAGGGCAAGTCGACGGTGTCTTCCGTCGAGCCGGCCTTCCTTTATGTCTAAGTCTGCGCAGGCGCCGACGTAGTGATGGTCGCACCGGAAGTAAGGCCCGCGAAGACACCCGAGTACTTTCCCAATCCGGCTTTTTGTGCAGGAAAGGCGCGAGTATAGTATCGGGTTGGGGGAAGAGCGCGTGAGCGTGCAAATACAATGGTCATCGATATAAAAAAATAATAATAACTTGTGCATAACTTACAGTAGACATTACGGGCTGGGAGCCATTGAACATTACCGCCATTTTGATGTAGCAGGAAATGAAGGATCCGAGATGGTGTTTCTGTAATTGATGGAAGTAAACTGAAGATTTTGCAAAAAAGGGGGTGTTGGCAGGAGAAATGTGTTTCCTACAGGCGCTGCAGTTTCTTCTCACTTATAAAAGCGAAGATTTCTATTAGAGATTTTCTCTGATGACGGAAACTGCTGGGCGGGCCTCTCGTCGCGCAAGATTGGCAACGCTTCCTAGCGGACAGCTCCTGCACTACGCTTATTCACCGGAGCTGCTTAGCTTATAAACGCCGGTGTACCCAAACAACAACGGCATATTCATCTAATTTCGGACATCACCCTATATTCGCCTTTGGCTAATTTTCTGGACGAAGACCGATTGCGGAAAGGAAAAATAAAAGTTGGAAATGGAATTTTTCCCCAACCAGTTAGATATTACCGAAAAAAAAAACAAAATTATTTACTGGACCAAAGCGAACCGGAGATTTATTTATCCATAAGCGCAAATACATAAATAAGCGACATTATAACCGTTCGTTTGCCTCACCTTTGGAATAGTTTTAGACCCCCCCACTCCTCGTTCAGTAAGCTGTGTACACAGTAAGCACCTTTTTTTGGTATGCATGTCTGTCTATATTGCAGTTCTTCTGCTTGCGTTATAAACTACCACATAATATTATTAGCTTTTTATACTAATCACGATCTTTTTTCGGGTGCCTCGTGGTCGCCTGTCCTTGGTCCTCTCAAGAGACAGCGGTTCAACCGCTACACGGAAAAATGAACCGTATTTACTTCTGCCGTGCAGTGTATTTGCATA